>CACSLK010007779.1:6748888-6787528 GCA_902706635.1 Striga hermonthica | reverse complement strand
GGACGTTTTTATTAAATTAAAACAACGGTTTTCTAAAGTTAAATAACGATTTTTCAAGGTAGCACCCCAAATCAGTTTCGCAAAGTAAAAATGTTTTAATTTTCAAAGACTTTGCGAATTATTGCGCTACTCTGATTTTACAGTAAGGTGGGGTGTTACAATACCATCTTAACATGTTGTTGTTATATATGTGCATCGTAGTAACTACGTTTTATTTTGTGCTCACTCCCACCTGCTCTTCACGGATGTAGGTTAAGCTGGTGTCGGGTGACAAATAAAGACGAGTGGGTCGGTTATTGATTATATTTATTTATGCTTCCGCTCATGAATAAACGCTTTAGTCTTTGAAACCTTGTTTGGTTTAAGACATGATGAACGTTTTGAAAACTCATGTTTGAGTATGATGGATTTTTGGAATATTTGATGAACCTGTTTTGAAAATCGGTTATCATGAGTTTGGTTATTTCGCGCTAATGTGTGAGCTGAATAACTTATGTTGAAAATCAGGTTAATGATAACCATGTGAAAAACCGGGTAATGAATCCCCGAGCAACTAGATATGACTTGGTTGATGTTAAATGTTTGAATAATGCCCATATTTTCGAAAATGAATTCAAAAAATTATTTACTAATTTTTGGAAAGTCCAAAATTTCTTTAAAATCAAAGTGGGGTGTTACAGTCGATATGTCCTTAAGAAGGTGCCCGAAGGATGTTGTAGCGACCACAGTAAGGCTGGAGCTATGGTCGCCATGATCTTGAGGGCGGGATGTATTTGGGCAACAATGAAAGCTGATTCTAAAGAGACGGTGAAGAAGTGCTTACAATGTCAGAAGCACAGGCCACTTATCCACCAACCTGCGAAGATGATGACCACGATGAGTGCCCCAATCTCGTTCTCACAGTGGGGGATCGATCTGGTACGGCCAATGCCGCAGGCAACTGGACAACGGAAATGTTTTATTGTGGCGGTCGATTATTTCACGAAGTGTGTGAAGGCTGAGCCTTTGACCAAAATTACAGAGGAGAAAGTAACTCAGTTCTTATACAACAACATTTGCTGCATATTTAGTGTCCCCAAAGTCCTAATATCCGATAATGGAACACAATTTAAAGGTAAACAGATCAGGGCTTGGTGTGAGGAGATGAGGATCGAGCAGCATTTTGCCTCTGTCGCCCACCCTCAGGCCAACGGACAAGTTTTAAGTGACCAACAGAATTATCTTGAGCGGACTAAGGACGAGACTAGAGAAGGCTTCGGGAGCGTGGGTCGATGAGTTGACATCAGTACTTTAGGTATATCGAACCTCCCCGAGGTCGACAACTGGAGAGACGCCTTTTAGTTTGGTTTATGGAATTGAGGCACTCTTGCCGGTAGAAGTGGAGATGTCGTCCCAAAGATCAAGCGTGTAAAACAGTATGAGCAGGGGCAGAATGAGGAGCTCATGATGGTTGCCCTTGATACAATCGAGGAACTTCGGGAGCAAGCCTGGACTAGTGTCGAGGCGTAACCAAAGAATAAGAGCGGTCCATGACAAGAAGGTGAAGATCTGCAGATTATAAGTGGGCGATCAGGTTTGGAAGAGGATTGATGTGCTCAAACACGAAGGCAAACTGAAGCGTAACTGGGAGGGACCATATCTGGTCGAGAGGGTCCATGCTGGAGGAGCATATTCCTTGAAGGACGCTGATATAGCCCTACTATCATAGCCCGATTCAAATGCTAACTACCCGGTCGAGCAAACAAGAGTGAAGACATCATTAAGTCGACATTCTCGAAGTCGACTTGGCCTATCGGCCATTTGAAGACCATCATCGGCTTGATAAACGGTCTCAAGAAGAATTCAGGAAGTCAACTGAGTATAAGACGATTTCTCTCAAGGAGACGAGCAGAAACTCCAGGAGCCCTGAGCGCATGGGTAACTCTAGGTCGACTTGGCAAGGTCCCAAGTCGACTTACAAGACCTACGACGACCCTATGCACTTAGGTACAACAGAGGGAAAATCTCCAAGGGAGACTAAGTTCACATAAGATAAGAAGGAATCTAAATTCCGACTCAGGAGTGTGCGGAATGCAGACCGGCCAGGGCATTTTAGACACTTCGCATAAGTCGGCCAGGGCATTTCAGGTATTTAGAGTAAGTGTTTCTATTCCTATATAAAGGAGCCAAGGTAACCTTAAACCCTAAATTTTATTCTCTCCATTCATTGTTCAGCTGCAGCTCCTACTGAGCAGAGCTCATCTTCTTCCTCTCACTAACTTGAGCGTCGGAAGCTCTTCACCGGAAAACACTTCCGGTGTTGAGTTCTTGCAGGTGTTTGCAGCGGCTCACGGACGACTTAGAGGCGTTTCGAATAGACCGGAGCTCATTTCTATCGGTTCACTCCAGATCTAGGAGGAGACCCATCAAATTGGCGTCGTCTGTGGGGAGTTCTTGAAGGAAGTAAGAGCTTTACACCTAGTTCCGATCTGTTTGACATGGCGGAGAAGGAAGGATTGTCGAGAAATTTGAACGAGGACTTTCGGGCAGCGTGGATGGATAAGCGGCCGCCGCCGATTCCTGGCCCTAGACCACCACTTCAGGTGCTCGGTTTCCCGCGTTCGGAGGGCATGCGCCGTCGGGAGCGCGTAGGGAGGAAGAAACGCCCATCACACCACCGGGGTGAAGATTCTAGGGCTAACACAAAAAGGATCTAGCCAGACAAGGGCCATCGACACGGGAATTGACGAGAACGAGTCGGCTAAAACGGCTTTGAGCTTGGGAAAGCGGTCTGAAATGTTGGAGCAAGGGGCAAGACCACCACTCCAGGTCAAGGAGCAAATGATGACTATGACGAGGAATGAGATGCATGGAATGATTGAGGAGGCGGTGGCAGCCCAACTCAAACAGGTGCAAGTCGAGCAACCTAGGGTCGAACAACCTAGGATCGAGCAACCTAGGGTCGAACAACCTAGGATGGAGCCACCTAGAGTCGAGCAACATAGGGTCGAGTTGCCACCCCCATGATCACGAGCAACAAGCCCAGTCCAATGATAGGCAGATCAGGAGGGTGGAGGAGGAAGCGTCCTCCATCAGGTTTGCTAACCCGCAAGCGAGAGATGAGACGCTGGAGCAGTTGCTGGCCCAAGTTCGCGATTTACAGGCCCGAGTCAAGGGGAGGAAAGTTGGAGGCTCAATGGGGCATCCGTTCTCGCAGCACATCCTGGATGCCGACCTACCGCAAGGTTTTCGTGATCTAAACATAGGTTATGACGAGTCGATCGATCCATCTCGTCACATGAGGATTTTCGAGAATATGGCAGTTCTGCTTCGTTATAATGACCCGGTGCAATGTCGAGCTTTCCTAACGACTTTGCGGGGATCTGCGCAGGATTGGTTTCATCAACTACCAGCGGGAGCCATCAAGGATTTTGAAGGATTCAGTGCGAGCTTTCTCAATCAATTTGCAAGTGTCAGACCGCAAGATAAATCGTATCTGACCTTAATGGGCATCTAGCAGAAAGAAGGTGAGTCGCTACGAGATTATGTGGCGAGATATACGCGAGCATGCGTCGAGGTGCCCAGGGCATCGGAGGAAATAAAGGCAGGGGGTTTGACTCGAGGGTTGCTACCAGGCTTGTGCAGGAATTCTTTGCCAAAGCGCCCGGGTAGAACGTTCGACGAGGTGCTGGGGAGATGCGCGAAGTATATGAATGTCGAAGATGCGGAGATTGATTTCTCACGAACAGTTAAAGAAAGCAAGGCTGACCCTCGAGATGAGAGAAGGGAGAAGAATATTTCCTCGACTGGGGAGAGGAAGGGGTCCCCACGAGCAGAAAGAGAGGGGCGATCTAGGGGTTGGAGGCCAACTCAATACACCCCTTTGTCGGCCCCTCAAGCGCGAATTTTGGAGGTGATGGAAGGAGAAATTCATGACAATGTCGTCAGATGGCCCAAGACGAGGAAGGACGGACCAACGAGGCCAAAGAGTAATCTATATTGTCGATTTCATAAGGACTATGGGCACAATACTGACGATTGCAGGCACCTTAAAGACGAGATCGAAAGGCTGATTAAGGCAGGACATTTGAAGGAATTCATATACAAGAATCGGGAAAAGTCGAGCAGGAGGAGAGAAAGGAGCAGGAGCCCTCGCAAGAGGGCGAGAAAGCCTGAGAAGGAGGAGCTTCCTCAAAAAAGAAGAGTTATACATATGATATTCGGCGGATCGACGGATGGAGATTCGAACCGAGCAAGAAAAGCATACACTCGGGGGCGTCATGGAAAAGTCGAGGTACAGCAAGTAGACAAAAATGGTCCACCGATGAATTTCGGGCCAGCAGACGTAGGAGAGGTCGAGAGGCCTCACAATGATGCACTGATGATAACCGCTCAAGTGTCAGGATACGAAGTGCAGAGGGTGTTTGTCGATACTGGGAGTTCAGTGAATGTAATATTCTATGATTGCCTCAAAAGGATGGAGCTAGACATACAACTCACACCCCTCCATACCTCGCTGTTCGGTTTCAATGGGTCAGAAGTCGCGCCCCTAGGGGAGACCATGCTCGCTGTTGTCCTAGGGGAGGGCGACTTGCGGAAGGTAAAATGGTGAGATTCGTGGTAGTCGATGTCGAGTCAGCTTACAATGTGATCCTGGGAAGGCCCGCGCTTAATGCGTTTCAAGCTGTGGTATCGACTTACCACATGAAGTTGAAGTTCCCAGTCGGAGGCCGAGTGGGAGAAGCGAGAGGCGACCAAAAGTTGTCAAGGACTTGTTATCAAATCGCTGTGAAAACCAACCAGCGGGCTGAGGTTAAGGAAGGGAAGAAGCCAATGTCCAGTGAAAAAAGGCCGAGGAATAGTGACCTTGAGCTGCACGGGGAGATAATGGAAATACAAATTGGAGAAACGGAGGAACAAACCACTAAGATTGGAAAAGACCTAAGAGACGAGCTGCGAGACCAACTCATCGCATTACTTAAGGAATTTAGGGATGTTTTCGCCTTCACCCCCGAGGAGTTGACAGGGATGGATCCTACCATTATAGAGCATAAACTCAACGTCGATCCCCTCAGAAAGCCAGTGAAACAACGCCTTAGACACGATGGGGGGAAATCGACAAAGCCATTGAAGTCGAGGTAGATAAGCTGCTGCGAGCAGGGCACGCTAAGGAAATCCAATTCCCCGAGTGGATATCCAACACCGTAATGGTAAGAAAGGCACTAAACAAATGGCGTATGTGCATCGATTTTCACGATTTAAACTTGGCCTGCCCGAAAGATCATTATCCCTTGCCACAAATTGATCAGCTAGTCAACTTTACGGCTGGTTGCGAGTTGCTGAGTATGATGGATGCATCCCAGGGATATCATCAGATTCCGTTGGCCCCTGAAGATCATAGTAAGGTGAGTTTTGTGACGAGCAAAGGGACGTACTGCTATGTCGTCATGCCCTTTGGGCTTAAGAATGCGGGAGCAACCTACCAACGATTGATGGACCGTATGTTCAAATCACAAATCGGGCGATATATCGAAGTATATGTGGACAATATCTTGGTAAAAAGTAAGTCCTCAGCATCACACCCGGGCGATTTAAGAGAAACATTTAAAACCCTCAGGGCGTTTGGAATGAAGTTAAACCCAAGCAAGTACGCCTTTGGAGTAAAAGCAGATCGATTCCTGGGGTATATCGTCACAGAGCGAGGAACTGAAGTAAGCAGGGAGAAGGTGAAAGCCATACTCGACATGGCCCCGCCAAGAAATACAAGAGATGTGCAAGTACTCACAGGAAGGATTGCGGGGCTAAGCAGGTTCATTGCTCGAGCCGCAGAAAGAAGCTTCCCATTCTTCAAATTACTCAAAAAGAACTCGGCTTTCTTGTGGAGTGACGAGGCGCAAGTGGCATTTGAAAAATTGAAGGAATTCTTGGGCGAGCTACCTTTGTTGACAAAACCCGAGCCCGGCGACGAGTTGGTACTATATATATCGGTAGGCTCGGTATCGTTAAGTTCGGTGTTATTGCGAGAAGAAGGGGGTGTCCAACAGCCAATTTACTATACCAGTCGAGTTCTTCAGGGTGTAGAGACGAGATACTCTGAGATCGAAAAAGCCGCCTTGACGCTGGTAATAACGGCCAGAAGACTAAGGCCATATTTCTGGAACCATGTGGTAGTAGTCAGGACGAACTTCCAACTAGGCGAAACACTGGGCCGACCCACGATGTCGGGTCGATTAGTCAAATGGGTGGTCAACTTGAGCGAATATTCTATCAGGTACGAGCCGAGGTGAGCCATAAAGGCTCAAGCCTTGGCAGATTTTGTTGGGTTCGATATACTGTACGGAACAGAGTTTACAGCGCAATTTAAAATTTTATAAGTATTTATCTTATAAATACTTATTCCGTACATAAGTATAACAAGATAACGAATAAGCATCATTTAAAATCTAGTAATTTTTACTAATTTTGATTTGATATGTAATTTATAAAAAATACCTTTTGTTCTTGAACTCCTTCAAAACCGATGATGTATGAGGAAATCAATTCCCGGTTTGGTAACGATCACTTCTTGTGGTTACTCACTTTAGGAATCCAAATGTCTTCCTTCCCTCTAATCGTATCCACCTTTTGAACTTTGGTTCCGACTATAGTTTCTTCGCTAGTAGAAACTACTCGGTTTTTCAAGAAGTATAGAATATATATTTATAACGAAATTTTACAAGAACTCTTTCTTGTTTTATCACTCAACTCTTTGAATGTTTTTCTCTTGGAAAAATTTAGCCAAAAACTTAGCAAAATTGAACATCAAATATGTCCATATTTATACTAAACATTTTAGTATAAAATAATAATATTAGGTAGAATATTTTCATAAAATATAAAAAGTCTTCAAGAATATTTTTATAAAATATTAACTCTTGAAGAAGACTATTACTACCCAATATTGTATTAATAAAAATAAGATTAATTATGTGGATTGGTTAACAACTCCAAACCACCATAATTAATTTATTCTTATTAATATTTAATCTTCAATCATATTAAAGATAAATAATAAAATAATAATTCTTGAAAACATTTTTTCAAGACTTTATTATTTTAATCTATTCTTCCATTTCTTTATTTAATAATCTTATTATTATTTGGATTTGAAATTTAAAATCCAATTTTAAATTCCAACTATTAATTAGTAATTCTATTAATTACTAAATTAATATCCAAAATTCAATTAATCAATCTAATTGATTAATTTAATATATTCCTGTAATTGATATCTAATCAAATTAGATTTGTCAATGAATTCTAACTCTTTAGAAATACTATTTGAATTTTACCTTCATTCAAAAATTGGTGTGACCTTTTAGGTTCACAATTAATACTAGTAGTGGGTTTACAACTCTTTGTAATTTGAGTTATTCATATTAACTCTTATTCTTGAATTAACTCTTTAATTCAAGAACCCACATATCATGGGAACATCTAGCAAGTAACATGAATCTAGTATTAAGTGATTAGCGAAGTAAACCTATTTCGATTACAAGTCCATACATGTAAAATCCTTTCGACATCCAATTTCCCGATTAAATCTTTGGGTATGATTTTGTCGAAACCCAAATTGATTTAATAACTATGATTCCATTTCAAGTTTAGTAATTCGTTTATGAATCTCTATTCATCCCGCCTTGGCCAAGGACTTTGAATTACTAACTATGAAACACATAGGAAATTCACTTATCTTCATAAGTATCGAATCCTTTGTTGGCCACTGACAAACTTCCATACATATTAATATAATACCCAAAATATCCCTTTATACGATTGTGCTAGCAATCAAAAGGATAAATCAAAGTAAAATATAATATGCACAAAGTTACCATCGTGCCTCAAGTCTAAGGATTAATCATGTACTATTGTAACATGAAAATTCTTATTCGACATGATAAACTTTCATTAAGAATTTTCATACGGTCATGTTCAGTGAACTTGTTCTCTAACAAGCACCCACATATATGTATTTGCGTCCCACGCTAATGTTGATGGAATGCAACATTCTTATCTAATAAGTATACATAATATGTGCAAGTCTTTTCTGGATTTATTCGATATCCCATCTCGAAACATCCAACGACTTTGAACTGTATTTAAGATCACAACTTTCAAGATATGCTCCATGATCACCATCTCTATGCGCAACCATATCTTATAGCTATAAGTGATCTAGGGATTTTATCTTAAGTGCAAATATATGATAAATGCTTACTCTTAAAATAAAGTAATGCCTTATTTTTTAATATAATTCCAATAGATTGTATTTACAAGTAGAATACGTCCAATCCGATTGGAATGCCGGGTATACTACTCTTACAATCTCCCACTTGCCCTAGTTCCAATCACTCATGTATCTTAGACCCATCTTCTCAAGATGTCCTTCGAACACTTTCTGTGATAAAGGCTTAGTTAAGGGGTCTGCTATATTTTCTGCTGAGTCAACTCGCTCCATTATGACGTCTCCTCTACCAATAATTTCTCTAATCAAATGGTATCGTAACATAATGTGTTTGGATCTTTGATGAGATCTTGGTTCCTTTGCTTGCGCAATAGCCCCATTGTTATCACAATAGATCGTTATTGGATCAACAACAGATGGTACTACACCCAACCCTTGGATGAAGTTCCTTATCCAAACAGCTTCCTTTGCAGCATCAGATGCAACAATATATTCAGCCTCTGTTGTAGAGTCAACAATCATTTCTTGTTTGGAACTTTTCCATCTAACTGCTGCTCCATTCAGAGTGAATAAGTATCCAGACATGGATTTATAGTCGTCTTTATCGGAATGAAAACCAGAATCAGTAAAGCCTTCTAGTTTCAATTCTCCATTACCGTATACCATAAAGATATCCTTAGTCCTTCGTAAGTACTTAAGAATCGTCTTAACGGCTTTCCAGTGTTCTTCATCTGGATTAGACTGATATCTGCTCGTTACACTATGTGCATGAGCCACATCAGGTCTTGTACATAACATTGCATACATAATGCTACCAATAGTTGATGCATAAGGTATATGACTCATCCGTTCTCTTTCTTCAGGTGTCTTTGGAGACATCGTTTTAGAAAGTGAAACCCCATGACTTATTGGAATATATCCACGTTTGGATTCTTCGTTTTAGAAAGTGAAACCCCATGACTCATTGGAATATATCCATCGTTTTAGAAAGTGTAATCACCTTATTTATGTACGTAGACTGGGATAGTCCGATCATCTTTTTAAATCTGTATCTATAGATTTTTATCCCTAGGATAAAAGATGCTTCTCCCAAATATTTCATGGAGAACTGTTTAGACAACCATGTCCGTGTTGATTGCAACATTTCTATATCATTCTCAATGAGTAGAATGTCATCAACATAGAGAACAACAAATGCAACTGCATTCCCACTAACCTTTTTATAAACACATGGTTCATCCGGATTCTTATGAAAATCAAACGTTTTGATTGTTTCATCAAACCGAATGTTCCAACTCCTCGAAGCTTGTTTAAGTCCATAAATGGACCTTTGAAGCTTACAAACCATTTGCTCGCTCCCACTGGATATGAAACCTTGCGGCTGTTTCATATAAATGTCTTCCTTAATGTTTCCATTAAGAAAAGCAGTTTTCACATCCATTTGCCATATCTCGTAGTCATAATACGCAGCTATGGCTAGCAATATACGAATAGATTTAAGCATTGCTACTGGTGAAAAAGTTTCCTCATAATCAATTCCTTGTTTTTGAGTATAACCTTTAGCAACCAGTCTTGCTTTAAAAGTATTTACTTCTCCATCTCCATCACGTTTTCGTTTGTAAACCCATTTACAACCTATGGGTACAATACCCTGTGGTGGTTCAACCAAAGTCCATACATTGTTTGAATACATGGAATCTATCTCGGATTGCATAGCTTCTTGCCATTTATCTGAGTCAATGTCCGACATTGCCTTATCATAGCTTATTGGATCATTATCCAAAAGAAGTCCCTCTTCATTGTTCTCTACCAATAGGTATAGCCTATCAGGCGCCCTAGAAACCCTTTCAGATCTCCGAAGAGGTTGTGTTATAGATGGTTCAGTCTCTACTGGTATGTCATTTGTGGTACTTTGTGGAATTTCTTGTGGTTCTTCATTAAGTTCTATGACTCCACTATTCTTTGAGAGAAACTCTTCCTCTAAGAAAACAACATTCCTCGAAACAAACACCTTTTGTTCAGAGGAGTCATAGAAATAGTATCCAATAGACTCTTTTGGATACCCCACAAATTTACATAAGATGGATCTTATATCCAACTTACCTCCCACTAACTGCTTCACATAAGCATTACAACCCCATACTTTCATATACTTGTACGAGGGTGTTTTGCCACACCATATCTCATAAGGCGTGCTGGGTACAACTTTACTCGGCACTCTATTCAAAATATGTGCTGCTGTTTCTAAAGCATAGCCCCAGAATGAAAGAGGTAAACTAGTGGAACTCATCATTGATCGAACCATGTCCAACAATGTTCGATTCCTTCTTTCTAAAACCCCATTTAGTTGTGGAGTTCCAGGAGGTGTCCACTGTGAAATAATCCCATTATCTCTTAAATAATCAAGAAACTCATTGGTCAAATATTCACCTCTTCGATCTGATCGAAGAACTTTTATACTACGACCAATTTGTTTCTCTACTTCACTTCTGAATTCTTTGAACTTTTCAAATACTTCAGATTTGTACCTTAATAGGTATACATAACCATACCGTGAATAATCATCAGTAAAAGTTATGAAATAGTAGTAGTTCCCCTTGGCACTAACATTTAGTGGTCCACAAACATCTGTATGGATCAAATCCAACATACCTTTAGCTCGCTCCACTTGTCCAACAAATGGTGATTTTGTCATTTTGCCTTTAAGACATGACTCACAAGTAGGCAACCTTTCCTCTCCCCTAAGGTCGAGTTTTGGTCCCAATTTGTGAATCCTCTTTTCAGATATATGATCTAATCGAGCATGCCAAAGTGTGAATGAACTATGATTATCTAATTTTCTTTTATTTTGTTGAATAGTTTGGATGGGACTTTGTGGTGTAATGGTATATAACTCATTTGTCAAATTTCCAGAATATATAAAAGTTGTATCTTTGAAAATGGAACATCTTCCATTCTCAATAACAAACTTAAAACCTTCTCTATCCATTACTGGAATAGAAATAATGTTTCTTATAACATCCGGAACATACAAACAATTTGTAAGACAAATTTTTACATCATTATTTAAAGCTAGATAAACAGTCCCAATTGTTTTGGCAGCAACTTTTACTCCATTGCCCATCCTTAGGATTGTTTCATCATTTTCTAGCTTGTTACTTCTTGCCATCATCTGCAAATCATTGCAAATATGTGAGCCACAGCCGGTATCCAATACCCAAGAAGAATCGTTAACTGATAAGTTAACTTCAACAAAATAAATACCTGAACTTTTCAGGCTAGAAAGATACTCCTTTCAGTTCCTCTTCCAATGCCCAGTTTTACCACAATGATAACATTCATGATTAGACTGAGAATTAACCTTCTCTTTGTTATTCCCTTTGTTGTTATTTGCCTTCTTGTTGGGTTTATTGGGAACCTTTCCCTTCCCCTTCCTTTTCTTAGACTTTAAAGCCTTTGATCTAGAAGTGGATCCAACAAGAAGCACCGGCTTATCCTTTTTGATTGTGGATTCAGCCGTCTTTAACATGTTCACTAATTCTGGCAGAGAAGTCTCTATATTATGTATGTTAAAGTTAACAACAAAGCTATCAAATGACGATGGCAGAGATTGCAGCATGAGATCCACATAGAGTTCATTATCCATAATGACTCCAAGGGACGAAAGCCTTTCAACAAGAGCTATCATCTTTAGCCCATGGTCATGAACTGAAGAGCCCTCAGTCATACGACACCTGAAAAGCTCCTTAGATATCTGATATCTAATTTGCCGCGTCCTATCACCATACAACTCTTGTAGATGAAGGAGGATTTCAGAAGCATTATTCAACAATTTGTTCTGTCTCTGTAACTCATTTGACATTGATGCTAACATGTAGCACCGAGCCTGGAGATTGTCATCAGTATGACGTAAGTGTTCTCCATACTCATAAGATGTCTGATCCTCTGGTGGAGGAGGAGGGGCTTTGTCCAATACATAGTCCCTCTTTTCAGACTGTAGAAAAATTTTCAGGTTCCTCAACCAATCATTAAAATTGGGTCTAGTTAATTTGTTTTGTTCAAGGATACTTGCAGTTGGATTCTTAGCCATTTTAGTAGAGTGATCTACAAAAACAAACGAAGCAGAAAATAATCAGACTATGGAATTTATATTCATTTAATATTAGGTCTTTAACATTAAATGTCTCCTACTATTTTAATTAAAACCCTATTTTAATTATGAAAATCTAATTTTCATAGTGGGCTTGAAGTCCAATAAAATTATTCCATATCCCAATTTTTATGAGTACTCATGAAACAATTATATCGGTAGTCAACTTTTGACAATTGTATCACTATACAACCTTCAAGATGTTTTGCCTCACTTTTCCTTATATAACTCAATTTTATGACAGTATATATTACTAAGCGTCAAATCAAACCCATCAAACATTCATGATAGTGGCCCACCAGAATGTCCCACGACTCATGGTCAACATAAAGAGAAATCCACCTCACGAGTATCACTATACTTAGTAGGGATCATAGCTTTCGACACAAAACCACCCCACGACTCATGGTCGGTGATAAAGCATCTTAGCATCTCATGTCGTCTACTTTTGATGGAAGGTCTGGATTAATAAGTTCCAACTTATTTTTATCCATTATTGATTTGATATAGAATTAATCAAATTAATTCTTTAGGGTTCCTTAGATCTCATCAATTACCATCTTTACGTGGTTTTATTTACCGCATTATTCATCGCATGAATCACAAGCATAAATAAACCTAACATACATCTAATGCATGCATACAGTGGGATGATCATGTCCTTGTCTATACGACCCATTCGAGCCAAAATGGGTCTATGCCTATGTACGTGATAAAACAAATAAATATAACTACTTCTATCACAATTTATTTTATCTACCCATACAAGCACAGGCCTTCGAGATTTACAACTTGTAAATTACCCACACATGCGTGGGCCTTTCGCATCGAACGGTCTCCACCTTGATCTAATCTTATAACGATACAAAAATTTAAAAATTTACAAATCATAATTCAAGAGACTCGCAGGTCTCGATAAATTACATTCCTTCAATCTCATTGGATAAAATGCAACATTCAATCATATTGAATAAAACATGAAATCATTCATTCATAAAAAAGGCTCATGATCATCCCTAAATTAACCATTCATCACATGAATTCAACATATAAATTCACCAATTTAATATGTTGATGTAGTAATGACTTATATTAAGTCAAAACAGCTCTTTTATGATCACTGATCAGTCACACGACTCGTGTTACAAGTCACACGACTCGTGTGGCTCACTCGCACGACTCGTGTGAAAAATACGAAAGTGACTATGAAAAATTTTGAAAAATTTTAAGTCACACGACTCGTGTCACACCTCACACGACTCGTGTGAGGTGACACGACCGGTCACACGACTCGTGTGACTCCTCACACGGGTCGTGTGACCCCACACGACCTGTCGCAGAGTCGTGTCATCCTGCACGACTCGTGTTTTCGAATACTCTTATTCGATTTTTAGTCCAGTTCGTGTTTTTAATAATTTTTCAAATCAAAATCTGATTTTAAAGATGCTAATTGTAACGTGGCTCTGATACCACTGTTGGGTTCGATATACTGTACGGAACAGAGTTTACAGTGCAATTTAAAATTTTATAAGTATTTATCTTATAAATACTTATTCCGTACATAAGTATAACAAGATAACGAATAAGCATCATTTAAAATCTAGTAATTTTTACTAATTTTGATTTGATATGTAATTTATAAAAATTACCTTTTGTTCTTGAACTCCTTCAAAACCGACGATGTATGAGGAAATCAATTCCCGGTTTGGTAACGATCACTTCTTGTGGTTACTCACTTTAGGAATCCAAATGTCTTCCTTCCCTCTAATCGTATCCACCTTTTGAACTTTGGTTCCGACTATAGTTTCTTCGCTAGTAGAAACTACTCGGTTTTTCAAGAAGTATAGAATATATATTTATAAGGAAATTTTACAAGAACTCTTTCTTGTTTTATCACTCAACTCTTTGAATGTTTTTCTCTTGGAAAAATTTAGCCAAAAATTTAGCAAAATTGAACATCAAATATGTCCATATTTATACTAAACATTTTAGTATAAAATAATAATATTAGGTAGAATATTTTCATAAAATATAAAAAGTCTTCAAGAATATTTTCATAAAATAATAAATCTTGAAGAAGACTATTACTACCCAATATTGTATTAATAAAAATAAGATTAATTATGTGGATTGGTTAACAACTCCAAACCACCATAATTAATTTATTCTTATTAATATTTAATCTTCAATCATATTAAAGATAAATAATAAAATAATAATTATTGAAAACATTTTTTCGAGACTTTATTATTTTAATCTATTCCATTTCCTTATTTAATAATTTTATTATTATTTGGATTTGAAATTTAAAATCCAATTTTAAATTCCAACTATTAATTAGTAATTCTATTAATTACTAAATTAATATCCAAAATTCAATTAATCAATCTAATTGATTAATTTAATATATTTCTTTAATTGATATCTAATCAAATTAGATTTGTTCAATTAATTCTAACTCTTTAGAAATACTATTTGAATTTTACCTTCATTCAAAAATTGGTATGACCTTTTAGGTTCACAATTAATACTAGTAGTGGGTTTACAACTCTTTGTAATTTGAGTTATTCATATTAACTCTTATTCTTGAATTAACTCTTTAATTCAAGAACTCACATATCATGGGAACATCTAGCAAGTAGCATGAATCTAGTATTAAGTGATTAGCGAGTAAACCTATTTCGATTACAAGTCCATACATGTAAAATCCTTTCGACATCCAATTTCCCGATTAAATCTTTGGGTATGATTTTGTCGAAACCCAAATTGATTTAATAACTATGATTCCATTTCAAGTTTAGTAATTCGTTTATGAATCTCTATTCATCCCGCCTTGGCCAAGGACTTTGAATTACTAACTATGAAACACATAGGAAATTCACTTATCTTTATAAGTATCGAATCCTTTGTTGGCCACTGACAAACTTCCATACATATTAATATAATACGCAAAATATCCCTTTATACGATTGTGCTAGCAATCAAAAGGATAAATCAAAGTAAAATGTAATATGCACAAAGTTATCATCGTGCCTCAAGTCTAAGGATTAATCATGTACTATTGTAACATGAAAATTCTTATTCGACATGATAGACTTTCATTAAGAATTTTCATACGGTCATGTTCAGTGAACTGTTTCTCTAACAAGCACCCACATATATGTATTTTGCGTCCCACGCTAATGTTGATGGAATGCAACATTCTTATCTAATAAGCATACATAATATGTACAAGTCTTTTCCGGATTTATTCGATATCCCATCTCGAAACATCCAACGACTTGGAACTGTATTTAAGATCACAACTTTCAAGATATGTTCCATGATCACCATCTCTATGCGCAACCATATCTTATAGTTATAAGTGATCTAGGGATTTTATCTTAAGTGCAAATATATGATAAATGCTTACTCTTAAAATAAAGTAATGCCTTATTTTTTAATATAATTCCAATAGATTGTATTTACAAGTAGAATACGTCCAATCCGATTGGAACGCCGGGTATACTACTCTAACAGATTTTATCCAAGAAGGCACCAAGGGAGAGGAAAAGAAGTGGATCATACACGTTGATGCGTCCTCAGCGGCTAAAGGATCAGGTCTGGGAGTCGTCCTCGTATCACCCGAGGGTGAGCAACTCGACTTTGCCATTAGATTGGGGTTTAAGACCTCAAATAACGAGGCAGAATACGAGGCGTTAATCAATGGAATACAACTCGCAATCGGCGGAGGAGCAACAGAAATTATGGCACATTCCGACTCACAATTAGTTGTTAGACAAGTGTTGGAAAGTTGCGAGATCAAGGAAGAGCGAATGATGAAATATGTCGAGGAAATCCAAAGTCTAGTTCAGGGTCTGGAGAAGTTTGAGCTAACACAAATCCCTAGAGAAGACAATAAACGAGCAGACTGGCTCGCAAGAACGGTAGTTCGAATGATGGAAAGATGGGAAGTTTTATCACCACCATGCATTTGGAAGGAAGCGTGTTGGGTGAGACGATGGAAGTCGAGGAAAAGGACGACTGGAGAAAAGCGATTCATGAACTCCTACAGGGTCGAGTACCTATGGGAGATAAGCAGGAGGCAGAAAGGGTCGCTCGATATCTAAGCAAATATTTTGAAATCGATGGCGTCATGTTTAAAAAATCTTTGGTTGGGCCCCACTTGCGTGCGTCTCTAAAAACGAAAGATCCCATGTCTTGAAAGAAATACATGAAGGATGTTGCGGAGCACATATAGGATCGCGAGCCTTGGCAGGAAAAGCCTTGCGAGCAGGATATTATTGGCCCAAGATGCGAGCAATGGCGGAACAGCTAGTCCAAAAGTGCGAAAAATGTCAACGCCACGGGCAAATCACTCATATCCCCGCCGAATACATGACGACCATAAACACCCCAATCCTCTTCGCGCAATGAGGAATCGACTTGGTAGGACCATTGCCGACGGGAGCAGGGTAGAGGAAGTTCTTAGTAGTCGTTGTCGACTATTTTACCAAGTGGGTCGAAGCGGAACTGTTGGCGAAAATTACAAAGGAGAAGATGATTCAATTCCTATTTAACAACATCTGTTGTCGGTTCGGAGTTCCGAAAGTGCTAACTTTTGACAATAGGACTCAGTTCCAAGGAAAACGAATTCAAGCATGGTGCCTCGACATGGGAATAAAGCAAAGATTTGCCTCGGTCGCACACCCCCAGGCTAATGGCCAAGTCGAAGTGACTAATCGAACCATTCTCCAAGAATTGAAGAAGAGATTGGAGAGAGCATCAGGTGCTTGGGTCGATGAGCTGACAACAGTTCTATGGGCTTATAGGACCACCCCAAGAAGCTCAACAGGCCAGTCGCTATTTCATATGGTTTACGGAATGGATGCACTCTTGCCTATCGAAGTCGGCTTAGATTCTCACAGGTCGACATTTTATGAGGAAAAGAAGAACGAAACAATGATCGAAGAAGCCCTCGATATGATAGAAGAAGGACGAGAGGAGGCTTGGATGCAATCCATAGAATACAAGCAGAAGATGCGTGCAGCCTTCGACAAAAAAGTCCGCACCAGACGATTTCAAGTGGGAGATCTCGTCCTCAAACGAGCAGATGCTCTTAAACATGTCGGGAAGCTTGAAGCTAACTGGGAAGGACCCTACACCATTACCAAAGTGCTCGAAAGAGGTGCATACGAACTCGAGGATGGCAAAGGGCGACAGGTGCTGCGATCTTGGCACGTGATCCATCTCAAACGCTTTTATGCCTAAGATAGTATTTTGAACTCTTTTGTACTGAACAATGCTTAATCAAATTCAGTAATGCAATGACTTCCAAGTTTATGTTTAAGTTGTGTCTTTTATATTTCCATGTCGATTTTATTATGATTACTCGAAAAATCGAATTTTTCAAAACGGCTATAAAGCCGGTTAACTCTAACGACTAAGAAGTCGACCCCAAACAACTACAAAGTCGTACTCGAGTGGAATCTCGGCTAAGCTACGAAGCTTACGACTACGAAGTCGACCTAAAACAACTACGAAGTTGTACTCGAGTGGAATCTCGACTAAGCTACGAAGCTTACGACTACGAAGTCGACCTAAAACAACTACGAAGTTGTACTCGAGCGGAATCTTGACTAAGCTACGAAGCTTACGACTATGAAGTCGACCTAAAACAACTACGAAGTTGCACTCGAGTGGAATCTCGACTAAGCTACAAAGCTTACGACTATGAAGTCGCTGCACATATCCACGGAATTATACTCAAAGGGAACCTCGAATAGACTACAGAGCTAGCAACCGTAAAATCGACTTAAACCAACTAAGACATTCTACTCGAACAATAATCCTCCATAGCACCTACAATACGAACAATCAAATCCCTTGGAGAGTAGTAGACTATCAGCTATGAAGTTGTTAAAAATGTTGCTCGACTTCGACCAGCTCGCAAGCCGGGTTGGGAGAAGGCGAGTTGAAAAAACTTTTTGATTACCAGCTATGAAGCTGTTAAAAAAGTTGCTCGAATTCGACCAGCTCGCAAGCTGGGTTGGGAGAAGGCGAGTTGAAAAAACCTTTTGATTACCAGCTATGAAGCTGTTAAAAATGTTGCTCGACTTCGACCAGCTCGCAAGCCGGGTTGGGAGAAGGCGAGTTGAAAAAACTTTTTGATTACCAGCTATGAAGCTGTTAAGAATGTTGCTCGACTTCGACCAGCTCGCAAGCTGGGTTGGGAGAAGACGAGTTGAAAAAACTTTTTGTTTACCAGCTATGAAGCTGTTAAGAATGTTGCTCGACTTCGACCAGCTCGCAAGTCGGGTTGGGAGGAGACATACAAGGCGAGTTGAGAAACTTAAAAAGAAATCATGCAAGCACAACAAATTACGAGAATTAGCGATAAAAGGAAACGATAAGCAATCAAAAGGGCGTTAAAATTAGATAGACGATCGATTACATCCGCAGTCGTCTTAACCCTTACAACCTTAAAAATGGGTTAAGAGCAACAAAGAAAAGGAAAAAGTAAAACAAACATCTAATTTTTCATCATCAAGCAAACATTTAACTTTTTTGGGAATCCGCAGTCAATTTTTCAGCCAAATCAGCATTCTCGGCCCCGTCGACCAAAGGCTCGGTCCCCGCGCCGCCCTCGTCACCCAGAGGCTCGGTCCCCTCATCTGCTCCCTCGACCATTGGCCTGGCTCCCGGCCCCTCGACCACCATTTCTTCATCAAACTCTTCTTCTTCTTCATCATCTGCTCCGCTCGGCTCAATTAAATCGACTGGCCCGACCAGAGGGGTGGGAGGAACCTCAAGTTGAGCGCCAAGTTGTGCCTTTAGAATCGCCCGAGCCTCCAGACCGGACCACCAGGGTTAGTCGTCGAGAAGTGACGCATCGCTGCGATAGCCAAGCGGAAGATGGAGCGACTCCTTGAGCGCTTGGCGGTCGACTTTTCCCTCGAGGGCGGTGCCTTTGACAGCTGACTCCCACGCATCAAATGTAAAGTTGAAGTATTGAAGGGTGGCCGGGCACAGTTTCTCGAGGAAGGCAGGAGAGTTGCAGAACGCCCCGACCACCTCCCTACGGTAAGCCTCGAGGAAGATAGAGCCCATCGGCGAATTGAGGAAAGACTTGCGTCCTTCCTCCTTCCCGATCTCCCTCTCGGCCACGTTGTCCTCGGTGGCCTTAGCGAGGTCGGCCCGCAGTTGGTCGACCATGGAAAGGGCAACGGCCTTCTCGGATTTGAGTTTCGCGATGAGGGCGTTGGCCGCCGCGAGGTCGTCATTCTTTTGCTCGAGTTCATGGAGGTGCTCCGCACACTTCTTCTTATAAGCATGAACATTGGAGTTAGGCGAGCTAGGCTCCTCGAGAAGAGTGGGCATTACATATGCCATGAACTGAAAGGAAAGTACAGAAAAATCAGTAAGACAAAAATGAGACAAAAACGAGGATAAGAAAAATACACTAAGGGAAAAGTCGAGAACACTCACTCGAGAGAAGCACAGGAGAGCACGGCCGGCACGGTCGTAAGGGTCGCGGTCAGCACGAGCTTTGTCAGCTGTAGGGATAACCGAGTCGAGGTACTTGGCGATCTCGTGAGGATGGGGTTGGTCCCAAAGACGAGAGGGTCGCTCGAGCGTGACCATCTCGAGGCCACCAGGAGAACAGGGGGTCTCCACTAATTTCCCCTTTTTGCGACTCTTCTGGCGTTTGAAGGAGTCGGGTACCAACACGAAATCGGCCTCATCCGGGGCCCTTTTCCGGGGTTTCGACCCCGAAGCTTTCGGAGGCGCAGCAGTAGAGGGAATAGTCACTTTTGATTTTTTAGCGATAGTCGTCTCGACTGCCGCTCTCTTCGATCCTGAACCAGAGCCGTTATCGGCCCCGGCAGGGAGAGAGGGTTGCTTGGCGGGTTTCTCACTGCCCTTCGCTTTATTGGTCTTAAGTTTTGCAAAGCTTTAACTGAAAGACGAGGAAATAAGTAAATAAGAAACACCACTAATGATTGTAAATGCGATGTAATTTACGAATAAAATAAGATAAGCATAGAAACAGACAAACACAAGGGCTTACGAGGATTATCGATGCGAGGGGCGTCCTCGTCAATCCACAAACCCACATGATTAAGAAGACCGCGATCTTTAACCAACAAGCGGGCACTCCACGTGGATTTATTTAAGTCATCCAATATATCCTGAAACTGGCTTGACCTAGGATGAGGATTGTTTTGATTGACCTTCGAGGTAAGCCACATGTTGGAGTAAGGGTACTGGCCGGGAGAAGGATGGATGTAAAAGAATTTGGTCTTCCACTCGGTTACATTCGAGGAAAGATCCTCGAGGAAGGAAACACCATGACGATGACCCAAACAATGGGCGTCCTTTATGAAGCGATAACTATAACAATACAAGAGAAACTCGGGCAAGAAGCGGCCAAGCTTTATTTTGCAAATTATGATAAAAGCTACCATAATGAGAATGGCGTTGGGGGAAAATTGATTTATGGGTACATCGTACATGTTACTAATCGACAACAGTTCAGGTAGAATGGGAAAACGCAAACCAAACATAATCTTGTTGACGAAGAAAGTGAATCAGCCCTTAGGAGGGTGAGTAAGGACGTCGTTGGGACCTGGGGCGACCAACTCCCAATCAGAAGGCAAACCACTGAAAGACCTAAATCCTTCGATTTGGGCTGCAGAAGCATAAGAAAATGGATTAAGAACAGCTAATCTAACTACAGGACAGGCTATGGTTACATCTCGATGTACAGGGAAAGGAGCCGACACCGATAGAGGAATGGGGCTCGTCTTATATACAGGAATATCTAAGAGTCCAAGATGAATACCTCGAGGAAAGAGGGCTAGTCGAGGGCAATCGCTACCGCGGTTAGGGTCATCCTTATTCTGCATCAAATCACCCGACAGAAGGGCTTGATTATATACATCGTGGTCGATCCCAAAAAGTGAAGCAGATGAGCCCTGAGATCCTTCCGGCCCGACTGCAGGCTTAGAACTTATTATTTCAATGGAGTCGGAGCCCGAGTACTCTTCTACTTGAAGAATGAGGGAGCCAGGCATGGAACCAGAGATAGAGTCGGATTCAGAATCTACGAGGAAAAGTCGAGAAACGAAGATCAGTACAAGAAAAGAAAATCGAAGCACTAGGGCGCGTCGACTTATGAGGATCGACCTCGGGAGAAAGCGATTGGGTTGAGAGGATAGTAAACGAGAAAAAAGCCCGAGACCCATCAGAGGGCGATAATCGGTAGTAAAGGGATGAGGAGAAGAGGAAGCATTAAAGTCGGTATTAGTCGACGAGTAAAGAGGGTAATGTCCACCACACCTCACAAAGTCGACTCAATCATAAACATGACTCCACAACGGGAAGTGCGCGTTAAAGATCTAACCTCGATATTCTAGAATTGTTCGAAAATCCTCAAGAACACGATGAACACGCATGAATCCCAACCCAAAATACCAGGTAATAAAAAAAAGAGAGAAGAAAAATTCCAAGAAATATGGGAATAGAAAAACTTACACATGCTGGCCGAAGTCGGAAGTTCTGAAAGCACTGGAGAAGTAGCCAGAAGGATGCGCACGCCGGAATTGTTGGATGCTTTATTGCCGGAAGAAAAGAGAAATATCAAGAATGCTTGAGGTGCGAAAAGTGTGAAGGAAGAGAAGGGGAAAGTATTTATAGAGAAAACCCCAGGACCCTGTCTGTTGGATCAAAGTAAAAATCAATGGCTCAGATGAGGCACGGAATTCGAAGCAGCAGGGAAATAATGAGGCGGCGTGTCAAATCCGGATTAAAAAATTCTAAATTCAAAAAGGAATGATGGTAATAGAGACACTCAAAAAAATCCCAAGTGAAAGATCCAACCATAGGTCGGGTCGAATACGATCGTCGACATAGCGAGTAGAAAACAAAGACGAGACGACGCATCAGTAGGAGATAGGGCCTGACTACCAAATTTACTTATAAGCTCAGACTCGCTTAGAGTAATTTTGAGGGGGGGGGGGGACTAGATGATATAGCCCTACTATCATAGCCCGATTCAGATGCTAACTACCCGGCCGAGCAAACAAGAGTGACGACATCATTAAGTCGACATTCTCGAAGTCGACTTGGCCTATCGGCCATTTGAAGACCATCATCGGCCTGATAAACGGTCTCAAGACGACTTCAGGAAGTCGACTGAGTATAAGACGATTTCTCTCAAGGAGACGAGCAGACACTCCAGGAGCCCTGAGCGCATGGGTAACTCTAGGTCGAGTTGGCAAGGTCCCAAGTCGACTTACAAGACCTCCGACGACCCTATGCACTTAGGTACAACAGAGGGAAAATCTCCAAGGGAGACTAAGTTCAAATAAGATAAGAAGGAATCTAAATGATGACTCAAGAGTGTGCGGAATGCAGACCGGCCAGGGCATTTTGGACACTTCACGTAAGTCGGCCAGGGCATTTCAGGTATTTCGAGTAGGTGTTCCTATTCCTATATAAAGGAGCCAAGGTAACTTTAAACCCTAACTTTTATTCTCTCCATTCATTGTTCAGCTGTTGCTCCTACTGAGAAGAGCTCATCTTCTTCCTCTCACTGACTTGAGCGTCGGAGGCTCTTCACCGGAAAACAATTCTGGTGTTGAGTTCTTGCAGGTGTTTGCAGCGGCTCACGGACGACTTGGAGGCGTTTCAAACAGACTGAAGCTCATTTCTATCAGTTCACTCCAGATCTAGGAGGAGACCCATCAGACGCCGAGGGGAGTTCATTGGCCAGGTCATGGAATGTTGCCAATCTCAAGAAATATTATGTTTAAATTTTTATTTTTCTGGTCAAAAAATTATATTAATGTAATGTGGGATCCCAATTTTTCTAAGGATTATCGAAATCGCTCATTCCTGTTTCAATGGTGTTCTTAATGGATTCCTTTTATGGCATGTGTAACTTTCTTATATGGTTCATTTAAGAAATTCGGTGTGGTTTATTCGAGATGATAGTGTTTGCATAGAGAGGTTTACATGGCCTCGTTAATTTCTTATGCGTCTTTATGGATCTTACTTTTAGTGTTTGCACAAATCGCTTATATGGTATCTTTTGAAATTCTTGTATGGTGCATGAGGAAGCGTGAATATAACCTTGGTACAATACCGCTCGAGGAAGAAGGGTTTTCCCTCGTCTGGAACACCCCGCTCAAGGGGCGGGCGAGTGGTCGCTTGTTTGGAACATATTCCTCGGGGTGGGTAGGTGGTCGAAAAAGTCTACACCTCCGGGCTGTACGACCACCATGTTTGGAACATCCCCTAGAGTGGGCAAGTGTCAAGACCAAAGTCCCTCGTTTGGAACACCCTGCCCAAAGGGTGGGCGAGTGGTCGGTTGTTTGGAACATCCCTCGGGGTGGGCAGGTGGTCGAAAAAATCTACGCCTCCGGGCTGGACGACCACCATGTTTGGAACATCCCCTGGGGTGGGCAAGTGTCAAGACCAAAGTCCCTCGTTTGGAACACCCCGCTCAAGGGGTGGGCGAGTGGTCGCTTGTTTGGAACATTCCTCAGGGTGGGCAAGTGGTCGAAAAAGTCTACGCCTCCGGGCTGGACAACCACCATGTTTGGGACATCCCCTGGGGTGCGCAAGTGTCAAGACCAAAGTCCCTTGTTTGGAACACCCCGCTCAAGGGGTGGGCGAGTGGTCGCTTGTTTGAAACATCCCTCGGGGTGGGTAGGTGGTCGAAAAAGTTTACGCCTCCGGGCTAGACGACCACCATGTTTGGAACATCCCCTGGTGGACAAGTGTCAAGACCAAAGATCCTTGTTTGGACACCCCGCTCAAGGGGTGGGCGAGTGGTATCTTGTCTGGAACATTCTTCAGGGTTGGTAGGTAGTTGAAAAAGTCTACGCCTCACCTTTTCCACTCAAGTGGACGGCATCTGCCGTGCTTAGGCCCCTTCCCCCCTTCCAACATGAAAGAGTCCACTGCCTGCCTTAGTCGTCTCAAATAAGGCGTGCAGGCCTGCCCCTTTTTTTGATTTGAGTAGGTGATTTACTACCGAAGCGAAGAAAAGGATCGATCAAGAAAAGGGGGTACTACGAGCCCTCTACCCCACGCATCTAACCAGCTCGCGTGGTTCACCAGTTCCACTGACGACCACCATGTTTGAAACATCCCCTAGGGTGGGCAAGTGTCAAGACCAAAGTGCTTCGTTTGGAACACCCCGCTCAAGGGGTGGGCGAGTGGTAGCTTGTTTGGAACATTCCTCTGGGTTGGCAGGTGGTCGAAAAAGTCTACGCCTCCGGGCTGGACGACCACCATGTTAGGAACATCCCCTGCGGTGGCAAAGTGTCAAGACTAAAGTCCCTCATTTGGAACACCCCGCTCAAGGGGTGGGCGAGTGGTTGCTTGTTTGGAACACTCCTCGGGGTGGACAGGTGGTCGAAAAAGTCTTCGCCTCCGGGCTGGACGACCACCATGTTTGGAACATCTCCTAAGGTGGGTAAGTGTCAAGAGCAAAGTCCCTTGGAACACTCCGCTCAAGGGTTGGGTGAGTGGTTGATTATTGGGTTGGGTCATGAAGACATGGAGCCTATTGGAGACCTCGGAGGCAGGTCGATGATTTCTACTTGTTTCTGCTTGGTTTTATTTGGTTTGGAGTTTGCCAGAATTCAATAGCCCATTTATACTCGTTTAAAGTGAAGAGTTGGTGTTCATTCATGTCTTATGGAGAATTGGGGAATGCCATGGCAAATTACACCGTTGTGCTGGTTTAATCTTATTTCAAGGGGAATATTGAGCACATTGGGTATACGTACGGTTTTATTTTACCTAAGCATGTTTATAGTTTCTATAAAGATTGTCCAAGTCATTTTCGTAGTATGTGACGGCATAAAGTAAGAACTATAAAGAAGGAAAGCCAAAATTTCATTCAAACAATTTCGAAGTTACAACGGCAAAATAAAAATACATCATTACAATTGATAATTATTTAGAAGGAGTAGTGGTAGACGAAGCAGCGGAGGTCGACTGAGCGGGCGCGCTAGATGAGATGGCTGCAACAATGGTCGACTGCGATGCCGCAGAAGAAAGAGTAGCAGCAGCAGTCAACTGCGCGGCTGCAGTCGACGAGACAGCAGTTGTGGTCGACTGTGCAGCTACAGTCGATGAAGCAGCAGTAGTCGTGGTCGACTGTGCAGCTACAGTCGACGAAGTAGCCGAAGTTGTGGTCGACTATGCAGGTACAGTCGACGAGATGACAGTAGTTGAAGAGGCGATAGATGAACCGGAAGGGCCGAAAGTGGACGAAGGAGCACCAGAAGTCGAAGGCTGAGAAGAAGTAGTGATGGGAATACAGACCATTGGAGTCTCGCCGGCTCTAGGCACGTTGAAGTAATACTGCAGCGTCTTGTCCCTTACCAAGGCCCGCCCCAGAGATTCTGAACACCAGGGATGCTCAGCAGGGAGGCTGGGGTCGCCCATGAAGTTGGAAGGCATAGCAGGGTGGCCTCCCACGTCTTATCGTGATCGAGCTCACCCGTGAACCCCAGCTCCTTCAGCTGTCGCTCGAATTCATCCACGTTGAAGGTGTAGAAGTCGAGGCCCATGCCCGAGGCCTCTTTGAGAAAGGCAGTCGAGCACAGGTAGTCGTTGATCAATTGCTCTCGGTAAGCCTTGAAGAAACTCTGACCAAGCTGAGACCCCCACAAGGCTCGTTGGGACTGTTTCACTGCGGCAACAGCAGCAGCCTCGACCTCTTTCTTCTTACTCGACTTCTCCGCCTCGAGGACCTTTTCCTTGCCACGCATCTCATCCTTACAACGCTACAACTCCTCCTTATGTTTCTGCTCAGCCTTTTTGAGTTGCCCGGTCAGCTCGTGGCGTAACTTGAGCAACTTTGGGTTTTCGGCCTTGAGCCGTTGATTCTCCATGTCGAGGCGTCTGTTGTCACCCTCGACCATTGGGAGGGGACGACCAGAACTATTTAAAGTCTCATCGAGAAGAGAAGCGATGGAGACCACGGTCTGCAGGAATAATAAATATTAAAAGGTAAACAGGGACAACTAAGACTATAAACCGTATGGGAAGATGGCGCGAGCATACCTGTATCAAGGCGTGAGCAGCATACTCGCCCTAGGCTTGTCGGTCGATAGCTTAGCGGTGTGTATCCTCGAAGGACAGGTGGCCTATGAGGCGAGAAAGGGCTTCCCAAGGGCCAGATCGCACCAAGGAGAGTTGAGAAGGGGACTGCTGCACGATTTGGGCCCTCGTAGTCTTGGCCTCGTGATGAGGTCATTTGTGGGGGGAGTTGGGGCGATCAACCGTCTGCCCGATGGATTGAGAACCGACCACCACGAAATGCAGTCATTTTTTCGATGCGTCAGCATCCTTGGTCGAGTGGCTGGCGTGATGGTCGGCCTGCTTGGGCGGAAGAGAAGGAACTTTCTGTCTGCTCGAGGGAGGAGGGACCCCGGACTTGTCGGATTTGGAGGGCGTGTCCTTGGTCGGAATGTCCTTGATCGAGGGGGTATGTCTGGCCTTGTCAGCCCCACTCAAAGAGTCCCTGCTCCCGATTTCTTATCAGCAGACCTTCTGAAGTCGGGCTTATGCAAAAATATCTCTGCAAACAAGTAAGCAAGTTCGGATAATACGGATTAGGATAATACCAACACAAAAGAGTTAACACTATCTCTGGTCGAGTACCAGCTCGAGCCCGCATAAGGAGGTCAACGAAATCCTGGTCGATCCTCAACCTGGTGATGGTTTCAGCGACAGGAGGGTTTGTTGGTAAGTATGTCGCAGTAATGGAGAAGGTTGTCGTCCTTAAGCTGGATAGAGGAGGCGACAGGGTTCGAGTTCCATAAAGCTATGCGGCAGTCGAAAATGGGGTTTGAAGGGGAAGTAGTACGCTTAATGGGCACTTCTATAAGCCACGGAGTAGGCGCCCACTGGTAAGGTTGTTTGGGGATTATATAAAAAAATTGATCTTTCCATTTAGGGACGTTGGATGGTCGATCAGCAATAAAGTAGGCATTTTTCCAATTTTTCAAATACATGTCGTCAGCTTGTGTTGAGGCTAGGTAACAGTATACAAAAAACTCTAAATCTACTCGACCCATGCGGACGATTGACAAGATGATGAAGGTCGTCAAAATTCTGAAGGCATTGGGGGAGAGTTGATTCAAGGCTAACCCATACAAACCGCATAGGTCGATCAACGCCTGGCAGATGGAGAAGCGTAGGCCAAGGTCAAATTGGGTGCGAAAGAAGGTGTAAGAGTCGGCTGGAGGGTTATCATAAGTGTTGTCATCCTTGGGGGTATAAGCGGCCCCAGGATGACCAACTAGGTCAAGGTCGAGTCAGTGGGTACCGTGTAGGTAGGACGACTTCGACTTCTTGGAAGGGATGGTCGAAGCAAGGGGCACACAAGCGGATATGGGGTACAAAATCCTTAGTATCGCGAGCAGACAGCGGGATAGTGTCCTGGGGATCATCTTCGTCCTCGTCATCATCACCAATGGATCGACAAGAACGTTGGGTAGGGGGTGGTGAAGGAGGAAGACTGGTGACCTCCTCTTCTGGCTGGTCGACCAGGTAGGAGGAAAGAGAGACAGCAGTGGTCGTAGGACTGTCGCTAATGACCGTGGGTCGAATGCTGCTAAGTGGTTCGGGTTGGAGGATTTCTTGGATAGAATCACTCGACAGGCTCGCGTTCGAAGAGGAAGAGGGAGAAGACAAATCCTCGCCGCTGTAATGATCATTTTCACTGGAAGTTGCAGAATCTGAAGAAAAATAGCGAAAAACTTTAAGAAAGCACAAAAGGAGAAGCCAAAAGGATTTTTTAGAGAAAATTTTACGAAAAAAAAAATGAGAGGAAGAGGAAAAAGGAGGATCGCGCAGCCAGAGGAGAATTTAGGAATCGTGAGGATGGGTGAAGGAGAAAACTGATAAAATTCGCAGAAAATCAAAACAAAATTATAACGTATATAGATTCAGAGATGGAAGAGAACTTACTCATGGTGAAAGGTGATTTTCTTGCAGTGGAATCGAGGAGTGCGAGGTTGCCGGAACGCTCGAACTTGCAAGAAAGTAAGAAGGCCTTCATTGCAAAAGTTTGCAGAGGGTGAAAAATTTCCTAAGTGTCGGGGCTAGGGTATTTATGGGTAGTGAAGAGAGGAGAGAAGGATCGTCAACTGTTGGATTAAAGTAAAACGAAGGGTTGTGATTAAAGGGCAGGGGAACGGTCATCGCGACCTAAACTGTAGGATGAAAAGCAACTATCTAAAGGACAGAGAAGAGAGAGAAAGGTAAGGGGCACGGGAAGCGAGGCGATGCGAACTTCGAAGTAATGATGAGACGTGCGAAAGGACACGCTTGACAAAGCGGATAAGTGGTGGAATTTGAAATTCAAAATGCAATTTGGTGGTTACAGCAGGAAATGGTTGAGAAAAAGTAGAAAATGCGTCGATTGGTCGAAACAAGTAAAAGTGGGACCTCGGTGGCGCAGACAAAGCCTACTCTTAGATCGAGTCATTTATACTCGACCAGAGTGGGGTGGACTAGATGATATGGGATATTGTATCCTGGACCGGTTCGCCAGGTCAACCGGATTAAAATGAATCGATGAGCCGGGTCAAATCGAGTAGTTGTTAAGCAACAGAGACGAGAAGTCAAAGATGGACGAATTCAGTAGCATTGTAGGATTACTTGTTGCACCGGGCACTGGTCAAGGAATCAGATGGTCGAGGCGCGGTGGTCAGGAAGTCGACCATTCCTTATCATATAGATAGCTTCGCGGTCGTGTCAGATCTGGTCAAAACCGTAGGATCTCAAAAGAAATCTCCAACATGTGGAAGAGAGACACGCGGCGCACATCGAGTTGTCCAGAGCGATAATGGTCTCTAACATTCCCTAACACATCTTGATGCGTTTCTGTCACCAAGATAGTGGAAGCGGGCGATTGTACGGATGAGCGGGGAGGATAACTAGCTCGACTCGCCCAGGCCGCGCGTGCAAACAGGTAACTCGTCTCTATAAATAGGGACCAGATCTCTTGTTTTAAGCACAATCTCTCATACTTACATACTTTACACGCATATTCTTCATCTTCTCAAGACTGACTTGAGTGTTGGAGGCTCTTCACCAGAAAAACCCCCGGTGTGAGAGTTATTTGCAGGTCCAGCATTCTACCAGCAAGGAAGACGATCTTGGAGCGGTTTCCAACTGGTCGGGCGTTTACACTTGTATTAATAAGGTTATTTGTGGGCCTTTTCCTATACCTTCGTGGAATTTTCAACCATACTTCGTATCACTCATAGACGATTATTCTCGATATGATTATCTATACCTCATAAGAGAAAAATCTGAGGCCTTAGACATGTTCAAAGCATTTAAGGCTGAAGTTGAAAATCAACTCAGCAAACGCATTAAGATCGTCAGATCTGACCGTGGAGGTGAATATTACGGCAGAAATGATGGATCTGGTGAACAGTGTCTAGGCCCCTTTGTTGACTTCCTTAAGGAGTGTGGAATAGTTCCTCATTACACTATGCCAGGTTCGCCTAGCATGAATGGTGTTGCTGAGAGACGAAATCGCACATTAAAGGATATAGTTCGAAGTATGATTTGCCAATCTACTTTACCACTGTAATGCCCCGATGATTAATAAATAAAACCAATTCACTTGCTCGAATTTAAAGTGAATTGGATAATATTCGAGCCCTATAGTTGTTCGACTAGGTATTTCCAAGAGTTATTATGTGAATTATGTGCTTATATATGATATTTTGTGTGCTTTATTATTATTAATGTATGTTTGTATATTTAAGTTATATCGTTTGTTGGTGCCGATTATCCGAGATCGTGCGTGAAGCCCTAGTTGAGTCGGAGCCAAGTGCCTAGTCGCACTTTATCACCCAAGAAGGTTAAGTGCTCGGCCTTAGAAGTGGCCTCGAGCCATCATAGTGCCAAGAGCACATAGCACGCGCGAGCCACCCGAGTGCATGCGCACGAGGCCGCCCGAGCCATTAGTACCGAGCATAAAATCTACCATGGCCATGTCATTTCATTGGCCTCATGCCATGCCAATGTTTAAGAAGGAGTATTAGTTATATTCTAAGTCCTAATCATACCTTAATATCATTAGCTCAAGCCAAGCCTCATTAGCATTAGTTTATCTTAATTAGTTCTATCATGGGGCTTCTTTTTATATAATGTAGTGTCAGTATTGTCTCCCACTTACTTCTATGAGCATGACCAGATCCTTTGTGAACCTTGGAGTCCATGTGAGGTTCAACCCTTAGTGTATGAAATTCTCCACAAAGACAATCATGTGCATAGAAGTTGGTGTGTGCAAGAGTTTGTCCCATCTTGTACTCATGCAAGCTTAGGAGTTAACGTCCATGAGCCTATATCTTAAGCACCCTTTCCTCAGCTGAGTATAGCTCTTGAAACTTAGTAAAAATTCGAGCTGAAGTCCTCCATTCATAGCGAAAGCCGAGAGCAAACTAGAGTACCCCCGAGAGAGAGAGCTTGAGTGAGACCGAGTGTTCTTGAGTTTTAGCAAGCCATTTCGTTTAACTCCAGCAAGTTAAGCATCCTTCATCATCCTCTTTTCATCCTAGAAGAGTTTAGAAGCACCATATTTCTAGAAGGAATCAAAGAAGCTGAAGCAACGCGAGTTCAAGCAACAAGAAAGACAACCGAGCATAACCGACTTCTTTTGCATTTTCTTGAAGATTAAGAGGTAGGTGTGCTAAAATCATTTTAGAATCATGTTATAGATGAGATGAGGAGTTTTTTGATGTATAATTATGCTATATATGTTCAGTTTTTAAGTCTATATACGCATGCAAAAAGTTAAAGTTATCCCAGCTCACATGAGTGTTTCTTATGTGCTGTTTTCTTGTGTTTTTGAACATGAAATGTTTATTACATGTTAACATATGATTTAAAAGTATGACTCTTAAGTTTCAGCTCAAACTGTTGAGAAATAAGCAAGATATGAATTTTAGACTATCAGCATGTTAAGTTGATCTTTGTTGCCATAGAACTCAGCCTACACTAATGCTTTTGATCTGAAATTTTTATGGTTATGTCTTGCATGAGTTGTGATCATTTTAATAAAGTTTCATCTTCAGAAGCTAAGTATAAAATTCTATAAAATTCCTAGAAAATAGAAAGATCAAATGCATGTTTATATGCGAATTTGATGTAATTGTTTGACCAACCAAATGAACTTAGAATAAGCTGAAATTTTAACTAGAAATGCAAGTCTAAGTAAGGTATGAGACTGCTAAAATTCAGTATTTTAGGATGTTTATATGATTTTATAAAAATCATAAGGTTAAGGGGCATATTAGCTCATTTTAAATCGTTTAAGTAAAAGTATTTGAACATGAGTATATATACAACCCTAAGCACGTATTTAAGTATAAGAGTTGCCCGGTTCAAGCCAGATAAAAATATACTGATACTTTTAGTTTCTGAGCTTCTGTCAAATTTTATCCGGAAGCTCGATATCAGTCCAGTCAAGCCGAGAAGCCAGTTCTACTATTGTTTGTTTATTAACTTGTGTTTGTTTTATCTGTGTAAATTAATTGTATATATGTTTTATATGTTTTGCATGTCTTGCTTGCCTATCTGCCACCATAAGTGTCAAAGTTTCAGAATCAAATATATCATTCAAGCAAAATACTTAAATATATTTGTTTGTATATGTTTGGTAGCTTGTGGAGAGTCGAGCCTCCAACAGCTACACCAGTTTTCATCACTTGCACAGTCTTTCAGCGTAATCATGTGGGGGCCCTGCACTGGGTATTACATCACTTATAATCATATATACTGTATGAGGTATGTACGTAGATCTTTACCCGAACGGTTGAGTTATCCCGTTCGTGGTCCAGTTATGATGGCTCGGTCTTGTATGGAAGGTTTTTCCCATCCTGAGTCACTCACCCAGTTTTGAATGGTAGTTATTTCCATCCTGGGTTTCTGAGGCAGGCGACCCCCAGAATGTGATCATATGATAATTCGACCAGTTTCCGGATGTTTCACCAGTACAGTACAGTTTTATTTATGTATATGTTGAGTTCATGATATTTTGATTATATGTGTTGTATATTCAGTGTTGGTTCATGCGGAGCATGGTGATTTAGTGCTCACGCCCCCACTATTTATCTTTTTAGGTGATGGTGTACAACCCAGAGTGTGAGCCGAGTAGTGGTGTGGTGGTGTCCGACAACAGCTGGACATTTATTATGTTTATGTTTATGTTGGCATGTAATAAAATAATTTCGTATTGTACTGTACTTTATTTACACTTCTGTACTGCCAAAACTCAGAACCAGTATGCATGCATGTTTAATTCCCCTTACCCATATTCCCCAGCTGGATTATATATGTCGATTGGGTTACATGCATAAGTAAAAGAAAGAGCAATAAGTCAATTCAGTAAGTAAGTAACATCCCGCATGTCAGTTAAGTTCAAATGTTTTTCGAAACCAGTCCCAGTATTTTTCGAAAACAACCGCGAAAATTTTACCCAGTTTTTCGTGAGTCCAATTAGATCAGGCGGGGTGTTACAACCCCGATCCTTGTGGGGGGAAGCACTAAAGATTGTAGTCTACATCTTAAATCGAGTACCAACTAAGCGACTGCTAAAACACCCTATGAACTTTGGACTGGGCGTAAGCCTAACTTACGACATTTTAGGATGTGGGGTTGTCCAGCTGAGGCGAGGCCTTATAGGCCAAATGAACCAAAGCAGTTCCTCGTATGGTAAGCTGTCATTTTATTGGTTACTCAGAACGGTCGAATGGGGTATAAATTTTATGATCCCACATCAAGAAATATTTTTGAGATGGGCACTGCCACATTCTTTGAGGATGTTGAGTTTGAGGGGAAAAATACAGATTAGGACTTTACTTTTGAGGATCAAGAAATCACCAAAGTTGTTGACACGATCCCTCAAGAGGAAATAGTCATTCCAGCTCCCATACAGTTTCAACATACAATTGAGGAGCCTGTTCATTTTGAACCTGAACCTCAATATGTACATATAGAACAAACTCAACAAACTCAACAAACTCAAGAACATTAGTTCAAGAGCCAACGCTTTTGCGAAGATCCACTAGACAACGTAGAAATGCCATTCCATATGATTATTTAGTATTTCTTCAAGAAAATGAGGATGTGGATGGCTTGAATGAGGATGATTCTATCAACCTTAAACAAGTCATGAAGGATCCCAACTCAAATAAATGGATCGAAACAATGCGTGAAGAATATAAGTCAATGCAAGACAAATAAGGTTTGGGAACTTGTCCCATTGCCAGAAGGTGCAAAACTCGTTGGTTGCAAATAGATTTTTAAGACCAAACGGGATGCAAATGGTAATGTGGAAAGGTATACAGCATGTCTTGTGGCTAAAGGTTATACTCAAAGGGAAGGGATTGACTATAGAGAGACCTTTTCTCCAGTATCCTCGAATGATTTCTTTAGAATAATCATGGCTCTAGTGACACATTTTAATTTAGAGCTACATTAGATGGACGTAAAGACGGCTCTAGTGACACATTTTAATTTAGAGCTACATTAGATGGACGTAAAGACGGTGTTTCTCAATGGTGATATTGATGAGACGATCTATATGGTACAACCAGAAAGCTTTGAGGTTGATGACCCGAAGAAAATGGTTTGTAAATTAAGAAAATCAATCTATGGGCTCAAACAAGCGTCTCGACAGTGGTATCAAAAATTTCACCAAATAATTATCTCTTATGGTTTTGAGATGAATGTTCTTGATGATTGTGTTTATCACATGTTCAGTGGGAGTAAATTTATTTTTCTGGTTTTATATGTGGATGACATTCTGCTTGCCACAAATGATATGTGCGTGTTGCACGAAACTAAGAAATTTCTTTCGAATAATTTCGAGATGAAAGATCTTGGTGAAGCGTCATTTGTATTAGGAATCTAGATACACCGAGAGCAATCTCGAGGTATTCTAGGGTTATCACAAAAGAGCTAAATTGATAAAGTGCTTGAGCGATTTGGCATGCAGAACTGCAAACCAGGAAATACCTCTGTGGCTAAAGAAGACAAATTTAGCCTAATGCCCAGTGGGAAATTTGGAAATCCATGAAATGCAAAAGGTCCCTTACGCCTCGGCGGTTGGGAGCCTAATGTATGCTCAAGTATGTACACGTTCGGATATTGCGTATATAGTTGGTGTGTTGGGTAGATATTTTGGTAATCTTGGATTGGATCACTGGAAAGCAGCCAAAAGAGTGATGAGATAACTTAAGAGAACTAAGGATTATATGCTCACATATAGGAGATCAGACCAGTTGGAGATCGCTGGATATTCTGACTCCGATTTTGCGGGGTGCCAAGACAGTAGAAAATCTACGTCTGGGTACTTATTTATGTTGGCTGGTGGTGCCATTTCCTGGCGTAGTGCTAAACAAACACTTGTTAACACTTCCACTATGGAAGCTGAGTTTGTTGCGTGTTTTAAGGCATCACAACATGGAATTTTATTAATGAACTTCGTCAAAAGGCTGCGAATCATTCCGGAGGTTGAAAGACCTATTAAGATTTTTTGTGACAATAAATCAGCGTTTTGTACTCCAACACAATAGGAGCTCGTCTAAATCAAAACATATTGACATTAAGTTCCTAGCTGTGAACAAGAGTGTCCAAAGTGGTCAAATTTCCATCGAACACTTAGTGACAAAATCTTTGTTAGCAGATTTCCTAACTAATGGTGTAACACCTATGGTATTTTACGAGCATACTGCTCAATGGTGTGTTACATATTCAAGAAGCTTCACTCTAGTGGGAGTATTTGCTACATATTTTGTCATTTTTATTAGATGATATATAAAATACTTATTCTGATCAGAAATAAAGTTTTGGTTCATGAAACTTTGTATATTATGCTTTGGTACTTAACGATCCCATTAAGTTTGGACTAATTGAAAATTGACATGTGTTGATCGCATTCATGTAATTTTTATGTCACATGATCCAAATTTGATCAATGTCATTTAATCATGGTGATATATGTGATTATTGATAGTTTAACTGTCTCTATACGGCGAAAACTGCTCTAGTCCTATATTTTGTGATTAATTGACCAGATTGTTTAACTTCTGTAATAATGACCATGTTTTGAGCTCATAAGTATAATGTATTATATATGACACATATTTAATTCAGTGAGAGATTCTTAGATCTATTTTGGGATTAAATATGTGTAATTAATACATTGAGTCATTATATTGTTTAACCAAATTAAGTGATTAAGTGTATGTTTGGAAGCACTTTTGTAATGGACTTTTGACTATAAAAGTCCATTTCCAATATAAAAAGATGTTTGGTGTAAACAACAAAATGGACTTTTAAAAAAGTAACTCCTACAAAAAGTTCATTTCAAAGAAGTTTATATTGAAGACTTCTTGAGAAGTCACTTTTCAAAAAGTCCATCTTGAAATGGACTTATCAATAAGTGTTTCCAAACAAGCCCTAAATTATTGTACATTAGCTAAGGAACTTAATTTTGATTGTGGAATGATTAAATGTGAAAACCCGGTAATATTATTATTTGGTGACGTAACAAATAATAATATTAAACTTAAGGACCTAAATAGCAAATAATTTGGGTCAAAATTATTTATGCGTGGAGTCCCCAAAAATGGTAAAATTAAAGTGATGCCCATTTGGATAACCTATAGGAATAAAAAAAATTAATCAAAGAAGGTGGTTGGCAATAGTTGTCGACACCTCTTTCATTAAATGTGATTAGTTGCCACTAATCAATAAAAAAAGGAGTTGGTCATAAATTCTATGGTGCCACATGTGGCACCATATTATGGTGCCACAACATGATGTGGCACATTATGATTGGTGTCAACTATCACACATCATGTTGTGGCACCATAATGGTGCCACGTGTGGCACCATAGAATTTCTGGGGATTGAGGCATCATAAAATGAACAAGTTCTTTTCTTTGTGCGTCTAAAGAAAATAAATTCACAGAATTTTGGAAGATTTCCAAATCCCAAATTTAATTAATCAATCAGCATGAATCCATCAGATTTATTTCGAATAAAACTAAATCCAATTCTATCAGTTTATACCCTAACCACAAAATACATAATATTATGCGGCCAGTCCCATTGTCAAAATCGCCAATAAGCGGTAGGAACAGAATGCTCGTAAAATGGTGAATACACCCTATTATAACGACTTAATATTGCGAGATGGAAGACAGATTTGCAAGCAGGTGGGGTCAAGCAATATAGCCTTCTACTGCGGCTGACGTTTGCATTAATACCGGATGCTTCCCCACCGCAGGACTTGTGGGTTTCCTCACCTCACGAACCTGCCCCTTTCTGCGTCCTTCTGCCTTCTTGTGCCCTTTTTTTATTTTTTTCAAAACAAAACCCCCCAAAAGGAGGGTGGGGATTAAGGCCGGACCCCTAATAAGCAATGGCTTCTTGTACTTTAACTGTGAGAGAGAGAGAGAGAGAGAGAGAGAGAGAGAGAGAGAGAGAGAGAGAGAGAGAGAGAGAGAGAGAGAGTGATGCAGTTGAATATGCCGTCAATATATACAACTACTACTTCAATCGAGTACCTTATAATTCTTCCTGGGATTTTTGGTCAGCTTCTTGCGGGGACGCGTTAAGCCTCTATTCTTTTCCATCTAAAGAAAAATTAAACCAAACCAGCCAGAGGTAAAGTGAGCAGCCAAAATTAAATAAATAAATCCTGTGAAAAAATGAGCAGAACAGGTAGCTAACTAGACTTCCCCGAACCTGATGCGTAATGTTGCGCTTTCCATCAACTGTGTCCGGCAAAGGTGGAACTTCCATTTTGGGCCTGTAGAAATTTTGTTTGGCCAACAAACTATAATTATGCTACACGCAAAACAGAAACAGGCTCAATATTATCGAAGGGTACAAGGAATATGCAACTACTCAGCAAGCAATAATATAAATGAGTCATCATCAAAATCTCAAACATTACCATACCTAGAATACTTTTCGGATTTTGCAGCAAGCTTAGCAGCGTATTCCCGCTCCACTTTCTTGTAATATTCCAAATCCGAGTCATCATCACTTTCTTCACTAACACCTGCAATTTCGTCACTGGAGATATTATTAGTTGTCTCCTCATTGACAGACCCAATTCCGGCTCCTGCAAGAACACGTAATTCATGCTTCCTTCGCCTTTCCCCAATGTCATCCCTTTTCGCTAGATCATCATCACCAGCGATAACCTTCAAATACGTACAATTTAGTCACAATCAGCAAAACCCAAACACACACACACACACACATTCCAAAAATTGCTGACATGTAAGTTTTTGGCAACATGCCGAAATAAAAAAGGAAATATGATTTATATCTTCTGATAAAGGTTGAGACTCCATACCTTGCGTTTATTTGGACGTGAAGTCAGTTTGCAAGGATTTCCATTTGTCGACCCATCTATTTGTATGGCTTCATCAACAAAATCATCCAAAGTCTCAAGTTGTCTTCAAACACAGTTTTCAATGATTCAGTTAATTAGGTACAACACCATGGAAATGATTAACGCAAGAAATACAAGAGGAATATATAATTGCACGAGGAAAAGGAGAAACCTATTCACTGACTGGACATGTTTTGCATTTCCACCATTCTTGTACGCAGTGGAACTAAATACAACTCTCTGTTTCAATTTTTCCTCAAGGGAAGCCCTAATCTTTGGCATTTCAATGCTCTGTAACCCGACTTGTTTATCCTGCCATTAATTTTAAATACACCGAGCTATATAAGACATATACAGAGAAAAAGATGATCAAAACAATATAGAAAAGCGGAGCCATGATTTTGGAAAAATAAGATGGTCGCAAATGATTAAGAAAAAAAAAAGCTTACTAGATGGTTCCCTTGTGCCTTGGTATTGTTCGAAGCCTTCGACATATTCAAATCGGCTGATTTGACAAGCTAAGCAAGACAACGAAGGAAATAAGAGGATCAGATTTGCTTGGAATAACAAACGTGGCAAGTCAGAGAAAAAGATTTAACACATGTACAATCGAATGCAAAACATCTAAGCTGTACCTACCTCAACCAACGCTACGTTCCCAGACGAATCATTTCCTGATACACCATTCTCTTCAACTAAATTCATAACTGTAGTGTTATCCACATCATTGTTGATGAAGCTTTCCACATCAAAATTAAGCTTCTCATCCATTTCTTTTACCTGCCAGTGATGGCAAAAAAGGAAAGTCAGCATGTTTTAGCCATTTAAAAAAAAAAAAAAAAA
>CACSLK010007779.1:6667228-6703856 GCA_902706635.1 Striga hermonthica | reverse complement strand
TAATATATTTATCACATATTTCTCACCCAAAATATTAAATACATATAATAAAAAGTTGATAGAAGAAATGCAAAATTAAATATTGTTTTCAATTTTTGTCCGATTATCAGTTATATATAAAATCACATTATTTGTTACCGTTTACATTAATCTCTTAGTTGTATTGGTAAACTTAATAAATATGTGGAATTTTTATGTGTACAAAATTTCTTTTTAACGGTAACAAACTTGCAGAAAAAAATAATTATTTTGAAATATTATGTACTCAAATTTTCGGAAGTACCGTCATAATTTGGGATCATGTTTGTTTTCAACTTTTGTCTGATCATCAGCTATACATAAAATCCCATTTTATTTATTACAGTTTACATCAATCTTTGAGCTGTATTTGTAAAAATTAATAAATTTGCATAAAGCGTGGAATTGTCATGTGTACAAAATTTCTTTTTAAAATGTAACAAACTTACAACAAAAAATAAAAATTTTGAAATATTATGTACACAAATTTGGAAGTACCTCATGTCAATATTTATTTTATATATACTACGTAAATTTTTTCTCAAAAAATTTATAATGTCTTTATTTAGGCTTATAATATTTTAGATTCTTTATATAATATTTTATCATGTCATATTATATCTTTATAGATATAGACATACATACGCGCACATATATATATATATATATATATATATATTAAATTTAAATATTTTAAACATGTTTTCTTTACATAAAGTTTAGAAAACATCTTTCATACAAATGTGAAATTTAAATTATATCAATAAAAATATAGAAACCGTTTACATATTTTTACATGTTTTTAATATTTTAAATATACAAACTTTATGTTCTTTTATACAAGTTAATTTTATATTGTTAATAATAAACTGAAATACAGTAAATTATATCACATGTTAACCCCACATCTTTATTTATAATTATTATTTAATATTGTTTACTCTCATCTTTAATTTATATTTTTTTTTGCTCTTTTAAAAGAGGATAATAGTGGTTCTCCACTTCTTTCATTGGGTGACTCGAACTCGATACCTATTTATAATTAATTATTATCTAATATTGTTTACTCTCATCTTTAATTTATAATATATATTTTTTTTTCTTGCTCTTTTAAAAGAGGATAATAGTGGTTACTCACTTCTTTCATTGGGTGACTCGAACTCGAGACTTATTTATAGTTATTATTTAACATTATTTACCCGTGCATCGCACGGGCTACAAACTAATCTATTGAAAAATATTAACAATATTAGTAGTATTAATTGTCATTGGCATACATATCCATCTGAAATTCATTATGTTCTTGTACTACAATATATGCATAAAATTCATGAAAATAATTTGTTACAATGGAAAGCATGCAAATGTGCACTATTAGAAATCGGTGCATTACTAACCAAATTTTACATTTGAAATTGAATTGCTACAGTAGTAATACACTTTTGGTAAAAGAATATACTTTAACCAATTGTATTTGTTTCTATTGTTTATTAGTAACAAAAACATGTCGTACAATTTTTCGCTCTTGAACTCTTACATCTAGTAGGGGTGATAGAACATTACTAGCCTTCCGCAATAGAATTGATACCTCTCAAAAACAAGAGGAACCAAAGAACCATTAGACACGGCACACCAACTGTTACACAATAAGTGTTTTGATTACCACGGGAACCTATGAACTAACTGAAGTGTTCAGTTCGTACAAGAAGAACTAAAAAATAAAAATTACAACTAGAATGCGGACAGATTAAAGCCGACGCGATTGAAATCTATCCGCAAGACAAATACACCCCATATAGTGCTGGCGGGTCTGTGCGTAATGTCCCCAAAGATACAACGGCAATACACTCGGAAGTTGTAGCACACCAGTATTCAGAGTTTCCAGCGAACGGGAATAAAGACGAGAACTGAGCACTATGATATGATGCGTGAGGTTTTGATATTATTCAGAAAACATGCAATGTTGTGTGTATTTTTTTCTGCAGCTCTAAGTCCTATTTATAGGACTTCCACCTCTGAGGGAAAACCAGCAGTTACATAGCCACTTAAGGCTGAGATAATGGGGCAAAACGTTTTCAGGTGTTAATACACCATTAACCAGGAGTTAACACCATTAACCCCATTAACACCATTAATCCTCCACCTGAGCTGTTATATTTCACATGAAAAGTCAGGTGTCCAGATTCATTGTATATGGCGAGGTCTCATTCGAGTTGGGTTAAAACCCGAGTCCAAGTCCAACTTGACTTGGATTTTTCAGTTGGACCTAAAATTGCAAATAAATTTGCAGCAAAAAGATATATATATATATATATATATATGTATATATATCATTTTGGCCCAAGGCCCAACCGCCCAAGTCCAGCCCAAAGCCCAATTGCCAAGAACTAAGGACCAACGCCCAGGTCCGGGCCCGTGCCCGAGCCGGCCGGCCGGCCAGCGCGCGCGCGCTTGTGGCCCAAAACAACACCAACACTTGGTGCATAACTTTGTGCTTGTTGTAATATCTCCAACTCTCTTTATTATAATAAAGAGAGTTAATCTCATTTAAGTGTCCAATGTGGGAATGACTCTTGACCCTTCAAATCCCACAACCAACGTTTTGCGTGCCCTTTTAAGGCTAACTTTAACAATTTATTTCTCACTCATCGAAAATCAGTTTTGAGAAAAAATAAATATACCACGAGTATCTACTCGGGTCGCGGGACTGGACAACAGGACTGAGCTGCGCGTGGGCTGACGGTTCTCGAGCTAGGACCACCGGTGCGGGATGAGCTTGCCGGTGCGGGTTTCACCAGAAAACAGGCACGGTGACGCGAGGCTAAGCGGGGAACAGTGTGGTAGAGCTTGAGCTTGACATGGGCTCACCGTGAGCTGCGAACCGGCGAGGAAAGGGGCTCAATTGGGGAAGACCAAGGTCTTAGAAGTGGGTTCGGAGGGAGCCTTGGACGCCGGCTGGTTCGGGTTCGCCGAAAAATATGGAGTTCGCCGGATTTTCTTGAAGATGAAGGCTTAAAGATGGTATTTTGGCTCCATATCTAAGGTTTGGTGTTTGTTGGGAGATGATGAATAGTAATGTTGAGAAGAGGATATGGTGTTAAGTGTTGTATTTATAGGAGAATGAGGGAGTTAGGGTTTCTTGATGTTATTGGGTCTAAAATCGGGCTTTCAACATTTAAAATTGGGCTCGTGAATGAAATCAACTTAGGCTCGATTTAATCAACGTTGACTAAGGAATAAAAAGCTCAGCTAAGAAAATTAACCGGACTTGGGCTAAATAAATTAGTCGGTCAATTTTACTAAAATAATTGGGCTCGTATTTAAAAATCAACATAGGCTCGATTTTTAAAATGGACTAAAATAAAATCGAACATGGGATCGATTAAATAAAATAGGCCGAAACAAAATCGAACATAGGCTCGATCAATTTAAATGGGCCAACTTAAATAATTGGACTCGCTCGTAAATGATTAGCTTGAATAGATTAAATATTCAGGCTTCTTTCCGCTTTAATAAAATTCCGATTAATCCAAGGCTCAGTTTTATAAATATAACAGATATTTGGGCTATAAATAAATCTGATTTTAATAATTACAAATTAAAGAAATTCTCCGTGTCTTACACTTTAAACTAATTACTCGATTTAATGCAAAAATAATAATAATAAATGCATTAAATAAAGAAACTGGCTATTTATGGAAATGAGAACAATCTCCATATATAGTAACTAATATTCTGGGTATTACATCCATTTACTCACTTAAAATATTTCCGTCCTCGGAAATTCCAAAACTAAATATAAGTCCGACTCGACTATAAACTAGGAATCGAAAACTATAAAGTACGAATCAAAACTAAAACTCTGGGTAACGAGCTCGGATCTCCTCCTCTCTCTCCCAAGTGTACACGGCCTCGCCGTGGCGGCTCCAGCAAACTCTGACTAGTGATACATCTCTGTTCCTTAGCCGTTGGACCTTTCGGTCCAAAATCGCATATTTTGTTGGAAATTTTAAGAGGTGGAAAAGGAGGTGACAATCTTCAAGTTGATGTATAAAAAATTCAATTGGAGAAAGTCGATTGGAGGTTGAGTTATGAGCAATATTTATTTATATACAGTATATTCCCAGTATATTCCTCCTGCACAATCTCAGTGACGCTGCGACAGTTTGCTTGTGAGCAATGGCGACATACGGATACTTCTGATAGGATATGTTTAATTGTTTTATTTGATGCTTATTCATAGTTATGTTTGGTATATTAGAAGATTTTACAATCTATTTCAATGATTATTTGATGTTTATTCATAGTTTATGTTTGCAGTGTTTGGAAGTTCTTTTTATTAAAGATGAAAATTGACAAATGAGCAATTTGTTGTTTCTTGGTTGATTATTGTTTATGTTGTTTTGGATATTTTTAATAATTATGTATATGTTACGTTTGTAGGCAGTATACTTTCAGTATATGTTGCGTTTTAAAGATTTCATTTAGGCTTCCAGCGATGTCTAAACTTGATAACAATACATGAACTGATCATACACCAAACATAAACTATGTTAACTGATTATAACAATATTGATCACATATCAAACACATAAAATATACAATACATTAAGAAACATACACCACCATAAATATAACAAATAATAGTTTTCATCTCATGATATAACAAATAATAGTTTTCATCTCATGATGATATCATGCAGTAAAAGTTCCATTTAAAAAAAACCCAAAACAGTATACATTCTGTATACGAAACATTTACCTAAAATATACAATACATAAAATGATATTATACCAAACATAAGATATTAATAAACGTTAGATAAATATTAATTCAAAAAATGATTTAAACTGATCAAATCGAATCCAAGACCCAGATTAAGACCCGAAACCGCGGCCATGACCAGTGATATAAATATACTTTCGTAAAGCGGACTAAGTGAAGGGCATTAGACCAGAGTGTAAGTCCACCTAATGTAGGTCGTCTTAAAGAAGCAGCTAGAGGTCGACATACACCTACCTAAGAACCACAACGAAAACCTGGAAAGCCCAATGACGACCCAATCCTCAAAGGAAATTATCTGGTGATTCGATCGCCTAAACATACCCTAAGTCGACCTTCATCAATTAAAGATTGGATTTATTTCACAGCTCGAGGTAGACTGAAGCAGATATCCTCAAAAGGGATCACGACTTGAGGATAAAAGATTGTAGAGGATAAGAAGGAATCTTAAAAGGATAAGAAGGAATTTAAAGGTCACTAGGATCTGACTAAGAGATGATTAGGACATGGATCAGCATGGAATCCAGGCAGGCTACCTGTTGGCACCCGGGCAGAATATTTCGGGCAGGTATTCCTCTAAAAGGGACTAATGCAGCACCAAACTCTAACTTTACATTCTTTATACATTATATACTAACTTTATCAATAGAGCACCATCATCCTCTTCCTGAGACTGACTTATGCATCGGAGGTTCTTCGTCGGAAACCCTTACGTCATTGAGTTCTTCTAGGTACACGCATGGCGGTTCAAGCAGACCAGAGCTTATCTTAACCGATCCTATCCAGATATGGGTGGTGACCCACCATGGACATCTTCTTCGTTGGATCTCCCTCTATGCCGCCTCGATATTGGACCTGAGCTTCGACACCCGCCTCATCTTGGACTGGGTTGTAGAGATCTCTCCCTCAATTCCCCGCATATTTTATATCTGCACTTGCGCTCAGCTCGAAATTCATCGATTGCGGCCAGATGTGGCTCTGATTGGCGGCAAGCCCGTTGAGTTGTCGGGCCTCAGCCTCAATCTTGAGGGAGTTGTCGCAGATCACAGCGTCGCCGCCTCTTCGGCCCGACACCTTTAAAAAAAATCCATGGGAGATAACAAGGGAAAGAGACAAATATAAGAATTAGATATTTCTTTCATCGAGAAGAGAGAGAGAGAGAGAGAGAGAGAGAGAGAGAGAGAGAGAGAGAGAGAGAGAGAGAGAGAGAGATTGTTAATTTCTTATATACATTATTGTAAGTCCTTGATTGATCTTTTTTATCTATATCATATATAAAATTCATTTTATCCTAATAAAGGCAGTTACAAAAATTAAAGATTCATGCGTTTTTTCTTTTTTGTTTTTTTAGAAACCTATTTTTATGGGGGAAACTTCCTTATAAATCCCCAAACTACTTTTTGATTTCCTCCTCAGTCACCACACAATTTTTTTCCTCTACACTCCCACCCCCTTAATCATCTTCCTTTTAACTCCCTACTTTTAAAATAAGTCAAAATTTAAATTACTTATTACATCATCCCATCAAAACCAACTTAACATATTATTTTATTATCTCTCTCTCTCTCTCTCTCTCTCCACTACTAACTTTTCTTATTTTTTATTATTTTTATTTCTTTCTTTCTTCACATAATTTTAATTATTTATATAATCATCTTCTACTATTTATCTCTACTATTAATAATTTTCTTTTAATTTTTTATTAATTAGTATACATTTACTTTTGTATAAATTGTCCAAATTAAAAAATATATATATTTTACTAGTCGTTATTTCATATAAATTTATTTTATACTAAATCTATTATTCTATATTTAATGTCATTCAAATTTATCAACTAATTTTTTAAAATTATATTATAAAATATTTATTAAAAATTATTTATTCAAAGATCTATATAATTTTCAAGAGACATATATATCAACTAGTACGATACATGTGTACTACACATGTACGTAAATATATTAATATTTGTACAATAGAAAAACTAAAATAATTTATTTTTATATTGTAAAATTATGTTTAATGAATATATACAATTATGAATAACTAACATTGTAATAATTAATTCAAAATGAGGTCCGTATTTTTTTCATATTACTGAATTAGATTTTTATTATTTTTGTTATAAAATAATTTATGTTCTATTCACATTGTTGAAATTATTTATTTAATAAATATAGTTTAGTTTATATTAATAGATGTAATTAATTTTTATTTTATACATGTAATATGGATGTCAAATCGAAGATCATTTTTTTTCGAAACGATAAGAATATTGTAACTGAAACCGCGAACCGAGTTCGAATAGAAACGGGTAAATCCCAGCTCATAAGCTAAAAGAAAAATGGGAGGACACGCACGTAGGCGGCCTAAAGACTCGACCAACAAACCGTAGCTAAGGCAGGATCAACCAAACCCTTAGTCTAATAACAACAAAGGCAAACCACAATAGCTACTGTCCGATGAAGACCTAGCCAGACACTGAAAACTAACACACCCACACTCCAGCTAAAAATCAAAGCAGAAAAACCAGACAAAAAACCAAGACAAGAACCATCCTAAGGAAAAAACCAAACCAAAGCAACAGACAACCCAATAAAGAACAAAAACCTCCTAAAAGCTAAAACTGCAAAAAAAGAACACAACCTTTCTCCTTAGTCCCTGCCTGCAGCTTTAACCTTTCACCCTTGAGAATTCTGTCCAATCCCCTACTGCTTTTTTAATGACCATGTGCTCTGGAACCATCATCTTTTGGAATAACCACATATTGCGAGTTTTCCACAACCACCATAGAAAGTTTGTGGACAGTTGAATTCGATCTTCATTTATTGCTCCCCTGCCAGCTGAACATATCTAATTCCACCACTCCCTAAAGGTACATATATCAGTATTAATCCCATCCCAAGTAATTGGGCTCATCTTCCAGATCCTTGTTGCCCTAGGACACTGAAAACAGATATGCTCAATAGTCTCAATGCCTTCACCATAAGAATGACAGATGGAGCCTATCACCATCCCTCTCTTTCTCAGATTTAGATTAGCAGGCAAGGTGCCATTGCAGCATTTTCAAATGAAATGTTTCAACTTGCCTTTCACATTGAGATTCCACAACCTATTCCTAGCCTTTTGCCCATGAGAATCCCTCTTACTCCCCTCAGGAATATCCAAATCTTGCATTTTCTTTTCCAACAAATAAGCATAAGAGTTTGAAACTGAAAAGGTACCTTTCTTGTCCAGCCTCCATCTCCATTTGTCTTCCAAGGTTGGATTTAAAGTCTTGATCTGCAAAATGGCTTTGCTGTCCATTTCTCCAAACACTTGGATAATCAACCACTCATTCCAGCAAGTGCCTTCATTGTTCATAAGGTCTCTCACCCACACTAGATGTCCTCTGGCAATCTCAAGCAATTCAGGTTTCAATTTTATCAAGGTTGGTATCCAGTTTATATCCTCAATCTTTGTCTGCTCCCCACTTCTGATTTCCACTTGAATACACTTAGCAAAGAGGGGTATAACTGTTTGCCAACTCGACCAAAGCCAAGATGCATTGTTCTTCCTGCCTGCTTCCACCAGAGAGAGTTTGGGAAATATTTGCTCTTTAAAACCTTGCTCACTAAAAGATCCAGTTGAGTTGCGACTCTCCATAATTGCTTGCATATCAAAGCTTTATTGAAGAGCTGTACATCCTGAAAACCAAGGCCCCATTTGCTTTTTGGCATAGTTAAAAAGCTCCACTTCTTCCAGTGAATACCATTGTGCTCATCTTCTCCTTTCCCCCACCAAAAGCTTGCACATAGCTTCAAGATATCTTGACATATAGAAACAGGTAGCTTAAAACAAGCCATAGCATACACCGGGAGTGCATTAATGATTGTTCTAATCATCACTTCCTTGCCAGCTATAGAAAGCCATTTATTTTTCCAACTCTACAATCTAGCTCTCACTCTGTTTAAAATAAAATTGAAAGTTTCTATATTTGATCTTCCAATTCCCAACGGGAGCCCCAAGTACCTTGTGGAATTGTGTTTTCTAATCCCTCTGAAAATCCCACAAATCTCCAGTTGAATGTGTTCAGAAGTATTGTGGCTAAAGAAAATGGCAGACTTTTCCAGATTAACTTTTTGCCTTGTGAATAATTTGTACCTCTCGAGGATGTCAATGAGCTTAAAGGCTTGATCAGGTACAACTTTGCCAAAAATTAGCGAGTCGCCGACAAACATAAGGTGGGAAATTGAAGGCCCTCCTCTGTTTAGCTTGATACCAGAGTACTGTTGTTGGTCCATTGCTTCTGAAATTAGATGTAACACCCCAAACTCATGTCGTTCATTTTATGCTTAGTATTATTTTCATGGATATTATTTATGTTTAATTTAATGATTTACAATGTTATTTTTATTTTTATTTTTATTGTAAGCTCGATTTTTATGTGATGATTAAGTGAGTGTCCACACTTATTTAATTATCAAGTTAATGATTAAAAGGGAATTATTTAGATGTCCTCATCTATTTAATTTTCCTAAGTATTAAATGCATTAATATTAATATAATTTTAATTATAAAATGGCTTAATTTAATTAATATAATTTTAATTTTAATTTATTAATGAAGATAATAAATATTAAGATGATAAATTGAGCTCAAATAACAGTCCAATTTTCCCAAGCCAGATAAAAAGCTCAAGACTTACGATATTTTCATCCCTCATCCAAGCAACAGGACTCCTAATTTTTATCAGTTTCCTAGTTCTATTGTACAAAGAATTCCTATTATATACGGTACCAATCCCATTAAATATCTCTCATCTCTCTCAGCACTTTTTTTTTTTATCTCTCACGAACCCTCTCTCTTCTCTCCCTCTCTCTCACGTTTTTACCGATCATCATCCCTTCATCATCGATCACTACCATCATCGTCCAACACCATCAATCATCACCATCCCCATCGTTCCCAGCTTCATCGTCATCACCATCGTTCATCGCCGAGCTCCATCGATCACCATCACCATCTTCACCGCCTCAGTCCGCCACAACGACCACCGCGAGGGCCTTCCACCGGCGATCCTCCGCGCAGCAGTCAGCCATCGATCATCCGCCACCATAGTCATCATCCTCGGCCACCTTCATCGCACAGCCCTCCATCACGGTGAACGAACAAGCAGACCGCCTCCAACGTCCTCCTCCGCGCACCACCATCACCATCATCGCACAAGCTCCTTCAACATCACCGTCGCAGCTCCATTGCCGTCGGGACCCGAGGAGTTCTGTCAGAGTACCCATCGTAGCCATCAAGCCCCGTCGAGTTCCGTCGGAGCGTCAACCGTAGCCGGCGAGCCCCGACGCAAGCCGTAGCCACCACGCAGCAAGCCTCCATTGCCGTGAGCAAACAGCCACCTTTTGAAGCCACCACCTTCGTCGAGCAGCCATCGTACCTCAGCCACGGACAGCCCTTCACGTACACGGCCAAGTCCACCGAGCTTTCATTCGAACCCTTACCGTCATCCTTTTTTCGAGCGGTAAAACCCTAACGTCCTAACCTCTTGGACTGTTATTATTTCGAATGCGATTATTTACGTAAAAATTATTGATGTGTTAAGACTTGATAATCGAATCTCGTATGCTTGCTTAAGGTCCGAGTAAATAAATGTTAAGTTAATGTCGAATTGATATTGGTCGGAGCATTGCCGGGCTTCCGAAAGAATTGTTTTAATGATATGTGAATAGGGTTTATTGTTGTCAATTTATGTGTTCATAATCGTGTCTTATTGTGTGATAAACGTGCCTAGAATCATCAATTATATGTTGCTTTCGACATGTTAAGAAGTTCGAAAAATTGGTATGATTTCATGTGTAATTGCTGTTTACGTGCTGTCTGTTCGGGAGCAGTTTAGGCCCCTGAGATTTTGTTTTCGGTTTTCGAGTTTTTCATATGATATGTCGTTCGTTCAGTTGTGTTTACGTGAGCTTTAGAATCGTGCAATTTCGACTTAAAACGAATAAGTTATGATTTTTACAAAATTTACTATGCGAGCAGCTTTTTTTTAAATTCGACTGCAGTTAGGTTTAAATGTTTTGTGTGTTTATGATGTGATAATGTGCTCAAATGAACCTGAAGTCTGCATTGAAATTGTACTCCTATGTGTTATCTTTCATGTGGTTCTGGAATCAAGCAAAAATATGGTCCGAGTAGTGAAGGATACCTGTTTTCGTAAAACTGCGCATGAATTTATTTTAAATTTCTGGACAGCATTTCAGCTTTGAATGTTTGCTGGTTTTGGACTATGAATATGACCTTATTTGCTTTTGTGTGCGAAATGAAAGTTGTAGTACCATGTCTTGGAAGCAATATGAGAGTTGAATCATGTTAATGCGACTTGTATGTTGAAAGATATGCTCGTTTTAAAAATGCAGCACGTGTTAAGTTTTGTCAAAGAATTAAGTGTAATTGTTTAAGTGAGTCTTATGTTTATAAAGCATGCTTATGTGACATGTATGAGCTGTAAAGCATTGAGTGAGATCATGATGAACCTTAGGTGATTAGAATAGTATCCGTAAGCAAGCAAGCTAAGTGTTCGATTGTCCAAATGCTTTAAGTAAGAATGTCTTCAAAAGAATGCAAGCAAGGCAAAGCCAAGCGAGCAAAGTTTTTCTAAAGCATATTTATTGATTATAAGTACAAGTATAAGAATAAGTTCCATGATAAGACACTAAGACATGACCCCAATGAATGTAGTTTTACGAGGAGTCGAGCCCTCGAGATTTCTTTCAAGTTCAAGTCTAAGCCGAGCATTCTACTGAAAAGGTGGGGGAAGTTCTACTTTATTTATCCTCTTTAATTATCTATGCTATGAATGAAGTTAAGTAGCTTGCATAGTACCCATGTTTATACAATGTTCCAACATTCGAGCAAGTCGTTTGTTGCAGTACCAAGGTTCACGGACTATAACTCTAGAGGGTAGCTAAGTGCTAGGGTTAGAGGGTGTAAGTGATTATGTGTAACCTTCGTTGGTGCACTCTTCAAACGGTTGTCCCCGTCGATAAGACTGTACGGAGCCTAGTGAAAGGTTGTCTTCCTTCAACCTATTGAAAGGTACTCTCATCAAGCCTAATTGGCCGTGCCATCTGCGGGAGGCATTGTTCTTCCACCACCCTAAAGTGGTTTAAGAAGTTTGATGAGTGGTGGGAGTGTGACAAGAATGTAATCGCCTGCATGCAAAGACTCTAGTGTTTAGTTGTCTAATAGTATTGTAGAAGCAAGAAAGTCTTTCGACTTGTGGGTCACCACTCGTCGGGAGCTCATGATTATGTGGAGTACACGAAAACGATTTCATGCTTTATAGTTGATTAGGATGATAACGTAGAGGGATCTCTCACGGAGTTAGTGGAAATGCTCACCCCATTTGTTTTCCACACCCAGGTTTTGGCGAGCTGGCAATAGAGCGATGGCGAGGGTGGTCACATGTTTTATGTTTATGATATTTATGTTTTAAAAGCTTCCGCTATGCAAAGTATATTTTATGAAATAAGTCATGGTTCATGCAAGTCAAGTTAAAGTGTAAGTTTTCAAGGCAACGCCATGTTCAATGTTCATGTTCAGGAAAAGTTCATGTATGAAATGTTCTATGTTCACGTATGAAATGTTTATGTTCATGAAAAGTTTTATGGTTATGAAAGGATTATGTATGAAACGTTTTTCAAAGTAAGTAGCACCCTGAGTTCCAAGTAAAGTTTTCAAAAGTTTTATAAAAAGAAAAATTTATTCTAGAACAATGTACAAAAAGCGGGGTGTTACAGTTTGGTATCAGAGCCCAAGTTTTGTGGTTTTGTAGACTCGTAAAGTGTTTTCAAAATATTTTCAAGAAATGACCACTCGCCACCGTCGCACCATGCCAACTCTGAGGTAAGTTATTTGAGTTAAGTTATTATTACGTGCATAATAGAATAACATGAGTTGGGGCTTAAGATTCTACCTATGAATGGATTCGAACTCTAGAGATGATCAAACATAGTGAGCTTAGAAGCAAGCGATTGACTCTAGTACCTTCCAGAAATGGCAAGAAGAAATCAAAATGTGGTGTCACCGGCCACCGGCATGGATCAAGCTAAAATGATGGGCCATTTTCGGAAGATGGATCCGCCAATTTTTACTGGAAAAGAAGGACCGGCACATGTAGATGAGTGGTTCATGACAATGGAAGACATCTTTGAGGTGTTGGGTTGCACCAATGAGCAAAAGATAACGTGTGGTCAATACCAGCTGAAAGAGGACGCTAAGAGGTGGTGGACCACCTATTGGAGGACGAAGCCGTTAGACGAGCGCACGAATTTGACCTGGGAGAGGTTCAAGGAGATCATGGCGGAAAAGTACTATCCCCAACACTATCGCGAGCAACTGGAGAGCGAGTTCTGGAACTTAACTCAAGGGAGCCTAACTGTGGATGAGTATGAGAGGGAATTCACTAGGCTACGCTATTTTGTGGATCATGCATGTGATGTTGTATTGTTGATTAGATCATCCGAGCCACGCAAACCGTTCTAGGACCAGGTTGTCGCACGTCCCGAAAGATCCGTGAGTTCCGACAGTACGACTACAACTCCCAGAAAATCATTGGAGCGAACGTCCAAGAGATATTCGAGTTATGGGAAGGTGCAAGGAAAATGGGAAAGGATAGAAAAATCAAGAAAGATGCACTGTCCCACTGGGATGGCTGCAAGAAGCTACTCACCGTGTTGCCACTGGAGTGGAAGGCCGATGTCAATAGACTCTATATAGAGCTATTGATTGAAGGTATGAGAGATGGAAATCGAAAGAAGGAGGATGTGGTCAGCTTTTACGACCTAGTTCTGAAAGTAGGCAACTTGTGGGAAGAAAGGGAAGTCCCACTGGAGACCGGATTGGAGACCACTGAAGAAGACTCAACTGAACTTGAGCCAGCTGAGGAGGAGCTTAACTCGAATGGAAGTGTTGGATGTAATTAGAAGCTAAGCCGTTTCTTAGGTTTGATGAACTCTAGAAATAAGAACTTTTTTCGGGAACGGAAAATTTTTAAGAAGGGTAGATTGTAACACCCCAAACTCATGTCGTTCATTTTATGCTTAGTATTATTTTCATGGATATTATTTATGTTTAATTTAATGATTTACAATGTTATTTTTATTTTTATTTTTATTGTAAGCTCGATTTTTATGTGATGATTAAGTTAGTGTCCACACTTATTTAATTATCAAGTTAATGATTAAAAGTGAATTATTTAGATGTCCTCATCTATTTAATTTCCTAACTATTAAATGCATTAACATTAATATAATTTTAATTATGAAATGGCTTAATTTAATTAATATAATTTTAGTTTTCATTTATTAATTAAGATAATAAATATTAAGATGATAAATTGAGCTCAAATAATAGTCTAATTTTCCCAAGCTAGATAAAAAGCTCAAGAATTACGATATTTTTCATCCCTCATCCAAGCAACAGGACTCCTAATTTTTATCAGTTTCCTAGTTCTATTGTGCAAAGAATTCCTATTGTATACGGTACCAATCCCATTAAATATCTCTCATCTCTCTCAGCACTTTTTTTTTATCTCTCACGAACCCTCTCTCTTCTCTCCCTCTCTCTCACGTTTTTACCGATCATCATCCCTTCATCATCGATCACTACCATCATCGTCCAACACCATCAATCATCACCATCCCTATCGTTCCCAGCTTCATCGTCATCACCATCGTTCATCGCCGAGCTCCATCGATCACCATCACCATCTTCACCGCCTCAGTCCGCCACAACGACCACCGCGAGGGCCTTCCACCGGCGATCCTCCGCGCAACAGTCAGCCATCGATCATCCGCCACCATAGTCATCATCCTCGGCCACCTTCATCGCACAGCCCTCCATCACGGTGAACGAACAAGCAGACCGCCTCCAACGTCCTCCTCCGCGCACCACCATCACCATCATCGCACAAGCTCCTTCAACATCACCGTCGCAGCTCCATTGCCGTCGGGACCCGAAGAGTTCCGTCAGAGTACCCATCGTAGCCGTCAAGCCCCGTCGAGTTTCATCGGAGCGTCAACCGTAGCCGGCGAGCCCCGACGCAAGCCGTAGCCACCACGCAGCAAGCCTCCATTGCCGTGAGCAAACATCCACCTTTCGAAGCCACCACCTTCGTCGAGCAGCCATCGTACTTCAGCCACGGACAGCCCTTCACGTACACGGCCAAGTCCACCGAGCTTTCATTCGAACCCTTACCGTCATCCTTTTTCCGAGCGGTAAAACGCCAACGTCCTAACCTCTTGGACTGTTATTATTTCGAATGCAATTAATTGCGTAAAAATTATTGATGTGTTAAGACTTGATAATCGAATCTCGTATGCTTGCTTAAGGTCCGAGTAAATAAATATTAAGTTAATGTCGAATTGATATTGGTCGGAGCCTTGCCGGGCTTCCGAAAGAATTGTTTTAATGATATGTGAATAGGGTTTATTGTTGTTAATTTATGTGTTCATAATCGTGTCTTATTGTGTGATAAACGTGCATAGAATCATCAATTATATGTTGCTTTCGACATGTTAAGAAGTTCGAAAAATTGGTATGATTTCATGTGTAATTGCTGTTTACGTGCTGTCTGTTCGGGAGCAGTTTAGGCCCCTGAGATTTTGTTTTCGGTTTTCGAGTTCTTCATATGATATGTATTTCGTTCAGTTGTGTTTACGTGAGCTTTGGAATCGTGCAATTTCGACTTAAAACGAATAAGTTATGATTTTTACAAAATTTACTACGCGAGCAGTTTTTCTTAAATTCGACTGCAGTTAGGTTTAAATGTTTTGTGTGTTTATGATGTGATAATGTGCTCAAATGAACTTGAAGTCTTCACTGAAATTGTACTCCTATGTGTTATCTTTCATGTGGTTCTAGAATCAAGCAAAAATATGATCCGAGTAGTGAAGGATACCTGTTTTCGTAAAACTGCGCATGAATTATTTTAAATTTCTGGACAGCATTTCAGCTTTGAATGTTTGCTGGTTTTGGACCATGAATATGACCTTATTTGCTTTTGAGTGCTAAATGAAAGTTGTAGCCATGTCTTGGGAGCAATATGAGACTTGAATCATATTAATTCGACTTGTATGTTGAAAGATATGCTCGTTTTAAAAATGCAGCACGTGTTAAGTTTTGTCAGAGAATTAAGTGTAATTGTTTAAGTGATTCTTATGTTTATAAAGCATGCTTATGTGACATGTATGAGCTGTAAAGCATTGAGTGAGATCATGATGAACCTTAGGCGATTAGAATAGTATCCGTAAGCAAGCAAGCTAAGAGTTCGATTGTCCAAATGCTTTAAGTAAGAATGTTTTCAAAAGAATGCAAGCAAGGCGAAGCCAAGCGAGCAAAGTTTTTTTAAAGCATATTTATTGATTATAAGTACAAGTATAAGAATAAGTTCCATGTTAAGACACTAAGACATGACCCCAATGAATGTAGTTTTACGAGGAGTCGAGCCCTCGAGATTTCTTTCAAGTTCAAGTCTAAGCCGAGCATTCTACTGAAAAGGTGGGGGAAGTTCTACTTTATTAATCCTCTTTAATTATCTATGATATGAATGAAGTTAAGTAGTTTGCATAGTACCCATGTTTATACAATGTTCCAACATTCGAGCAAGTCGTTTGTTGCAGTACCATGGTTCACGGACTATAACTCTAGAGGGTAGCTAAGTGCTAGGGTTAGAGGGTGTAAGTGATTATGTGTAACATTCGTTGGTGCACTCTTCGAACGGTTGTCCCCGTCGATAAGACTGTACGGAGCCTAGTGAAAGGCTGTCTTCCTTCAACCTATTGAAAGGTACTCTCATCAAGCCTAATTGGTCGTGCCATCTGCGAGAGGCATTGTTCTTCCACCACCCTAAAGTGGTATAAGAAGTTTGATGAGTGGTGGGAGTGTGACAAGAATGTAATCGCCTGCATGCAAAGACTCTAGTGTTTAGTTGTCTAATAGTGTTGTAGAAGCAAGAAAGTCTTTCGACTTGTCGGTCACCACTCGTCGGGAGCTCATGATTATGTGGAGTATACGAAAACGATTTCATGCTTTATAGTTGATTAGGATGATAACGTAGAGGGATCTCTCACGGAGTAAGTGGAAATGCTCACCCCATTTGTTTTCCACACCCAGGTTTTGGCGAGCTGGCAATGGAGCGATGCCGAGGGTGGTCACATGTTTTATGTTTATGATATTTATGTTTTAAAAGCTTCCGCTATGCAAAGTTTATTTTATGAAATAAGTCATGGTTCATGCAAGTCAAGTTAAAGTTTAAGTTCTGAAGGAAACGCCATGTTCAATGTTCATGTTCAGGAAAAGTTCATGTATGAAATGTTCTATGTTCACGTATGAAATGTTTATGTTCATGAAAATTTTTATGGTTATGAAAGGATTATGTATGAAACGTTTTTCAAAGTAAGTAGCACCCTGAGTTCCAAGTAAAGTTTTCAAAAGTTTTATAAAAAGAAAAATTTATTCTAGAAATTCAATGTACAAAAAGCGGGGTGTTACATTAGAATTGACAGCACTTCAGACACTAGCACAAATAGAAACAGAGATAAAGGATCTCCCTGTCGCAAACCGCAAAATGGTTTGACTCGTCCTTAAACCGCTCCATTCAGGTTGAAAGAGAACGAGGTTGAACAAATACAATCCATAATCAGATTCACAAGCTTACCGCTAAAACCCATATTGAGCATAATGATCTGGATACTTTTCCATTCAATCCTATCGTAGGCCTTCATCATATCTAGTTTGAGCACCATGAAATTTTATTTCCCCGAAGTATGTCTGTTGAGAAATTGGAAAGTTTCATAGGCGATGATCACGTTGCCCATTATTTGGCGCCCATGGACAAAGGCTGCCTGGCATTCGCTGACACTTCTATTCAAACAAGATCGCAACCTCATTGCTAGAATTTTTGATAGAATTTTGTAAAAAACGCTGCAGAGACTGATGGGCCGGTATTGACTAAGCATTTCACGGCACTCAACCTTGGGAATCAACATAATAATCGTTTGGTTCCAATACTGTAACATATTCCCAGAAAGAAAGAAACTGTGGACTGCTTTAATCAGGTCATCCATGATCAAATCCCAGAACTTTTGATAGAAGAGAGCCGACATACCGTCCTCATCTGGATCCTTTTCTGGATTCATCGAGAAAAGAGCCTGTTTGATTTCTTCTTCCTCGACTGGACCCTCCAAATCTCTATTCATTTCAGTGCTTATCGAGGTGGGAATGAGATGAACAATATTTTCTTTCCCTATAGTCCCCTCTAAAGTAAAAAGATTATTATAGTACCGTGACACATGGGACAAAATTTCACCCGGAGTTTGGAAAACTTGGTTGTCCTGAGAAATCAATCTAGTAATCGCGTTGGTTCTCTGGCGTTGTGCTGTAATCACGTGGAAGAACCTCGTATTCTGTCGCCCTCCTTTATCCATAAATTCCTCGATTTTTGCTGCCAGTAAGACTCCTCCAACGCATGCGCTTCATTCATCTCTCTTCTGATATTCTCTTTGTCTTCCCAAGAATCCATCCCTGGTATTGCTCTGGTCTCTTCTAATTTCTTATTAAGTTCATCTATTCTCTCTTGGTGCTGAGTTTTGAATTTAGAGCTCCATCTTAATAACGCCACTCTGGTATGTTTGATCTTTTCCTTGACAATGAACATGGGAGTCCCTGCCAATCTATCCTTCCACACCTTCTCCACCACTTCTTTTATGTCATATCTCTCCAGCCATCGTTTATCAAATTGGAAACGCTTGCTTCTGCATCTCACCTTGCACCCTGTATCCAGAATAAGAAGGGCATAGTCTGACGCACTCTTCTCCTCAGCCTTAGAAAAAGCTTTCGGGAAAGAATTCCACCATTCGAAGGACCCAAAAGCTCTATCTAGTTTAGCTTTCACCCTCTCCTCAGCTCTTCTATTATTCGCCCAAGTTAACTGATAGCCCTCCATCCTCACCTCCTCCATCCCCATCTCCGTAATAAATTCATTGAACCCCACACACACTCCCAAACTCCTCTCAATGCCCCCTTTCTTTTCTTCTGGTCTGCATATAGCATTCCAATCTCCTGCTATAAACCACTTGCTCCCCCAGTTCATTTTATCCACCTACAACATCCCCTACTGGACTTCCCTGAGTTCCATGCTAACACTCATATAAACAAAGACACCCCACACCCTCTCCCCCAACTTATCTATAAATTCCACCTGAATACAAAATTCCCTACAAACTACCTGAAGAACAACCAGCCATCTCTCCCATAACAACAACAAACCTCCTCTCATACCAATAGGATCTACTATACTACAATAATCTAAGAACCCCAGCTTCTTAGCTACAGCCTTAACAAAATGTCTATTGTTTTTAGTTTCAGAAAGAAAAAAAAAAAAAAAAAAAAAACTTGGGTGGTGAGTCCTGAGAGACTCTCTAATTTGGGAAACTGTAGATGGCCCACCCAGCCCTCTACAATTCCACACCCCAACCCTCATTTGTCACTTGAGTGCCATTCCAGGCTGGCCACCTCCACATCTTTAGCAACATACTTCATCTTCTTCCTCCCCTGCACATCAAGATCTTTGTTGAATTCATTCTCATAGTCATCTTTCTGGACATCCTTGCCTTCTTGATAGACCTCCAACTCTGGCCTTAGTCTTTTTCCACTCACTGGTAGGCTTAACTGAGTGGTAGGCTCCTCAAGTCTCAGTAGCCTGCCTTCTTTATTAGCCGATCTTCTCCAAGTTTTGGACAAGTGTCTGCGGGTTTCTGATCTCTCTGTCAACGAGAGATTAATCTTCACTAGGCTTGGCTCCAATTCTATCTCCTTTGGATCTGCACTCTCAATGCTTTCAAACACCATCAGGGATTTCTCTTGAGAGACATAATCAAGGGCAGTAAGAACAGTTGTATCATTGGCTTCAGCAAGTTTGATGTTGTCTTGGGCAGGGATGAGTTGATTAGATAGTTCCTCTTGAGCAGGGATGAGTTGATTGTTGTCTTCAACATGACTGGTGGATGTTCGAAGTGGTGTATTCTGAGGATAAGCTGGGTCAGTATATGTGTGAGTTGGGCTTCTGGAACTAGTATTGCCTGTACTTGCCTAATTCTGGAAATCAGGGGCACGTATCCAATCACCAAATTGGCCCTCTTTAAGAGATCCTGTTTTGATGTCACTTAATTTCTTTGGGCATCCCTTTTCTAAGTGACCAATATGGCCGCAGTAGTGGCAATGGTTAACCAATTTTTCATACTTGAAACCTCCTGTTACTGCTTGGTTATCCAGTCTAATATGAGCACATCGCGGCAGGGCTTCATTCAAATCAACTGTGACAAGTAATCTCATAATACGACCCCCATGGCTCCCAGCTCCAACTACCACCACATTATTAACTCTTTTGAACACACTGCCATCTTTCAACCCGACTTCAGTGCTTAACCAGTTCAACAGAATATTGAATACCTGGACCCATATGTTAAGCTCCGAGAAGACTGGATGATTGATGGACAGCCCAGTTTGCCATTCTGCCAAGATTAGGTATTGATTGTCGAAGATCCAATTAGTCCCCTTTGCAACTCTTAATAGGTCCTCCCTACTTTGAAATATGAATTGGAAGTAGTTTGGACCTAATTCCTTCACTTCCATGGACTGTTGAAGGCGCCAAATGCGACTCATTGAGCGTTGAATGCCTATCCAGCTCGCGTTTCTGTCACCGATGATTTTTCCGAACAAGCTTCGCTGGAATTCTTCATCACTAATTTTGATGTCCTTTTTGGCAATGTCGATAAATTTATGCTCACACTCAGATAGAGAAACCTCCTCTAAACGTTTGGCTAGCTCGTCATCTTGCTCAATACATTGGGACGAACCCATTACTGAGGAACCCTAAAAAGGGCCCTGGGCACAATTTCAGGAAACAGAAAGGGGAAAAGGTGGGGAAAGAAGAAATGTACTAGAGAAGATGAATCAAAGGAAAAACAAGAAACTGAACACCCAAGAAAAATCGCTCTCCACGAGAGAATTTAATCGCTCTCCACGAGAAGATCATTAAAATTTGATTATTTGAACATACAAAAATAAAATACAAATAAAAAAATTATAAAGATTTGAAAATAAAGATAATACATATTTTTTATAATAATTATTATATGAATTAAATAAGAAAGAGTGTGAGAAGTATATGGTAACTTGAAAAAAAAAAAACTGAAATAGTTTATGGTAATTCTCAAGACTAACACGAACATGTATATATGCCAATACAAAGCATATAATTATGTCAAATAAACTTCTGAAGCATATGGGTCTGCCACTTAGGCTCAGGTCATTCGAAAATTATATATAGGGGCTATTTATAAAATTATCATTAATATTTATGACAAGTTATTATAGGAATATGCTAAAAATAGAGAATTATATCACATTAATTTTATAACAAATGAACCTAAAATTTGACTTTCATACTCATACCAAATAAAATTCAAACCACTTATTTTATTTTCAAAATTAAATACACTTTTGTCCATACCAAATGAAATTCATATCATTTGAATTTGGACATTTCATGCCAAAATAAAATTATATTAATCATAATACTCAACTATTATCTTATTCTAAAATTTAGTGTCATATAATATTATTAAAATAATTTTTTAATTAATAATTCAATTTTATTATATGCAAATATTTGATATTTCTAACAAACAAAATTTTATACTCTAATAGCTTACGCAACACGAATTTCTATTTACGCTGCGTAGTATAAGAGACAAAACGCGACGAAGTACGTTATAAACATTTTAAATAAAAATAAGAATATAATTTCAATATAAATGGCCGTTAAGGCGAGATTATATTATTTACTGTGAAACCCCGTGCGTCAAGAAGGACTAAAATTTTAAATATTTATTTGTTGGAACTTAAGCACATAATTTATTTTTTAAAAGAAAACAAATAAATACTATAATATGCTATCAACTAATTTAATGTGTGATATATCATGTTTATCAGTTTCATATATGGAATGTTCCGCCTAAGTGATCTTAATTGCAATAAATATAAAATGTTGCAGTTGTGAATATATTAAGGGATGATTATCATTATTTATATTGAAACTAAAAGACAATTTTGTTTCCATGAAATGAAACTTACCTGAAAATAAAATTTCAACGTTAAATCTCTATTGAGTTTATGATCACTTGCCGAGGAAACTTAATTAAACACATTCAAATAATCATAGAAACTTGTACATAAAAAAAAAAAAAAAAAAGAAAAGGAAATTACTCATAGAAACTAATGTACCAATTTGCAATTAAATTCAATTAAAAACATTTTAAATTTTATAGAAACTAATGCGAGAGTGATCATGGCTCATTTAAACATAATTTGAGACCGAAATTTGGTGTTTTTATATTGTCGTTACAAGTGGTACTGAAGACCCAATATCAGGTACTACAATAATATAAAACTGGTACTATCTTACTCTTTGTCTGGTACCACTTTAAATGTTGACCAAAACTGATATAATCCATTTTTGTTCACAAAAGTAGGTACTAATCAATCAAAAAGAGGTACCGCGTAGAAGAAAATGTGGTATTGTTTTGTCTAATATAGGTACTTTTTTAAGAATCGTGATATCTCTCATCCTTCATGTCTACCATGACACGTGGATCGTTCACTCATGATTTGGAAGAATAATAGTGGAAGTTAAAACATATAGGTAGAATTTAGAGTAGTCATATTGTAATAGCCCGCTATGTTATTAATGTAAATTACGTGTTTAGTTCTGAAATAATTATTTTATCGGTCATTATCGTTTGGAACTAATTATCCAAGTCAAGATTCTTCGAATTATTTTTGAAGTCACGTTTATGCTCGGAATAATTCCTAAGTATTAGAGTTCATTATTGAATTCATTACGCTTAACTCATGTCAATGGCCGAGGATTTGCATCAAATCGCATGACCTATGTATAAGCTAACCAAGATAAGCACTAAACGTTCATTATCTTAGCATGAGCAAGTTTAAGTTGTGCTAAGTTCATTTAAGAAGTGTAGCACGCATGATTGCCGAAAGCCATGTGATACACGGTCAAAATTTCTACCATCATCATTTTACTTACCTTATGTGGACTTCATCTAATGTTTAAGGGATGACTAAGCCATAAAATGTACACCTACACCCCTCCATGCGCGGCAAGTGGTGCAAGCCTATTGGCCACGTCCTTTAACTTCAAATTTTACCAAAAATTCACCATCCTTCAGCCTTCTATATATCCGAGTGTTGGGTGAAAATATGGCTTATAATTAAGCCACACTCTAAGCCACAGTTAAGAGAGAAACTGAGAGTTAAGTGAGATTAAGATAATTCTATCGCACGCACGCACGCACGCTATCGGGCGGAGGAAAGATCACGAGAGTTTGTACAATTGAATCGAGCATTTGAGGAGGTAATCACTTCCTAACCTTCTCTTAATGTTAGTATGATCATGCTACATTTATTATGTCCAAGTCATGCTATTCGGTTTATGTTAAAGCCATGTTAAGCTCGTTTGAAGGTAATTTAAGTCATTGCGGGTCATTTTGATTTTGAGCCGCCAAATTCTCGAACAATTCATGTTTATTCGGTCAATATATGTCAATTCATGTCTAGTTATATAAGGATTGCCAAGAGAAATCGTCGATTAGTCGAAGTATTGGCCAAAGTCGTGAGCTACGCACATAGCGCATGCCACGGCCATGCACGTCTCGTTGATCCTGCTAAGCTAGGTTCAGGATTTTACGGCTGAATTATGTGTATTTATGATATGCTAAGTCATGTTCATTCATGTTATATTCGTCGGAGTATGTCACCGGATGGCCGGCAAGGGCCGGTCGTGGTCACGCTGCCCGCACACAGCGGCCACAGCGTGCCGGCAGTCAGCCAGGGCGGACGGGCACCATGCGTGCATGCCCAGTTAGGCGTTGTGCGTAGCCGCTGCCCGCAGCAAGCCGTCAGCTGGCCGTGCCTAGTGCACGCCAGCATGTCCCCGCGCACGCCAGTGTGCACAACCGCACGTCAGTCGGCCTTGGGCTATGCCCGACAGCACGCCGGAGCGCCCAGTGCCGTCAGGGTCACCCGAAAGCGCCCGCGTGGTACCAGTCACGCCAGCCACGCACGCAGAGTTCACGCCAGTCGACTGTTGCGGTGCTTGGTAGCGCCCAACAGCGCCAGTCGCGCAAGTGCCGACGCCCGTAGCGCTCTGCAGCGCCCCAGCGTCATGTCCGCGATGCGCCAGTCGCAAGCCAGCCTTCCAGGTCACGTCCTGCTGGCCCAGGCTAACGCCTGTCGTGCCCAGCGAACGTCATGCCATGTCAGTGGTGCCCAGTAGCACGCCCACGTGCACAGAATGTCATGCCCAAGCCTAAGCTATGCCCAGCAAGGACCGGTCGTGCCTAGGCCGAGCCAGTTCATGCAGCGCCCATGACCTTAGCAGGCCAATTGGCCGAGCCAGCGGCTGACTGCCCGGCCACAGTAGGCCGGCGGTCCGGCCGGACCCAGATCAGTCGGTTCAGACCGGTCAACTCCACGGATTACTGTTTAAAGTCCCAGTTCAGGTTTATGTCAAATTTTCAGTTAATTTTCGGGTTCGGTCCAGTTCAATAAATTCATGCCAGTCCAGTTCCATGTTAAGCCGGTTCTGGTTATACCGGTTAAGTTTAGATGTCATGTCAAGTTCCAGTTGAGCATCTTAACATATTAAACAACTATTTTAATCAGTCTGAGCATAGTACTTAGTATTTGTTTATATTATATTACATTTTGATCAGGCTACTGTTATCAGCATTACCATTTTCATATCTACGGATCAGGTGGGGACTCAGATTGGGTATTACAATGATTATAATTATGGTACCATGTTTGAGGTATGTATCATGCTATGCTATATATTTGCTTGAAATGGTCGTCGGTCTATTATGGCTTCTAGTGGCCTAGTCTGCCCACTAGAGTGTGCACTTGGTGTCCGACATTTTTATGCTGGCAGATGAGGTTACGGTTATGAGGCAACGGTTCATGTTATGGCAATGGTTTACCGGTATCATGCTATGTTATGTTATGTTATGTTCATGTATATACCAGGATCATGATATTGCAATTATTTTCACTGTTTACTTTAGTATGAGTTCCTACGGATAACAATCGACTTTAGTGCTCACGCCCCATGTTGTCTATGTTTTTTCAGGTCACAGGGTCGGAGCCGAGGAGTGAGCTGACGGCCGGTTCAGGATTTTGTTTACATGTTTGAATTTGGCATAGCAGTGCTGTTACTATCTCCCGTAGTGGAGTTTAAATATTTTGCCACGCTACGTTTTCCGCTGATTTTGACTGTTTGCCAAACTTAGCCTTTTGATCCGATTACTAGTCAGGTTGTTTATATTGTGATCAACTTTTTTTCATAAAAACTAAAATAACGGTTTTCCAGGTAAAGTTATTGTTATGGTAGCAGTTCGAAACATGATTTCGCAAACTAATCAGTAATTTTTATTAAAAGATTTGCGAAAAATTAACTCTGATATTTACGACATAGCGGGGTGTTACAGTTGGTATCAGAGCACGTTTCTACGTCTCTGAAAACTTTTTCGGGTCAGAATTTTTTTTATAAAACCTGAACACGTCACGCTCACGCCTCGCCGACTACAGGTAAGTGCTGATTCATGTTTTAAATTATAAACAAATTACTATGTCTATGCTCAGAAAAAACACAGTTATGACTTAGTTAAGATGCTCAAATCATGTTCAGGATTCATAGTTTCGTATATCCATAATTAATGTCAGATTTTCCAAGGTCATGTTAAGCAACTCGCCAAGAGATTTGTGCGATTTATTAATCAGCTAAAGTATTTTTCCTGTGTCTGATAATGTTGAATCTTTCCAATATTCAGATGCCGCCACGTAGGGAGCCAGATCATCCTGCGGTTCCCCAGGCCACTGTAGTTGCTCAGTTTCGCGACTATCATCCCGAGAAATTCTCCGTCCAGGGAGACCCTCAAGTCGTTGACGAATGGGTTCAGGGCCTTTAAATGATCTTTGAGGTCATGGACTGTCCCGAGCGTTATCGCGTTCTATGCGCACAAATCAAATTGATGGGTGGCGCACGTCTCTGGTGGAACGCCTACTGGGGAATGCGTCCAAGTGAAAAGGTAGGTTGTACGTGGGACAGGTTCAAGGAGCTGATTCGAGAGAAATATTATCCCGCGTACTATCGAGCTGAAATGGAGCGTCTGTTTCTGTCACTCCAACAAGGTACTCGTACCGTAGACGAGTACGAGCAAGAGTTCACTCGACTTGAACCTTTGTTCCCGACCTGGTGAGCACAGAGGCAAAGAGGTCGAGAAGTTTCACTGACGGGCTTTTGCCAGCAGTCCGTCATAACATCGTAGGTCATGGCACTCAGACCTATGCCCGTACTGTTACCATAGCCCAGGAAGTTGATGCCAGCATCCGGAGGGAAGTCAACCAGGGTCGTATTCAGCCATCTGCCCCTACCCAATCACCCGCAATATCACCTATTCAACCCGCTGCTGCCCAACAACCGAGGGACAATAAGAAGAGAAAGGGGAAAGGCTTTCAGAACGACATGAGGAACCGTCCGAGAAAACAAGGTGCCGCCAGGCCACAGTAGATTCCACCATGCGCTACCTGCGGACGACCCCATCGTGGCGAGTGTCATTTCGGCCAGGACATTTGCTATTATTGCCATCAGCCCGACCATTTTGTCAACAACTGCCCAGAGCGACCTCAGCCACGACAACAACCACCACAGCAGCCACAACAACAGCAGCAGTCCAGACAACAAGCCTCGAGGCCACCCCAGCAGCAGCAGCAGAGGGGCAGACAGCAGGCTCGTGTTGATGTTGTTGATCAGATCGAGGCGGAGCATCACCCAGGTACTATGTCTGGGATGATTATGCTTAACGATGTTCCTGTCTTCGCTTTATTTGATACTGGAGCCACTCATTCTTTTATATCGCGACGATGTCTTGATGCCATTGGAGTACATTCTATTATCGTTGTCGATCCTCTCGAGGTGAGTTTAGCCTTTGGGACGAAAGATAGTGACTGATGCCAAAGCTACTGATCTCAGCCTGTCTATCGGTGGTCTTACCTTGTCTACCGACGCTTACGTTCTCGAGATGAGGGACTTTGACCTCATTCTCGGTATGGATTGGCTAACGTATTTCCATGCAGATATTCGATGCCATGACAGGGAGATTAATATTTATCTTCCGGAGATGATTCTATTACTTTCTATGGCACCAAGACTCGTTCTTTACCTCATGTAATTTCCATGGCGAAAGCCAAGAAGATGTTACGACGAGGTGACTGTCAGGGTTATCTTATGAGCCTTATCAGCGATGAACCGAAGGCATGGACACCTCACGACTTTCCTATTGTTCATGAGTTTCTGGATGTGTTTCTGGACCAACTTCTAGGAGGACCACCTAACCGGCAGGTAGAGTTCTCTATTGATCTTATTCCAAGAGCCGGCCCAATTTCCAAAGCCCCTTATCGAATGGCGCCGAAAGAATTGCAAGAGCTTAAGACCCAAATCTAAGAGTTATTGCGACTCGGTTTTATCCAACCGAGCATTTCACCATGGGGAGCACCCGTTCTTTTCATCAAAAAGAAGGACAGTTCTATGCGCATGTGTATCGATTACCGGGATCTCAACCGGTTAACTATCAAGAATAAATATCCGCTTCCCAGAATCGACGACTTGTTCGACCAGCTGAGGAGAGCCTGTGTGTTCACCAAGATTGACTTACGATCAGGTTACTATCAGCTGAAGATCAAGGAGTCTGATGTTGCCAAGACCGCTTTTCGTACTCGGTACGGTCATTATGAGTTTGTAGTCATGCCATTTGGCCTCAGCAATGCTCCAGCGGTATTCATGGACTTGATGAACCGTATTTTCCATCCTTACCTCGATCAGTTTGTTATTGTATTCATTGATGATATCCTAATCTACTCCAAGAGCCAGAAGGAGCACGAGGAGCATCTGAGGGTTGTCCTTGAAACCCTTAGCCGTGAAAAGTTATATGCTAAATTCTCCCAATGCAAATTCTGGCTCCAGCGAGTAGCCTTTCTAGGCCATGTTATCACTAAGGCAGGTATCGAGGTGGATCTATCCAAGGTTGCTGTTGTTCAGAACTAGTCGACACCGAAGACTCCATCCAAGGTTCGCAGTTTTCTCGGTTTGGCTGGCTACTACTGCAGGTTCATTGAGGGCTTCTCCAGGATTGCCCTTCCATTATCCTAGCTGACGAGGAAATCTGTGAAGTTCGAGAGGACTGATCGATATGAATCGAGCTTTCAGGAGCTCAAGAAGAGGTTAACCACAGCACCGGTGTTGACTATTCCCGATCCTTCTCGGAGTTTCACCATCTTCAGTGATGCTTTAAGACAGGGTTTGGGATGCGTACTCATGCAGGATGGCCAGGTCGTTGCTTATGCTTCACTCCAATTAAAGCCACATGAACAGTATTATCCGACGCACGACTTGGAGCTAGCCGCAGTTTTTCATGACCTCAAGATTTGGCGACCTTAATTATACGGCGGTCGATGCGAGATTTTCACTGATCACAAGAGCTTACAGTATATTTTCACTCAAAAGAAGCTCAACATGAGACATCGTCGTTGGTTAGAGCTGGTCAAGGACTATGATTGCACTATCCAGTACCATCCGGGGAAGGCGAATGTCGTTGCTGATGCCCTAAGCCGCAAGGTGAAGGGTGACTTGACTTATGTTGTTACTCAGCAGAGCTGTCTTATCCAGGAGTTCACCCGGGTGCAGATTCAGGTTGTTGATGCACTTCCTACGATGATTACGAGGAGTATCAGTTCTATGCAGGTTCAGCCTACGTTAAGGGAAAAGATCCGGCGGGAGCAGACTTCTCATGAATTTGTTCGTGCTATTGATGCCAAAGTCCACGCCGGAGGCATTGAGGGTTTTCACCGAGGCACTGATGGGGCCTTGGAGTTTCGAGGCAGGATTGTTGTACCAAAAGTCGAGGCGTTGCGGAAGGAGATATTGACCGAAGCTCATACCGCACCATATTTAGCCCATCCAGGGAGCACGAAGATGTATCATGACCTGAAAAGGTCTTTCTGGTGGCGATGGATGAAGAAGGACGTACCCGACTTTGTGAGAAAATGTTTAACCTGTCAGCAAGTCAAAGCAGAACACAAGAGCCCCTTGGGCCTTCTGCAACCACTCGAGATTCTGAAGTGGAAGTGGGAGGAAGTTACGATGGATTTTGTTACCGGGTTACCGAGGCCGTCTGAACATCATGATGCTATTTGGGTCGTGGTGGACAGGTTGACTAAGGTTGTTCATTTATTACCAGTATCGATGAATATGTCTTTGGACAAGTTGGCTGAGATTTACACCCGTGGGATCATTCAACTCCACGGAGTGCCCGTTACTATCGTGTCAGACAGAGATCCCAGATTCACCAGCAGATTCTGGGAAAGTTTGCACAAGGTGATGGGCACGCGACTAGAGTTTAGTTCAGCCTGCCATCCAGAGATTGAGAGACAGACCGAGCGGACCATTCAGACATTGGAGGACATGCTACGAGCTTTGGTTGTGACAGGGGTGCTAAGTGGGAGTCGTTATTGCCATTGGTCGAGTTCGCTTACAACAACAGTTATCATGCTTCTATTCAGATGGCTCCTTACGAGGCACTTTACGGTCATAAGTGTCGTTGCCCTCTTTATTGGGACGATGTCAGTGAACGTCGAGTACTCGGTCCGAAGATGATCGAGGAAACGACAGAACAGATGGCGTTGATCAGGCAAAGGTTAAAGACCGCTCAGAGTCGGCAGAAGTCATCAGTCTATAAGCATCGACGAGATATCCAATTTGAGGTTGGGGAGCGAGCCTTTCTTAGAGTTCGTCCATTCCGAGGGATCGTTCGATCCGGGAAGAGAGGAAAGCTGCATCCTCGATTCATTGGCCCGTTCGAAGTTCTCGAGCGAGTGGGCGAAGTTGCTTATCGATTAGCCTTACCTCCCGAGTTGTCCAATGTTCATAATGTTTTCCATGTGTCCATGTTACGCAAGTACGTGTGTAACACCCCACTTTGACTTTAAAGAAATTCCAGACTTTCTATAAATCAGAACAAGTTTTTCGAATTCATTTTCGAAGTCAAGGGCATTAACCAACACAATTTACTTAGTCTAAGTCTTATCTGGACTTACGGGGATTCATAAACCCGATTTTTGACAAGGTTTTCATTAACCTGATACACACTTCAACATAATATCCCATATGAACAATTGAAACTTCATAAATCAAACACCATGATTATTCAAGGTTCATAAAAGGTTTTCCAAAATATTTTCAAAGATCAAAACATAGTTCAAAAACAGTTTTTACATGTCCAAAACATAGAAAGGTTCATAACGACCATATTATTAAAGCGGAAGCAAAACGAAACAAATACTAGACCACCACTCGTCCTTCGTCCCGTCACCCGGCCACTACTTAACCTGTATCCGTGAAGAGCAGGTGGGAATGAGCACAAATGATAAAGTAGTGCTCACTACTATGCACATAATAACATGTAAAGATGGTATGGTCGCAGCATGAATATAAATCAATCATCATCATGTCTCATCTCCTAATAATCACAACAATAACTCACTCATGTGCACATCTATCATTAGCCGCGAAAAGGGAAAGCATAAACCCTAACGACGGGTGTGCGTGCCACTGTAATGGACACGACCTTCATTAGGTCTTAAAGAGACTTGCCTCGCAAGGGCAACCGTACCGTAACTCGACGGGGACAACCGTACCGACGGCCGTAACAGCTCACATCGATAGGCCACATGGTTCACATTCATACATTGGTCATACCAACTAAACATTAAATAACACGTATGGCATAGACAATTTTAGATTAGAACCCACCTGGATAGCTCGGTAGAAAATTACACACAAGAGCAAGTACGTAGGATGAGGCTCGACTCCTTAAATACCTACATTTAAGCGAGATAATTTATCAATAATTTATCTCACTACTCAAATTTAACCTAAAACCCATACTTAATAAAAATTAAGTCTTAAGGGTTTTAATCGGATTTTTCTTGGACTTGGAACTCTCTCATTTTTGAAAAATAAGACTCGGAGGATAAAATTTGCAGTCCCGGGACTTAAATTAATTTTTCTCAAAATTTTATTATTTTAAAAATATTTTTAAAATTGAAATCGGTACGAAAAAGGGGCTTCCAGAACTCAAATGGGTCAAAAGGGCCGCACTTGGACCATTGAATAAAAATTACCGCAAATTGGGCCGAAACATGGCCTGGCCCAGCTGCGGGCCGCTCACGGGCTCGCGGGCCTCCTCTGCTGACACAAGGACGGGCCGCGCGCGGGCCTAATGCGGGCTAAGAAGCCCGCGCGCCTGGGGCTGGAAACAGACAAATAAAAAGAAATTCTCTACGCAGAGGAAGAGTTCGAACCCTTGACCTCGAACCCTTGACCTCGCACACGTAAATGAGCGCAGTTACCAGTGCGCCACACGCCGACTTGCAACATTCAGTGAAAACTTATAGTACAATAATTAAAAATAAGACGTGGGACATGAACAGAAAACAGAGACAACAAAATTTTCAAATAGGGATGCAACATAGATTTGCAATTGGCCGAATCTCAACAGAATTTTCACGAGGGGTTAGAACTTTTATAATATTATTGAACATATCATCTTCCAGAGTTCGCAAAATATTTTTAAAATGGGTTTGCCCGAGATACAAAACGACACAATAATACAAAACCAATGACCGGGATACGAACGATCCAATCAACAAGACGACGGCTCAATACGATAAAACGAGACACTGAAATCACACGAATTCATCACAACTGCAACAAGACTCGACTTATACAATAAACAAGAGTTCCGATAATCCACGCAAAATCACGATTAATTTATCCGACAAACAATACAATTATACGAGTCGATAACAAATGAATAAATAAGCACGATATAACCAGCAAATAACACGAATACGCTGAAATAACCGTAGGGGTTCAAAAGATTACCCGTCTTCAGGAATAACGAGTTATCGGGAAGACGGGTCGAACGAAACGGAGAATGGAATTCGAACTCTTTGAATCCGGTGCTGACTGCGAACGCCGGCCACATACAGAAGCTCTTCACGTCCTGCTGCTGCGCGACTGAGAGGACGCCGTCGAGGATGGAAGGAGCTCGTTGGAAGCAATGGGAAGGGAAGTTTTCCAGTGATTCTCGAACAGGTTTACGGGACTGGAAGGTTCGCTTCTCGAGGTCGGACGGAATGGGGATTTTGACCGCGAGGGTTCGCGAGGACACGACGACAGCAAGGTCCGTCGGAAACAATGGAGGTTCGCCAGATTTTCAGCTAGCGATTTTTTTTTTTTTTTGAATTCTGTGAACAGAGAGTTGAGAAAAGGGAATTTGAATTTGTTTGATGCGAAGTGAAGAGAAGACTCTCTCTCGACCGAGTCTTATGAAGATGTGGGAGAGGTGCCGTTGATCGTGAGCGATTCTCGCGGGAAAGTTGAAGAATGATTCAAGGATTCGACTGTGCAGATAAAGGACGACCGAAAATATTATCTGCTCTTCTTCTTGGGCCAAGCTTAATTAAAAGAAGTGGGCCAAAGTCATAACTCAAATTGGGCCAACAAATGATTAACTTGGGCCAAGGATTTTAATTACATTGGGCTGGAAAAAGAATGGCAAAAGGCCGATGAATTAAATCGCTTCGGGCCGGAATAAAATATACGCGATAAAAAGAATTCCCGAGATATTCGTTCGATGGCAAGTAATAAATTAATCTGGATTATCTATATTTATAATACACGCAATATATATATAATAATAATAAGCATTTAAAACAATTAGACATTTAATCAGAAATAAATAATAATAATAATAATAATAATAATAATAATAATAATAATAATAATAATAATAATAATAATAATAATAATAATAATAATAATAATAATATAAATAAGCAATAATAATGGCAATAATAAATCAATAAATAATCTCAATTATTCATAAACAAACGGGGCGTTACAGTCTACCCACCTTACAAAAAATTCCGTCCTCGGAATTCGAATATAAAACTAGAAAGCGATAAAATACAAAGGAGAACTCAGAACTCAAAGTTCGGATAACGCCTCCTAATATCGTCCTCCCTCTCCCAAGTCGACTCAGTCTCATCGTGTCGGCTCCACTGCATCTTCACTAAGCTCAATGCCCGGTTCCTCAGCTGGTGGACCTTTCGGTCCAAGATGGCGCCGGTACCTCCTCGTAGATAAGGTCTCGCTCGACCTGCAGCTCGCCGAAGTCCACCACATAATCAGGATTATGCACATACCTCCGAAGCATCGAGACATGGAACACGTCGTGCACACCCGACAAGTCTGGTGGTAATGCCAGCCGATACGCCAAGTTCCCGACTCGATCGAGGATCTCAAACGGCCTGATATAGCGAGGTCTAAGTTTTCCCTTCTTCCCGAAGCGAATCACACCTCGCATGGGTGAAACCTTCAAGAAGACATGATCTCCCACATCATAAACATGCTCCTGCCTCTTCCGGTCGGCATAGACCTTCTGCCTCTCTTGGGCCGACCTGATAGTCCTCCGAATCTCCTCAATTGTCGCAGCAGTACTTTGGACAAAATCCGGGCTCGTAATCCTCCTCTCTCCAACCTCATCCCAATACAGAGGAGTCCGGACCTTACGTCCGTACAAAGCCTCGTACGGGGCCATCTTGATCGAAGAGTGGTAGCTGTTGTTGTAGGTCAGCTCGACTAGCGGAAGGGCATACTCCCAAGTCAGGCTCCGGTCCAAGACCACAGCCCTCAAGATATCCTCCAAGTACTGGATCGTACGCTCCGACTGACCATCTGTCTCGGGGTGAAAGGTTGTACTGAACTCCAACCTCGTCCCCATGGCTCGGTGCAACGTCCTCCAGAACTGACATGTGAACTTGGGATCTCGATCAGAAACAATCTCCACGAGCACTTCATGAAGCTTAACAATGTCCTTGACGAACAATTCGGCGTAATCACTCACCTTCATGGTCGTCCGGACTGGCAGAAAATGGGCAGACTTTGTAAGACGATCCACTATCACCCAAATCGAATCATGCCCGGCCCTCGATCTCGGCAGTCCAACCAAGAAATCCATGGTGATGCACTCCCACTTCCATAGGGGAACCTCAAGAAGCTGCAACAACCCTCTCGGTTTCTGATGCTCAGCCTTCACTTGCTGACACACCAGACACCCATCCACGAACTTCGCTATCTGCCACTTCATGCCACGACACCAGAAAGACTTATTCAAGTCCTGATACATCTTCGTGCTACCAGGATGGATGGTGTACGGAGCACTATGGACCTCTCTCAGAATCTCTCTCCGCAGTTCCCTCACCTTCGGAACACAAAGTCTACCCTCGAAGACCAAGGCTCCATCAGATGCGATTGCAAATCCACCAACTCTACCAGCTGCTGATAACTCTCTCATCTGGCATAAGAAACGGTCATTCGGTTGCTAGGTGACTATCCTCTCTCGAAGAGTCGGTCCCACAACCAAAGAGGTCAACATGCCCCCGGCTGCTGAAGTCAACTCCACTGCCTCTAGCTGCAATCGCTCGAACTCCCGAAGAAGGACATCCTGCCCGGTAAACAAGCATGATAGCTGGCAATAACTCCTCCGACTAAGGGCATCGGCTACCACGTTAGCTTTCCCAGGGTGATAGCTAATGGTGCAGTCGTAGTCCTTGACCAGCTCCAACCATCTACGCTGCCTCATGTTCAGCTCCTTCTGAGTGAAAATGTACTTTAGGCTCTTCTGGTCGGTAAAGATCTCACACTTGCCTCGATAAACCTCCTGTAGTATCCTGCTAACCCCAGAAAACTACAAACATCCGCGGCACTTCTTGGGGTATCCCACTTGCTCACTGCCTCGATCTTGCTGGGATCCACCTCGATGCCTCGAGCTGTCACAATGTGGCCAAGGAATGCCACACGGTTCAGCCAGAATTCTCACTTCGAGAACTTAGCATACAACTTCTCGCGACGAAGAGTCTGCAGCACAATCCTCAAATGCTCCTTGTGCTGATCGATATCTCAAGAATAGACCAGAATGTCGTCGATGAACACAATGATGAACTGGTCCAGGAAAGGATGAAAGACCCTATTCATAAGGTCCATGAAAACGGCCGGGGCATTGCTGAGTCCGAACGGCATGACTACGAACTCATAGTGGCCATAGCGGGTACAGAAAGCAGTCTTGGAAATATCCGACTCCCGGATCTTCAGCTGATGATAGCCAGAACGCAAATCAATCTTTTAGAAGACGCTGGCTCCTCTCAGCTGGTCGAAAAGGTCCTCAATACGGGGAAAGGGGTACTTTTTCTTGACTGTAAGGGTATTCAACTCCCGATAGTCAATGCATATGCGCATAGATCCGTCTTTCTTCTTCACGAATAAGACAGGCGCACCCCACGGCGAGACACTCGGACGAATAAAACCGAGCTTGAGCAACTCCTGGATCTGATCCTTGAGCTCTTGAAGCTCCTTTGGCACCATACGGTAAGGGGCCTTAGAAACAGGGCCGGCTCTGGGAATTAGGTCAATGGTGAACTCCACCTGGCGGTCGGGCGGCCCTCCGGGCAAATCATCAGGAAAGACGTCGAGGTACTCGCAAACAATAGATACTCTCTCGGGCACCCGCTCATCAACATCGTCGGATACCATGGAAACAAGATAGCCTTGATCCTAGCTTGCATAGAAGAGATGACCCGAGGCACAGTCCTCGAACTCACCCCAAAGAACACAACAGGCTGATCGGAAACAGGATAGAGGGTGACTTCACGCTCCTGGCACCCGATATCGGCTCGGTAACGGGTGAGCCAGTCCATGCCCAAGATCACGTCAAAGTCTCTCATATCAATTACATAGACGTCGGCCTTCAGAACTCGACCACCAATGCAAATAGGAAGGTTGCGAACCACTGAATTAGAGATAATAATTTTTCCCGAGGCTAAACTAACCTCGAGAGTATCACAAGCATGCACGGTGCCAATAGATAAAGCCTCCAAGCAACGAGAAGAAATAAAAGAATGGGTAGCACCGATATCACATAAAGCAAAGACAGGCACATGGGATATCAAAAGCATTCCGAACATGGTACCTGCATTGTGGGCGGCATCATCATGGATGATGGTATAGACTCGGGCCTGACCCCCAGCCCTCTGCTGGAATGGTGGGGGCTGCTGATGCTGCTGATGAGGTGGCGGTGGGGGAAGCTGCTGCTAACGCTGCTGGGCAAAGGGCTGCTGCTGTGGCTGTTGTTGGAACCCATGAGGATCTCGTTATGCACAAATCACGGACAAACATTCAACATAAACCTATGCGCATCGGATCTAAAGGTTTGATGAAAAAAACTTACTGCTTAAAATTTGTGTAGATCTGGCTGGCCCGAACAGTTGACCGCAAATCAAATCTTCTCGGAATCGAACAAACTTGACCAATCCAGAAAGCTGACGTGACGGCGAAGTCAACGACGTTGACCGATCGAAAAACGGCCTTCTCACGCGCTCTCACGCGCGACGACAAGTTCCAGCGACTGCTTCCTTCCGGCGGCGCGTGGCGGCGCGTGCGGCGGCAGTTGGAGGCGATCTCGATGGCGATCTCTTCGTCTCGTCGTCCTGGTCGTCGTGGTATGGTCACTTGCTGGTTTT
>CACSLK010007779.1:6653955-6667128 GCA_902706635.1 Striga hermonthica | reverse complement strand
CACATGTCTATTTAATATCTTACGGGTTAAGAGCACGCAATAATTAACTGAGGCCTGGTTCGTTTACGATGATCAGTATAAAATGAACATCCCTCTCTGGGATCTTGTTCAATACATAAATGTACTAGTGCAACTAATCGACGAAGACAAACCGTACGGTTGACACTACAATCGTTCCGATGGGTTGTTCAATTCCATCTAGGTTGTGAACCAATGATTCTTGTTTCGCAAGTAACTGATATAGTGATCTTCGGTACGCCCGATGACGACCCACTTATCTACATGCAAAACAACAGAACGTGGAACTTATTTAACCAAACATAATTCTCATTCATCAAGAAATAACAAGTGTAATATCCACTAAAGCAAAGCTTAAGTATATAACACCAACAACTGTCTCTTCCGTTCGGTGCAGACACTGGCATAGTGACCCGGACGGTTGCAGTTGTAACAAGCTCGCTGGTCTGCGAGGCAGTCTCCGGTGTGGAACCTGCCGCATTTAGGGCACCTCGGCTGTTGACCCTGAGTGGGTCGGTCGTCACGTCTGCCAAAGTTTTCTTTCTTCCCCTTTTTCTTATTCTGATACTCGGACTTTCTCTTGCCCGAGCTAGAGCCGGGCGACACAGATGAGATGGGCTGAGCATACTGAGCAACGGTCTGAGAAGGCTGGGAGGCATGATAATATGAAGGGACTGGGGCTATCGGAATGAGACAGCTCTCTACCTCCTGAGCCTGACGAATAGTATCTGCGAAAGACATCAGTCCGTGACTTCCCACCAGTTCACAGATCCTCTGGTTGAGCCCCTTGAGAAACTTGCGGGCCTTCTTGGCATCGGTGTTCACTGCGTCGCCCGCAAAAAGGCACATGCGGGTGAAAGTGCGGATATACTCATCCACTGTGGAGTTGCCCTGCTGCAAGTGGTAGAACTCATGCTCAATCCTCTCCCAAAAGCTCTGGGGAAGGAACTTGCTGCGCACAATCACTTTCATTTGCTCCCAAGTGAGAGCATGAAGCTCCGCCTCCGGCCTCCGAGCCCAGTGGTCAATCCACCAGTCAGAGGCGTCCTCCTTCATCTGATAAGCTGCTAGGGACACTCGCTGACAGTCAGGGAGGGGAAGCACAGCGAAGATTTTATCCAGTTCTTTGATCCACTCCAGCACCGCTGTGGGGTTCTCAGTCCACACGAAAGTTGGTGCATTCATCCTCTGAAACTGGACGATAAGCTGAGTAAGATCCATGGCCGTAGGGGCCTGGTGCTGATGGGGCGGAGAAGGAGTCGGGGATGGCTGACGGTTACGGTTGTTGTTGCGAGTATTCATACTTCTACATTGAATAAGCCGAACAAAGTTTAGCACAAAAACAAACAAAATAATCAATACTTATAGAAGTCTAGAGTTCGCCAATAAACACTAGAGTTCGATTAAATCAAGGTGGATAGGTCCTAAGCCCCCAAAATAACAATTACACCACAAGTAGTTTCATTACCACATGTGTTCCATTTACATATCAAGTATTTTCGTTAATACTTAAATCAAACATACCTTAAGCAGCGCGGAGTGACAGAGACGAGTGGTCATATCACAAGGTCTAAATACATAATCACATATGCGCCAGTCTACAGAAACGCAGACTGGATCTGATACCAAACTGTGACACCCCACTTTGACTTTAAAGAAATTCCAGACTTTCTAAAAATCAGAACAAATTTTTCGAATTCATTTTCGAAGTCAAGGGCATTAACCAACACAATTTACTTAGTCCAAGTCTTATCTGGACTCACGGGGATTCATAAACCTGATTTTTCACAAGGTTTTCATTAACCTGATTCACACTTCAACATAATATCCCATATGAACAATTGAAACTTCATAAATCAAACACCATGATTATTCAAGGTTCATAAAAGGTTTTCCAAAATATTTTCAAACATCAAAACATAGTTCGAAAACAGTTTTTACATGTCCAAAACATAGAAAGGTTCATAACGACCATATTATTAAAGCGGAAGCAAAACGAAACAAATACTAGACCACCACTCGTCCTTCGTCCCGTCATCCGGCCACTGCTTAACCTGCATCCGTGAAGAGCAGGTGGGAATGAGCACAAATGATAAAGTAGTGCTCACTACTATGCACATAATAACATGTAAAGATGGTATGGTCGCAGCATGAATATAAATCAATCATCATCATGTCTCATCTCCTAATAATCACAACAATAACTCACTCATGTGCATATCTATCATTAGCCGCGGAAAGGAGATGCATAAACCCTAACGACGGGAGTGCGTGCCACTGTAACGGACATGGCCTTTCATTAGGTCTTAAGGAGACTTGCCTCGCAAGGGCAACCGTACCGTAACTCGACGGGGACAACCGTACCGACGGCCGTAACAGCTCACATCGATAGGCCACATGGTTCACATTCATACATTGGTCATACCAACTAAACATTAAATAACACGTTTGGCATAGACAATTTTAGATTAGAACCCACCTAGATAGCTCGGTAGAAAATTGCACACAAGAGCAAGTACGTAGGATGAGGCTCGACTCCTCAAATACCTTCATTTAAGCGAGATAATTTATCAATAATTTATCTCACTACTCAAATTTGACCTAAAACCCATACTTAATAAAAATTAAGTCTTAAGGGTTTTAATCAGATTTTTCGTGGACTTGGAACTCTCTCATTTTTGAAAAATAAGACTCGGAGGATAAAATTTGAAGTCTCGAGACTTAAAATAATTTTTCTCAAAATTTTATTATTTTAAAAATATTTTTAAAATTGAAATCGGTACGAAAAAGGGGCTTCCAGAACTCAAATGGGTCAAAAGGGCCGCACTTGGGCCATTGAATAAAAATTGCCGCAAATTGGGCCGAAACATGGCCTGGCCCAGCTGTGGGCCGCTCACGGGCTCACGGGCCTCCTCTGCTGACACAAGGATGGGCCGCGCGCAGGCCTAATGCGGGCTAAGAAGCCCGCGCGCCTGGGGCTGGAAACAGACAAATAAAAAGAAATTCTCTATGCAGAGGAAGAGTTCGAACCCTTGACCTCGCACACGTAAATGGGCACAGTTACCAGTGCGCCACACGCCGACTTGCAACATTCAATGAAAACTTATAGTACAATAATTAAAAATAAGACCTGGGACATGAACAGAAAACAGAGACATCAAAATTTTCAAACAGGGATGCAACATAGATTTGCAATTGGCCGAATCTCAACAGAATTTTCACGAGGGGTTCGAACTTTTATAATATTATTGAACATAGCATCTTCCAGAGTTCGCAAAATATTTTCAAAACGGGTTTGCTCGAGATACAAAACGACACAATAATACAAAATCAATGACTGGGATACGAACGATCCAATCAACAAGACGACGGCTCAATACGACAAAACGAGACACCGAAATCACACGAATTCATCACAGCTGCAACAAGACTCGACTTATACAGTAAACGAGAGTTCCGATAATCCACTCAAAATCACGATTAATTTATCCGACAAACAATACAATTATACGACTCGATAACAAATGAATAAATAAGCACGATATAACCAGCAAATAACACGAATACGTTGAAATAAACGTAGGGGTTCGAAAGATTACCTGTCTTCGGGAATAATGAGTTATCGGGAAGACGGGTCGAACGAAACGGAGAACGAAATTCGAACTCCTTGAATCCGGTGCTAACTGCGAACGCCGGCCACGTACAGAAGCTCTTCATGTCCTGCTGCTGCGCGACTGAGAGGACGCCGTCGAGGATGGAAGGAGCTCGCCGGAAGCAATGGGAAGGGAAGTTTTTCCGGTGATTCTCGAACGGGTTTGCAGGACTGGAAGGTTCGCTGCTCGAGGTCGGATGGAATGGGGCTTTTGACCGCGAGGGTTCGCGAGGACACGACGACAGCAAAGTCCGTTGGAAACAATGGAGGTTCGCCGGATTTGCAGCTAGCGATTTTTTTATTTTTTTTTTATTTTTTTTTTGAATTCTGCGAACAGAGAGTTGAGAAAAGGGAATTTGAATTTGTTTGATGCGAAGTGAAGAGAAGACTCTCTCTCGACCGAGTCTTATGAAGATGTGGGAGAGGTGCCGTTGATCGTGAGCGATTCTCGCGGGGAAGTTGAAGAATCATTCAAGGATTCGACTGTGCAGATAAAGGACGACCGAAAATACTATCTGCTCTTCTTCTTGGGCTAAGCTTAATTAAAAGAAGTGGGCCAAAGTCATAACTCAAATTGGGCCAACAAATGATTAACTTGGGCCAAGGATTTTAATTACATTGGGCTAGAAAAAGAATGGCAAAAGGCCGATGAATTAAATCGCTTCAGGCCGGAATAAAATATACGCGATAAAAAGAATTCCCGAGATATTCGTCCGACGACGAGTAATAAATTAATCCGGATTATCTTTATTTATAATACACGCAATATATATATATAATAATAATAATCATTTAAAATAATTATACATTTAATCACAAATAAATAAATAATAATAATAATACACTTTCAATAATTTTTTGAAGATAAAAATTTATTATTCGAGCAGAGCCGTCGCCCAATTCCCTCAACCCTCAAATCCCCTCAACCCTAGTCGCCCAATTCGCACAGAGTCGTCGCCCCCTTAACGGCGGTCCAGGGCCTTCGGTCGACGGCCTCCACCGCTCACTCAAGTCGGACTTGCGCTCGTCTCCATTCATTGGCCCTGTTCCAGATTCGTGAGGTGTTTGGCGGCGGTTGAGGTGGTTCGGGTCGCAGTGGCCGCGCTTGATTGTGGCTTGGTCCGTCGAGGTGTCCCTGGCTGAGTCGTTGCCTCCTCGGTCTCTCTCCTCTTCCCGTCCTCGATGATCGGCAGCGTCGTACGGTGGTAAGCTTCTCTTTTGCTGCTTTGTCTCGGTTTCATTTGCTGTGACAGGTGGAGGGCTTCTCGGTGGTTGGTTGAGATCTTTAGTCCAGGGGCTGAGATTCTTGGCCTCCATCGTTTTGGTCTCATCTCCTCGGTTCTCTGAGGTGCTGCTGGCTGCTTCTGGGGATTGGACTGTTAAGATGACTCTCTTGGTTGGGTCATTTGGACGATGCCTAGCATTGTAGGCTTTCGGCCCTTTCCTCTTCTATTTCGGCTGCCGGGCCGGGTTGGGTTGGTTGAGGCTACCTAAGACTGCGTTGGTAGTATGGTGGTGGAGTCGGTTCGGCTGAGGGTCGGTTGTTCTTACAATTGTGTGGAGTGTGGGCTAAGCCCTTGGTTAGTGTTGGATGGCCGAGCATTCGCCTTGCTAGGCCTTATGCAGTGGTGGGCAGAGGTTTGGTTCTCTGAAGCTAGCTTCGGTTTTGGTTTGTTCGGCTGACATTTGGATTCGACTGTTGTGGGGGACGTTTTATTTTGTAGTTAGTTTGTCTCGTTTGTGTTGTGTTGTGCGAGTTTTGTGTCCTTGTTTTTATTTATGTTTTAGTGTTTTTGGTTCGGGTCGTTGACCCCTGTTAACCTGGGTGTTACCTTTATTCTCCTGTGGGGAGCCAACACCTAGGCATTCTCTATGAGGGGAGCTTTTAGTTTTGTGTTTGTGTTTTAGTTGTGTTTTTCTCCCGTTGGGAGCCAGTTTCTAGTTGTTCGTTGTTTGAGTTAGGTTTTATTCTGGCGTTGCCAGCGATTCTAGGCGGACTTCGATCTAGCCTTCTAGTTTGTAATTCCGCACATTTGTGCGCCTTTTATATAATTCTTATATCGTTTCGGAAAAAAAAAAAAAAAATAATAATAATAATAATAATAATAATAATAATAATAATAATAATAATAATAATAATAATAAATAAGCAATAATAATGACAATAATAAATCAATAAATAATCTCAATTATTCATAAACAAATGGGGCGTTACAACGTGTGCGATCCAGACCATGTCCTTTAGCATACCGATATTCATATTCAGCCCGATTTATCTTACGAGGAGAGATCGGTAGCCGTACTGGACCGACAGGTTTGTCAGCTCCGGAAATGTGATGTTCCCCTCGTTCGTATTCAGTGGGATCGCCACGGAGCCACTTGGGAGCAGGAGGCTGATATTCGCGCTCGTTTTCCTGATTTCCAGTTTTGATGTATATATTTCTTATGTTCTATGTATATATGTTCCGTTTTGTATTTCCGAGGTCAGAAATATTTTAAGGGGGGCAGATTGTAATAGCCCGCTATGTTATTAATGTAAATTACGTGTTTAGTTCTGAAATAATTATTTTATCGATCATTATCGTTCGGAACTAATTATCCAACTCAAGATTCTTCAAATTATTTTCGAAGTCACGTTTATGCTCGGAATAATTTCTAAGTATTAGAGTTCATTATCGAATTCATTACGCTTAACTCATGTCAATGGCCGAGGATTTGCATCAAATCGCATGACCTATGTATAAGCTAACCAAGATAAGCACTAACGGCAAGTTTAAGTTGTGCTAAGTTCATTTATAAAGTGTAGCACGCATGATTGCCGAAAGCCATGTGATACAAAGTCAAAATTTCTACCATCATCATTTCATTTACCTTATGTGGCCTTCATCTAATGTTTAAGGGATGACTAAGCCATAAAATGTACACCTACACCACTCCATGCGCGGCAAGTGGCGCAAGCCTATTGGCCACGCCCTTTAACTTCAAATTTTACCAAAAATTCACCATCCTTCGGCCTTCTATATATCTGAGTGTTGGGTGAAAATAAGGCTTATAATTAAGCCACACACTAATCCACAGTTAATAGAGAAACCGAGAGTTAAGTGAGATTAAGATTATTCTATCGCACGCACGCACGCACGCTATCGGGCGGACAAAAGATCACGAGAGTTTGTGCAATTGAATCGAGTGTTTGAGGAGGTAATCACGTCCTAATCTTCTCTTAATGTTAGTATGATCATGCTACGTTTATTATGTCCAAGTCATGCTATTCGGTTTATGTTAAAGCCATGTTAAGCTCGGTTTAAGGTAATTTAAGTCATTCCGAGTCATTTTGATTTTGAGCCGCCAACTCTCGAACGATTCATGTTTATTCGGTCAATATATGTCAATTCATGACCAGTTATATAAGGATTGTCGAGAGCAATCATCGATTAGTCGAAGTATTGGCCAAAGTCGTGAGCAACGCACATAGCGCACGCCATGGCCATGCACGTCTCGTTGATCATGCTAAGCTAGGTTCAGGATATTACGGCTGAATTATGTGTATTTATTTATGATATGCTAAGTCATGTTAATTCATGTTATATTGGTCGGAGCATGTCGCCGGATGGCCGGCAAGGCCGGTTGTGGTCACGCTGCCCGCACACAGCGGCCACATCGTGCCGGCAGTCAGCCAGGGCAGACAAGCACCATGCGTGCATGCCCAGTTGGGCGTTGCGCGTAGCCGCTGCCCGCAGCAAGCCGTTAGCTGGCCGTGCCTAGTACACGCTAGCATGTCCCTGCGCACGCTAGTGCGCACAACCGCATGTCAGCCGGCCTTGGGCTGTGCCCGACAGCACGCCCGAGCGCCCAGTGCCGTCAGGGTCGCCAGGCAGCACCTGTGCGGTACCAGTCACGCCAGCCAAGCACGCAGAGTTCATGCCAGTCGACTGTTGCGGCGCCCGATAGCGCCGAGCAGCGCCAGTCGCGCAAGTGCCGGCGCCCGTAGCGCTCGGCAGCGCCCCAGCGTCATGTCCTCGATGCGCCAGTCGCACGCCAACCTTCCAAGTCATGTCCAGCTGGCCCAGGCTAATTCCTGTCGTGCCCAGCGAGCGTCATGCCATGCAAGTCGTGCCCAGTAGCACGCCTACGTGCGCAGAATGTCATGCCCAAGCCTAATCCATGCCCAGCAAGGCCCGGCCGTGCCTAGGCCGAGCCAGTTGATGAAGACCGTGTGTCTCGATTGCCGACAAGCTGCTCCCGTGCCTTAAATCGCTGATACTGTGCTCGAAGGTTCACACACTCGCGCCCCTTCGAACGATAATTTGCAATAGAATACTTAACGTAACTAAAGCAAGAGATTTGAACAAAGTTCGGTTTTGTATTAAGAACAATCAATGATCCCTATTTTAGAACAAGGCACGCTATTTATAAGGCTCAAAATAAAGATCTAGTCCTAATCTACTTAGACTAAACTACTTACTCTAGGAAAGAAATAAAATATAAAGTGTCCTAAACAAACTAGAAAACAAGGAAATAAAATATTAACCAAGCTATCTAGAATATTTCTTGCTTGCGCCTCAAGCCGCCCTGCCCAGCGTTCGCGTTGGCTAATCGCCCAAGAACTAGGGCTTCATCTTCCATTCCCGCGCACGCGTCCAGCAGCTCGCCTAATCCTCGCGCGCCTAGGCAAGTACGCGCGTGCACCCCGTCGCCTGCGCGTTTAACCCCGCGCTCGTCCCCGACAGTATCGCGTGCGTGTCCGTCCGCGTATCGCGCCTCGCTGGCACGGCGACTTAGCCTCCTTCGCGCATGCCACGTGCGACTCGCTGTGTTCTTGAGTCTTCTCGCGGTGTCCGCATCATTCCCGTCCCCTTCAAGTGCTTCTTTGTCCTCAAGGAAAAAGTCGGGGAACATCTCGCGCATCTCGTCCCAACTTTGCCACGTCGCTTCCTCACTCGGCAAGTCCTCCCATTCGACGAGCACCTCCCAAAAATATTTTCCAGCCTTTTTGACTTGCCAGTACTCCATCGCACGGCTCGGCCGCACCATAACCTGCCCATCCGGCGCGACCGCGGGTAGTCGATCCTTTGCCGCGTGCGTCTCCCCGAGTTGTTGCTTGAGTTATGAGATGTGTATAACCGGATGAATATGGGAATCGTCCGACAACTCAAGTCGATAAGCAACCTTCCCAACCTTGGCCAAAATTTTATAAGGCCCATAATATCGAACTCCGAGCTTGGTCGCGGCCCTTTGCGTGGTCGTCCTTTGCCGAAACGGCCTCAACTTCAAGTACACCCAGTCCACGAGCTCGAACTCCACGTAAACGCCGCTTGCCATCATGGTACGCCTTCATCCTATTGATCGAGCCCTCCAACGTCTGCTTTGATTCGCGCAACATCAAGTCGCGCTCGACCAACTCTCGATCGACCTCATCGTTCACGGCGCTCCCCATCGAGTAACTTACGATCGTCGGTGGTTTGCGTCCGTACACCAACTCAAACGGCGTCGCCTTAGTCGAGCTATGGTAAGTGGTGTTATACCAATACTCAGCCCAAGGTAAATAATTCTCCCACCGCTTTGGAAACTGATGCACATAGCACCTAAGTTACTGCTCGAGTGTGCGATTGGTCACCTCTGTCTGTCCGTCGGTTTGTGGATGATAAGCTGAGCTCATGCTTAGCTCGGTTCCCTGCAATTTAAAAAACTCCGACCAAAAGCTACTCATAAATATCTGATCTCGGTCTGACACAATTGACCGCGGCACCCCATGCAATTTCATCACATATTCAACAAACAATTTTGCTATAGACTTAGCCGTGTATGGATGAGTAAGTGGAATAAAATGCGCATACTTGGTAAGGCGGTCGACTACCACCATGACTCCATTGAACCAATTCGAGAGTGGCAACCCCTCGATAAAATCCATGGTGATGTCCTCCCAAATTCGTGCGGGAACCGACAAAGGTTGGAGCAGCCCGCCCGGTTGACGCGCGTCCGCCTTAGTGCGTTGGCACTCATCACATCGCCCAACGTAGTCGCGCACATCGCCCCTCAGCCCCGGCCAATAAAAAGTGCTCGCAATCCTCATCCATGTCCGGAACACCCCTGAGTGTCCTCCAAACTTCGAGTCGTGGAAGTGCCGGATGATATCCTCGCGCAATGATCCCACCTTGGGCACGACGACTCACCCACGGTAAAGGAGCAAGCCATCATGCATGTCATGGTACTCGTCCTCGTCGTGCCCCATGTTCAGCTTCTCGATCACGTCCCGGCAATGAGCATCCTCATCTTGCGCTTTCCGAAGCTCAGCCCAAACGGCCCACGTCGGCCCCGTCACTGCATCGAGCTCGGCCACGTCTTCCTGGCGAGACAATGCGTCGGCCACGGTGTTCTGGCGACCGGGCCGATACACTATCTCGAAGTCGAATCCCATCAACTTGGATACGAACTTCTGCTGCTCGGGTGTCACGATCCTTTGCTCGAGCAAGTGCTTGAGTGGTTGCTGGTCTGTGACAATCCGAAAGCGTCGCCCAAGCAAGTACGGCCTCCACACACGCACGGCCTCGACCACGGCCAGCATCTCCTTCACATACGCGGACAACCCTTAGCGCGCCGGCCCGAGAGCCTTGCTAAGATAAGCCAAGGGTCGTCCTTCCTGTACTAGAACCGCCCCGATCCCAATGTCGCTCGCATCCGAGTGAATCTCGAACAATACATCAAACCTCGGCATCGCGAGAACGAGTGTGGTTGTCATAGCCTCCTTCAGCTCCTCGAAAGCCTTCTCGCTCGCCTCCATCCACTTGAATGCCCCCTTCTTCGTCATCTCCGTGAGTGGCTTCGCGATGGTCCCATAGTCCTTTACGAATTTCTGATAATAGCTTGTGAGACCAAGGAACCCTCGCAACTGCGTCAAGCTCGTGGGTTTGGGCCAACCCACCATCGCCTCAATCTTCCTTGGATCCACCTTGACACCATCATGAGAAATAATGTGCCCAAGGTACTCGACCACCTCTTAAGCAAACTAACACTTGGACGGCTTGATGTAGAATGAGTTAGCCTCCAAGATTCCCAAAAGAACCCGCAAGTGCCCAAGATGATCCACCCAAGTCCTCGAATACACCAAGATGTCATCAAAGAATACCAACACAAATTTGCGAAGGTACTCCTTGAAGATTGAATTCATCGCAAATTGAAATGTCGACGGCGCATTGCACAAACCAAAAGGCATCACGAGATACTCGTAGTGCCCTTGGTGCGTGCGAAAAGCCATCTTGGGCACTTCCTCCTTGGCCAACCTGATCTGATGGTAGCCCGCGCGCAAGTCGAGCTTGGAGAAGTAGCGCGCACCACCCAACTCGTCCAGCAAGTCGTTGACGCTTGGAATAGGAAAGCGATCCTTTACAGTAGCCGCATTGAGAGCGCGGTAGTCCGTGCAGAACTGCCACGTGTTGTCCTTCTTCTTCGCGAGCAGCACCGGTGACGAGAACGGGCTCGTGCTATGCTGGATGAGTCCGGACTCGAGCATCTCGCCCACCTGCCGCTCGATCTCCGCCTTCTGAAAGTGTGCGTACCTATAGGGATGCACGTGCAGTGCTCGACCCTCCTCAACCAAAGGTATGCGGTGGTCGAACTCCCAGTGCGGCGACAATCCCTTGGGCTCGTCGAGGACCCGGTCGAATTCATCGAGCAAGTCACGCACCTCGCGCTTCCTCTCCTCGACCACCTCCACGTCCTTGCCTGTCTGATCGACCACGACAGCGTACAACTGTCCGCCACCTCGCCACACCTTCTCGATGATTTTTAGACCAACCTCCTTGGTTGCCCTTCACTAGCCTTAAAAGTAACGAGCTGATCACCGGCCTCGAACTTCATCACACCCTTCCGGTAATTAGTCGTCACATCTCCTAGTCCCTCGAGCCACTGCACCCCAAGCACCACATCCGGCCTCACCAAAGGCAAGGCAAACAAATCCGCCTTCACCGTTACTCCTTGAAACTTGATCGGCACGCCCCGGTACATCTCCGAGCACCGCAAGCGCTCGCCATTCGCCACCCTAACCTTGAACGGCTCAATCGTGGTCGTGGGCAACTTTAGTTTGTGCGAGAGAGTCGCATTAATGAAATTGTGCGACGACCCATTGTCCACGAGTACCGTAACCCGTCGATCCTTCAACCACGCCGGTAACTTCATAGTCCTCGGGCCTTTAGTGCCCGCCATCGCATGGAATGAGATCTCGACATCGTCATTGAGAACATCGACCTCCACCTCCCGTTCTTCCTCGATCACCGGCTCCTCGTCATCCGATTCCATGAACTCGATCAAGAAATTCTGCTTGCACCGATGTCCCGGCGTGTACTTTTCCTCGCACCAGAAACACAGCCCCTTCTCACGTCTCCGCGCCATCTCCTCCTCTGTCAACCTCTTCACCTCAGTTGTTTGGGGTCTAAAGGTGCCTGGCGGCCTCGCGTTCGCACTAAGTGCGCCCACGGTTGCCGGCACATGCCGCGGCTCCGGGACACAAAAATCCGTCTGTCCCCTTCGAGTCGCGGCCAAGTGATCCTCCCGTCTCCTAGCAACTTCCATGGCCTTGTGCATGGTATCCGGCCTCTCCAATCGCACCTCGGCCGCGAGATCATACCTAAGCCCTCCAACAAACGCGCTATAAAGCGCGCTCTCCGGCCACCCGCGAACCCGGCACGCCAATCTCTTGAACTCCTTTTGGTAGTCACGTACACTCCCTGTCTGCCAGATCCGAGTCAGCGTCTCGTCGTGGTTATGATAATCTGAGTTTCCAAAACGCGTAAGAAGCTCCCGTTCAGAATCTTCCCAACGGATTGGTTGTTGCCGCCCGCGATACACGCGCGTGAGCCACTGCCACCACACGTTGGCCTCACCATTTAAATAGTACGCGGCATAACGAACCCAGTCACGTTGCGGCATCTCATTTAAGTCGAAGAATTGCACCGCCATGTTCAGCCAAGCATCGGGGTTGGTTCCCGTGAACGTCGAGAGCACGAGCCTTGGCTTCTCGACGCGTGGTCGCTCTTGTACGTTCGACGCCTGCGACCGCTGTTCGTATTCTTCCTCCTCCTCGGGGTTGTGCTCAGCCCGCTGCTGCTCCTGTTGCCTCAGACACTTGCGTGCGTTTACCCGGGGTGGCTCCTGCTGCTGCTGTCGCTGGAACCCGCGCAACACCTCCTCCAGGCGCTGCTCGAGGCGAGCCACGACAGCCTTGGTGTTGATCTGTCCCTCGTCGAGCGATCCAAACCGATCCTCCATGCTCTCGCTTATGGCCTTGAATTGGCCTTCCAGACCTTCAACCTTTTCTTTCAACTCTTGATTGGCCATATCTTTTTTGGCTTGCCTACGTTCTCGAGTTCTCGGACTAATTTTGATTTTTTTTTAACGAACGAAAATTAAAAAAGAAAAATTAGAAGAGAATGGGAAAGGAAAGACACACGATCGATGTTAGAGTAGTATACCCAGAGTTCCAATTTGATTGGACGTATTCTACTTGTAAA
>CACSLK010007779.1:6619693-6653855 GCA_902706635.1 Striga hermonthica | reverse complement strand
AAAATTATTAAATTCTGCTGCGTTATTTGTTCCGTACGGGTATATCGAACCCAACAATCGACCCTCTCAATGAAAGCACCAAAGATGAAGACCATGTGTCTCGATTGCTGACAAGCCGCTCCCGCGCCTTAAATCGCCGATACTGTGCTCGGAGGTTCACACACTCGCGCCCCTTCGAACGATAATTTGCAATAAAACACTTAACGTAAACTAAAGCAAGAGATTTGAACAAAGTTCGGTTTTGTATTAAGAAGAATCAATGATCCCTATTTTAGAACAAGGCACGCCTATTTATAAGGCTCAAAATAAAGATCTAGTCCTAATCTACTTAGACTAAACTACTTACTCTAGGAAAGCAATAAAATATAAAGTGTCCTAAAGAAACTAGAAATTAACCAAGCTATTTAGAATATTTCTTGCTTGCGCCTCAAGCTTCCGCGTTGCCTAATCGCCCAAGAACTAGGGCTTCATCTTCCATTCCCACGCACGCGTCCAGCAGCTCGCCTAATCCTCGCGCGCCTAGGCAAGTACGCGCGTGCACCCCGTCTCCTGCGCGTTTAACCCCGTGCTCGTCCCCGACAGTATCGCGCGCGTGTCCGTCCGCGTATCGCGCCTCGCCGGCACGGCGACTTAGCCTCCTTCGCGCATGCCACGCACGACTCGCTGCGTTCTTGAGTCTTCTCGCCGTGTCCGCATCACCAGTCCATGCAGCGCCCGCGGCCTTAGCAGGCCGGTTGGCCGAGCCAGCGGCCGACTGCCTGGCCACAGTAGGCCGGCGGTCCGGCCAGACCCAGACCGGCCGGTTCAGACCGGTCAACTCCAAGGATTACTATTTAAAGTCCCAGTTCAGGTTTATGTCAAATTTTTAGTTAATTTCCGGGTCCGGTCCAGTTCAGTAAATTCATGACAGTCCAATTCCATGTTAAGCCGGTTCCGGTTATACCAGTTAAGTTTAGATGTCATGTCAAGTTCCAGTTGAGCATCTTAACATATAAAACAACTATTTTAATCAATTTGAGCATAGTACTTAGTATTTGTTTATATTATGTGACAGTTTGATCAGGCTACTGTTATCAACACTACCATTTTCATATCTACGGATCAGGTGGGGACTCAGACTGGGTATTACATTGACTATAATTGCGGTACCATGTTTGAGTTATGTATCATGCTAAGCTATGTATCCGCTTGGAATGGTCGCCGGTCCATTCTGGGTTCTAGTGGCCTAGTCTGCCCACTAGAGTGTGCACAGGTGTCCGACATTTTTATGCTGGCAGATGAGGTAACGGTTATGAGGCAACGATTCATGTTATGGTAATGGTTTACTGGTATCATGCTATGTTATGTTATGTTATGTTCATGTATATACCAGGATCATGATATTGCAATTATTTTCACTGTTTACTGTAGTATGAGTTCCTACGGAGCACAGTGGACTTTAGTGCTCACGCCCCATGTTGTCTATGTTTTTTCAGGTCACAGAGTCGGAGCCGAGGAGTGAGCTGACGGTCGATTCAGGATTTTGTTTACATGTTTGAATTTGGCATAGCAGTGCTGTTACTATCTCCCGTAGTAGAGTTTAAATATTTTGCCACGCTACGTTTTCCGCTGATTTTGACTGTTTGCCAAACTTAGCCTTTTGATTCGGTTGCTAGTCGGGTTGTTTATATTATGATAAACCGTTTTTCTTACAAACTAAAATAACGGTTTTCCAGGTAAAGTTATTGTAGTGGTAGCACTCCGAAACATGATTTCGCAAACTAATCAGTAATTTTTATTAATGATTTTGCGAAAAATTAACTCTGATATTTACGACATAGCGGGGTGTTACACATATATAGTGATTCTATGAGATGAAGTGTGTCATTTAAAGAAATGAAGTGTATTAGTAGTGTTTTCTCATTAGTGTGTTGAGTTTGTGATCAATTTGGGATTAAACTTAATTAAACACGTTATAAATCTCATAGAAACTAATGAAAGTGTGATTATTGGTCATATAAACATCATTTGAGTCTGAAATTTGGTGTTTTTTTTAATGTTCATCGGAGTTGGTATTAAAAGAACAATATCTGATTTTGAAACACCATGAAACTGTAGTATCTTATGCTAGGTCTGGTACCAATTATTCCAAAGTTGACCATAATTGAATAATCCATTTTTGTTGACCAAAATTTGGTACCAATTTAATAAAAACAAGTACTACTCAGAGAAAGAAGTTGTACTATTGTTGTCAAAAGCAGTACCAAATTACTCATCGTGATTTCATTAATCCTTCATGTCTACTATGCCAAGTGGATCATTCATGCGTGATTTGGTTGACAAATAATGGAAGTTAAAACATATAGGTAAAATTTGGATTAGGCATGTATGATCATTCAATGAGATGAAGTGTGTCATTCAATGAGATGAAGTATATTAGTAATATTTCCTCATTAGTGTGTTGAGTTCGTGATCAGTTTGTGATTGAAGTTAATAAAAGACGTTATAAATCTCATAGAAACTAATGTGAGAGTGATAATGGTTCATATAAACATCATGTGAGACCGAAATTTGGTATTTTTTTATGTTCGTCGATGTTGGTATTAAAGAGCTAATATCTGGTATAGAGACACCATAAAGCTGGTACTATCTTACTGTAGGTTCGGTACCAATTATTACAAATGTTGACCACAATTGAATAATCCAATTTCATTGGCCAAAAGTTGGTACCAATTTAATAAAAACAGGTACTACTCAGAGAAAGAAGTGGTACTATTGTTGTCAAAACTGGTACAAAATTACTAATCGTGATTTCATTAATCCGTCATGTCTACCATGTCACGTGGATCGTTCACGTATGATTTAGTTGACAAATAGTGGAAGTTAAAACATATAATTAGAATTTGGAGTAGTCATGTATGATCATCCAATGAGATAAAGTGTTTCTTTTAGTGAGATGAAATGTATTAGTAGTGTTTTTTCATTCTAGTGTTGAGTTCGTGACCAATTTGCGATTAAACTTAATTAAACACATTTTAAAACTCATACCAACTAATGTGAGAGTTATAATAGGTCGTATAAACATTATTTGAGACTGAAATTAGGTGATTCTTTTATGTTCGTCGGAGTTGGTACTAAAGACCGGATATCTGATACTAATAGACCAAAAGCTGGTACTATCTTACTCTAGGTCTGGTACCATTTTTTGCAAATGTTGACCAAAACTTAAGTAATCCATTTTCGTAGATCAAAAGTATGTACTAATTGATTGAAAACAGGTACTACGCAGAAGAAGAAACGGTACTATTTCTGTCAAAACTAGTACCACTTTAGTAATCATGATTTGTTTAATCCTCCACGTTTACCATGACCCGTGGATCGTTCACACGTGATTGGTTGAGAAATAGCGGAAGTTAAAACATATATGTAGATTTTAGAGTAGCCATGTATGATCATTCAATGAGATGATGTGTGTGTTTTAATGAAATGAAATATATTAGTTGTGTTTTTCATTAATGTGTTGAGTCTGTGACCAATTTGGAAATAAACTTAATTAAACACATTTTAAATCTTATAGAAACTAAGGTGAGAGTCATAATTGGTCATATAAACATCGTTTGAGGCCAAAGTTAGGTGTTTTTTATGTTTGTCGGAGTTGGTACTGAAGACCTGATATTTGATACTAAAATACCATAAAGCTGGTACTATCTTACTCTAGGTCTGATACTAATTTTGAAAATGTTGACCAAACTTGAAATAATCCATCTTTCGTTCTTTCTACAAAGTAAATACTAATTGATCAGTAACTGATAGTGCATAGAAGAAAAAGTGATACTTTTTGTGGAAAAACATATATCATTTTACTAATTTTTTTTTTTATTATTATTATTATGTTCGTCGGAGTCGGTACTGAAGACCTGATATCTGGTACTCGAACACCATAATTCGGGTACTATCTTACTCTAGGTTTGGTACTAATATTGAAATATTGACCAAAGTTGAAGTAATCCATTAGTGATTTTGAGTAATATAAACATCAGTTAAGACGAAATTAGGTAATTTTTTATGTACGTTGGAGTCGGTACTAAACTACATATAATGCGTATTGTCTAACTCTAGGACTGATACTAATTTAACAAACATTGACCAAAATTAAAGTAGTTCATTTTCGTCAACGAAAGTAGGTACTAATTGATTAAAAACAAGTATTGAACACATACATTATTGGTACTATTTGTAGGAGAACAGATACCGTTTTACTAATTGTGATTTTTTTTTAATCCAAGAGTTGAACTAATTAAAGCAGTACATTGTATTATGTTAACAAAAAGTCCAAAAACACCATGAAACATCACAACACTAAATACCAAATTCCACACCATACAATCCACTACAATCCCACTTGATCGCTCTCAAATTCTACTTACAAATTAGTTCAAATCTCCACACAAATCCACAATTTTCCAAAGATAACAAAACAATATTTAGTGAAAAAACCATTTAATCATCACCGCCAAAAAAACTATTATTTTCTCTATTTTTTGTCCTTTCTTTCTCTCTCATCCTCTTATGCTACCACATTTTTTTTTTTTTTTCTTTTGACACAATAGAGAAGGCAAAAAATAGTATTTCATTATGGTACATGAAAGAAACAGAACACAAGCAGTGTTGCTATGTCCGCTTATGAGCAGGATTCCCATTTTTCGGTAATACAAACCAACTCCAATACGCCGCCTCTCTCTGTCTCCTCTCACACACATCACAAACACGCGCTCAATTAGTGCATAACAACAATGCTTTCTCCTTCAACCTTCATCACACTTCTAACCCACCCAAAATTCATAATTTCTTACTTCTTTAAGAAAAATAAACGCAAAGAATATTCTGCACAGTATTTTTTTTTTAAAAAAAAAAAAATTAAACACCAAACCAATAGAGCTTCATTTCTCTAAAAATCAATACTTCCCAATTTCCATAAACCTTCAACCTGTATAAATTCGGGAAAAAATGAAGTATCCATAGTCAGTGGGTCAAGAACTTGAAGAACACGCTAGGAGCACAGGATGAATCTGGTGCATGGCACCACCAATCGTGCAAAGCAGAGCAGAAAAACCGTGGCTCTATACTGCGAGCACCACGCGAGCGGTCTCCACTTTATCTCAACGCTCGAGCTCTTCATCCTCTTTCCGCCCGCCTGCGGGTCCTTATCCAAATCGAAACTCGCACCTTTCATCCGAAGCTCCTGGAAGCAGCGGGTCAGAGCCCGGCCTGTAGAGCCTCAGCTGAACGAGGAACGCGAGCACGAGGGAGGTGCACGGGATCCACCACTCCCGGCAGCTGCGGCGGCGGCGCTCGCCGGCGGTGGACGTGAAGAGGAGATTGGATGTTGGTATCTAAAATATTTTAAAATTGTAATTGGAGAAGAAATATTAGTGAAAGAAAATAATTTTTTTATTTTTTTTATATGAATACAGAGTGTAGATATGAATTGGCTTATTACTTTCTTATTGGTTTCGTACTTCTTCTCTGCTTGCACTCAACAGCATGACAAACTTATATATATAGCTTATACATCATTAATTCCTTAACTACTAACAACTAGCTACTATCCAATACTTACTAACTTCTAACTAATTTATTTAATGAACATTAATATTAGTTTCTAGAAAATGAGCATTAACTTTTAACACTCCCCCTTAATGCTCATTTTTATAATTCCGAGCTTTTCGTGCAGAGTCTTGGATCTTGGTCTCAGTAGTACCTTCGTGTCTCTAGTTGATATTATGTAGTGATATACTTGAGCTCTATTTGCTTGTCCATGTATGTAGTGGCTTTGTACGGTTTGTCTTTGAATTTTTCATGTAGTGATTTCTCTTGTATTTATTGGCTCGACAATTGCTCGATTTCACATTCTATAAAAGTTTGACTTTTGTTCTGGTGGTTTTGAAACTTGTCTTCTGATACTTGTGTGAGCTTGCTTTTCCTGATGGCTTGATTCTGGGACTCTAGTATTTTTCTTCTTGTTGTCTTCTCCCTGATTGTTCACACTTGATTTGGTAATTTGTCTTGGATATTGAAATTCCATTGCAAAACATTGATTCTCCCCCATTCTGATTTTTTTGCAATTACTTTATTGTTCTTGTCATAAATGGTGCATGATTCTCTCTTGAAATGCATGTTGTAGCCTTTCTTCAACATTTCGCAGACACTTAACAGATTTTGATCAATTGCTGGAACTAAGAGAACATCTTTGATGTATTTTGTCCCTTTTCTTGTGTCAATGACGATAGTTCCTTTGTCAGTTGCTTCTACGTAGTTGCCGTTTCCAATCTTGATTTTTGAACTGAATTTTTCAATACTGCAAAAGATACTTTCATCGAATGTCATATGATTGCTGCAGCCGCTGTCCATGTACCAAATGCTTCTTTTGTCTTTTGTTGTACCGTTGGAAGCATAGAACAATAATTCTTCTGGTTCAGTCTCTTCTGTAAAATTAGCTCGTTGATTTTGTCTTCTGCCCCAACAGTTTTCCTCGACGTGGCCATACTTTTTACAATTTTTGCATTGATTTTTCTCTTGAAACCAACATTCTTCTTCTTTATGATTATTTTTATTGCAAATTCCACATGGTATATCATACCATATTTTGTTTTTATTATTTTCTCCAATTTTTCTCTCCTAATTTTAGAATTCTGAGACCGTAAATTTACGCTTGATTGAAATGCATTTTCAACCGAATCATTTTCACGCATACTCAGTCTTTTTTCATAGGCTTCAAGTGAACCTATTAATTCCGTCACTGACAATTTATCCAAATCTTTAGTTTCTTCTGTTGTCGTGACGATAGGATCTTATTTGGCTGGTCGAGTAATTGAATTTTTTCTACTACCCTTTTGTTAGTGATATTTTCTCCATATGCTTTTAATTGATTTATTACTTCTCTTAATCGAGTGTAGTAATCTTTTACGGTCTCAGATTCTTTCACCTTGTCACTTCCTTGATATTCTTCCTTTAGTGTACCCCAAGCCTCTTTTGATGTTTGTACTCCGCAGATTCTTGGGAACAGGGACTCCGTCATGGACATTTGTAGTATGTAGAGAGCTAAACTATCTTTCGCCTTCTCCCGGTCGAATTTTGCTTTGTCCGCCGTACACAAAATGGATATGTCATCGGGGATAGTATACCCGTTCTCGACAATATTCCATAGGCCTTGAGACATAAAATATGTTCTCATTTTAATAGCCCAATAGTTATAATTTTTACCGGAGAAATAGGAATTGAAATTTGATGGCTATTATGGAAAGTGGCCATTTTAGAGATTTAGAAGGATATGTAAAAATGAGGTATTTGAACAAGATATATAAAAATGGGAGGATGTTGAAAAATAATATCGCCCAGTGATTGATCCAACCGAGATCTGATACCACTGTTGGTATCTAAAATATTTTACAATTGTAATTGGAGAAGAAATATTAGTGAAGAAAATAATTTTTATTTTTTTTATATGAATACAGAGAGTATATATGAATTGGCTTATTGCTTTCTTATTGCTTTCTTACTTCTTCCCTGCTTGCACTGAACACGCATGACACACTTATATATATAGCTTATACATCACTAATTTCTTAACTACTAACAACTAACTATTATCCAATACTTACTAACTTCTAACTAATTTATTTAATAAACATTAACATCAGTTTCTAGAAAATGAGCATTAACTTTTAACAGTGAAGCAGAGGTCGTGGAAGAAGAAGAAGGAGCAGCAGTGGTGGAAGATTTCGCGGCCGATGGCGTCCTTCCTCGACTCCTTAAGAAACATCCGGCGACCGTAGAGGTCCTCCTCACGTTGCCACAATTGATAATTGAGAATTATCAATTGTCCTCCTTAGTTGTCCCAATTCCAATTTCGGATCTCGATTTTTTTCAAGAATTATCAACCCTAGAATTTCGAAGTAGATTTTGAAGATCCGTTCCTTTTTCTCTTGGCGAAGAAATCGAAATGCGGCGGCGATGTTGTAACTTCCGGCAAAAGCGAGGGGATGGGTGCAGAGGGGTCGCCGTCGCCTGCGGGAACGCGGAGAGGGGAAGATGGGGTTTTCTGGGGCGGTGTTTTTTTCTTTTTTCTGACATTATTCTTTGTCATTTATAAATAATAAATGAATAATAATGATATTAGTATATATATGGGGAGTTGAGAGGAAAGAGAAATGTGTAACAGAGAGTGCATAGGGAAAAAAATACACTAGAGACTGACAAGGAAACTAAAGTGTGGATTGGGGATTTTAAAGGAATTATCCGATTTTTATGCATAATTCTATTTATTTTCTAGATTGTAAGTAGTAATTAATGCAAACTCTCTTCATTGCCAGTGTAGATGCAGTTGTTTGTAAGTATATATATATATATATATATAATTGTTGGCTAACAAAATTTAAAAAAACCTATTAAATTTTACCTAATTGGCATTTCCCGCCAAAAAGCATTATTGTTCACATAATTTTCATTTTATATTATTTTTATTATACAAACAGAACAGGTTTAAAATAATGTTGACTCTTAAAATTAAAAACAAACTTTATTGACTGTCTTTAAAATTCTAACCGTTACAAAAGGATCTGTTTTCCATTTACTTTTTTATTTTAGCTTACCTAAATATATTTTGATTATCAATAATGAATACTTAATTATCCTAAAATATCAATAAATGTCCATTATTGAAAAAATTGATTCATTCACCATATTTCAGCTATTTATTCTAATTAACTTAGTGAAATTTTGTTTTTAGTAAATAACTTTTTTTTTATATTTCTGACTAAATTAATAATATTCCATAATAAATAATGCACAAGAAAAGATTATACACATAACAAAAATTACAACACATAAAAAATGAGAAAATTAACTCTTTGTAATAAATAAATATTTCACCAGCTCCTTATATACTCTAATTTTAACTTGCAAAAAGAGAAAAATCATTAAATCATTTATTTTAAAAATGTTATTTATAACAAAAAAACAAAACATCATATATCCAATAAAAATATCACTATTGTACAAGCAAATCCATTTTCAAGAGAGATTTTAGCTAAAATCAATGTCGAATCATTGATTAAAAAAAAAAAACTATGTTGTAAATTACTAAACTCAGCATTTAAGGTTAACCTTTCAGTTACAAGATATCATCAATTTTTTTTCAAATACACAACATGAAGTTACGAACATCATTTCACATAAAAAGTAATTAGGAGCCAACAAAAGGCAACGAAAAAACACTTAAAAATGCGCAACAATTATATGAAGATATTCAGGGGTCAAGAATATCATTCTATGACTATAATCCAACTCACTACTCAAACACTATTCTCCTAAACTACTTCCAAATATTATTTCATCATAATTTTTTCCAATGGCAGCACAAAATTTTGATGAAGTCGGCATGCTGAATGATAATAAAGATCAAGTATTTTCAATTATTAACATAAATATGAATACAACTAAACTGCAAAAGACTGATTTGACAACAATTTTTAAAAAAAAATCATGTGAGTAAAGTATTATTCATAATTTTTTAAGATAAAGGACATATTTTTATAAGTTGTTTTCTTCAAATATCAAAACAACAATGAAAAATCCACAATATAGTCAACAAACTCGAAATATAAAATTTTTGGACAACTTTTAAACAATTCAATTTTCTCTACAAAATTGTCATTCTAAAACACATCAGTTATCACAAAATAGGTATCACAATGGATCAAATCAATTTTCAAAAACTCAAACAAATCAGAATTATAGTTATCACAGCAAGATAAAGCATGAATACAAGATTTATCTTGTCTCATATAAAATTAAATATTATTAATAAAGTTGAACCTAAAAATCTTAGAAATGAACAGATCTGAAAAGAAGTTTACATCTTGGTAGATTTTATTTGTTATCGACAGATTTCAACTGAAAATCTATCAATCGTTAAGCCTATTGTGTAAAATCTGGACGATTACAAATTAAATTATAGAAATACAAAAATATGTTCATCAAAACTTTAGATCTTGACAAATGCTTTTCTAATCGACTGATATTAACCGAAATGCTACTCAGTAAGTCGGTTTTGAATAATTTGCTTTTCGATATCTACCTCGCCTGAAAACACATATTTTGGGTGTTGTTTTTCTCTAAAGTTTCGGTTGTTCAAATGAAAAATAGCCAAAACATTAATACTTCAATCATTCTCGGCGAAAAACATTTTAAGAAAAGCTGAGAAATAGATTTGAAACGGAGACTTAGGGAAGAGAGAGAGACAGAGGCGTAGAGAAAAATGGAGACAGAAGTGGCGAGAATGTAGCCAGTTATTAGGGTTTTCATAGTTTTATAACCATTGCCACGATATGCCATTTGGTAGCACAAACACTGGGCAGAAAATGGCGAAATTGGGCTGGTAAATTATGCAACTCTCCTTGCCTTGATATTGGGCTCATAAATTGGGTTGGATATTATTATAATCTGGGCCCAACTTTTGGTATAAATGCAGCCCAATATTAAAAAAGAGGCCGATTTTTAATAGTCCAATATATATGCTTTTAAACTTTTGGGGTTTCAATTTTTGAATAACTTGCCCAAAATATTTTTATACAATATAAAGTACAATAATTTTTTTTTTTTTTGTAATAAAATGGACCTAAAATATTTGCAGTACAAAATTTAATCATTTACATACGAAAAAACATTACATATATAAGTTTAGTAAATATAATTGTTGTATCTGAAATTTTAAAAAATAAAAATTTAGTGCATAATTAACTATATTAATTTTGATATTGTAGGTACATTACCGACCTACTACTGAAGAGACATATATTCAGTCATGGACAATTGTATGTGACCGCTTTCAATAATTTTAGATTTTCTTTCTTAAAACTCATTTACTCCAATGATTTGTTATGACTTTTACTATTGTTTATATTTTTTTTATTATTGTTTCATATAACTTATAGTTTTTCGTGCAAATGCACGGGTTAAAACTAGTTACCTTCATTGCGGCAATTCCCCATCCCGCTCCAACTTAGTAACTGTCAGTACTTTACTCCTTTCAAATATGCTTCTATTCATATCCCACTCTCACGGTGTGATACTATATAACCCATTTCTTACATAGTTGTTAATTTAAATTTTACCTCTCATAAATACAAATCTTGTCACTTATTTTTATTACATTACAACTACATTTTAACAATAAAAATTTTATTTTGTAGCAACGAAAAACCATTGTCTCGAGCCAATTTCTTTTACACTTCTTTACCCTGTATTTTTTTCTCAAATAAATTTTGAGGAACCGTAAATATGTTTAGTTCCAGTTTCCAAGTCGGGTTCAAAATGCTACACCAACAAGATTAGTAGTATTTAGTATAATAGCTATTTATGAAATCAAAAAAGAACCACCAAATCAAGATTAGTATTAGATTATAATCGAACAAAACCGTAAGATCGATAGATGAACAGATATAGAACGAGAGAGAAAACAATGTTGCGATCGAAATTGAAAAGAAAAAGTGAAGTACAAGATGTGGATGTTCCCTATTTATATCTAGGGTTTCCACAATGGCAAAATACTAAAAGTACAAATGCCTATAGTTGTTGTTTATAAAATAGAAACTTTAACACAAAGTCTATTATTACAAATGCCTATAGTTGTTTTTTAGAGAACAACAACTTTAACACAAATTCTAATAAAAATTATATACATAATGTTAATACCCCTTGCAAGCTAAACATGTATATTATGCATGTTAAGCTTAGATATAAGATAAAGAAAAGTTGGACCTGGTAGAGCTTTGGTGAGAATATCTGCTGTTTGATCCTTTGTATCCACGTGTTGAAGCTGAATCAGCCCTTGTGTCACTTTTTCTCGAACTAGGTGACAATCAATTTCTATATGTTTTATACGCTCATGGAAAACGGGGTTAGTAGCAGTAGCAATAGCAATAGCAGATTTGTTATCACAAAATAGGGGAACAGGGGTTTTATGGGAAATACTTAAATCAGCAAGAATGTACATAAGCCATTGTATTGCACATGCAGTAGAAGCTAAAGCTCTATATTCTGATTCTGCTGATGATTTACTGACAGTGGCTTGTTTCTTAGATTTTCAAGATATAAATGATTTTCCTAAGAAGATGGAAAAACCAGTAATGCTTCTTCTAGTATTAACACAAGAACCCAGTCACTGTCAGAGAAAGCAAGCAGTTGAAGAATAGAAGAGCTTGAAATTAATAAGCCCTTACCTATTGTACCTTTTAGATATCTCAGTACCCTGTATGCAGCATTGAGATGATGAACTGTTCGTTTTGACAAGAATTGGCTGAGGGTTTGAATATTGAAGGCAATATCAGGCTAGAAATTGTTAAGTACAGTAATCTGCCAATAAGCTTTTTGTAGGCAGTAGACTCAGTAAGTTCATCATTTTCAGTATATGTTGTCAATTTAACAGTTGGGTCCGTAGGAGTGGCTGCAGGTTTGCAGCCTAAAAAACCCGTATCAGTGAGAATATCAAGGGCATACTTTCTCTGACACATGTTTATACCTTGATTAGAGTGGGCAAACTCTAAGCCAAGGATGTATTTAAAAATGCCCAAGTCTTTGATGGTGAAACAGGCATCAAGATGATTTTTTATTTTTGAAATATGAGAAAGATTATTGTCTGTTACTATAATATCATCAACATATACTAATAATGTTGTAAATGATGAACCAGAATGCATAGTGAACAAAGAGCTGTCAGAAACAGATTGAACAAAACCATATGTAAGAAGACATTGTGTGAGCTTAGAGAACCATTTCCTAGAGGCTTGATTAAGACCATATATGCTTTTTACTAGTTTACCCACTATGTTGTCATTTTTATCACAGTAACTAGGTGGGGGTTTCATATAAACCTCTACTTCTAATTCACCATGTAAAAAGGCATTGTTAACATCAAGTTGATGAATATGCCACTTTTTAATAGAAGCTATAGCAACCAGCAGTCTTACTGTGGTAATTTTGGCAACAGGTGAGGAAGTTTCAAAATAATCTATGCCCTCTTCTTGGGTATAACCTTTAGCAACTAGTCTTGCCTTATATCTTTACACAGTACAATCAAATTTATATTTTATTTTGAAAACCCACTTACAACCTATACAATATTTATCTTTTGGTAAAGTGGTCAGTACCCAAGTTTTGGTATTTTCTAAAGCCTCTATTTCTTTTCTCATAGCATTCTGCCATTGAGGGTCTTTAGCAGCTTCTTTATAAGACTTAGGTTCAATAAGCAAAGAAATAGATGCAGTAAAATAGGAATGCAATGTAGACAATGACTTAGTGGACAAACAATTTGAAATAGGATAAAGAGGTGTCCCAGAAGTGCATTGAGAAGAAACAACAGAGTTTGATTTCAAAGAGGGTAAAGAGTGTTTATATATGTCAAGGTATGCAGGAGGTTTAGTTTATCTTATTGATCTTCTGAGAGAAAAAGTTGGGACATCTTGGTTCAATGAAGATGTAGGGGGATTTGGTATAGTTGGTGTAGGGGGATTTGGTATAGTTGGCGAGGGAGATGGTATAGGAGATGTATGTAGTGGTGATGTATGAACAGGAGAGATAGGGTTCTGTATGACAGGAGTGGGGACAATGTCTGAGATAGTTTTATCTGCAAAATAATATGGTTCTGGTATTGGAAAAAGGCTGTCATTTGAAGGTGGTTGGACATTGTCTTTGAATGGGAGAACATTCTCATAAAATTACAAATTTCTGGATATTGATATCTTCTTGGTATCAAGGTTGTAAAGTTTCTAACCTTTACACCCTATGGGATAACCAAGAATTATGCATTTAGATGCTCTTGAATCAAATTTATGTCTGTTTGCATTCAATGTGGATGCATAACAAAGCCTACCTAACTGAGATGATCATAGGTGGGAGGTTTTTTATTTAAAACTTCAAAGGGAGATTTGTTTTGAAGAACAGTGGAGGGCACTCTATTTATAATATTAGCAGCAGCATAAATGCAATCAACCCAGGAAAGTAATGGTAAGTGTGCATGAAACATGATTGCCCTAGCCACTTGAAGTAAATGTTGGTGTTTTCTTTTAACACTCCCATTTTGTTGAGGTGTTTCAATACAACTAGTTTGATGAATGATGACAGTGGACTGATATAAATCATGCAAAAAGAACTCAGTGCCATTGTCAGTCCTAATGGTCTTAATTTGTTTTTGAAACTGATTTTGAAACAGATTGTAAAAATGATGTAAACTGGTTCTAGTGTCTGACTTATTTTTCAGAGGATATATCCAAGTTGTTTTACTGAAGTCATCCACTATAGTTAGAAAATATCTATAACCCTCATGAGAAATGACAGAGAATGGTCCCCAAACATTACAGTGTATAAGTTCAAATATGCAAGAAGATTTAGAATCACTTACAGTAAATTGTAACCTTTTCTGTCTTGAAAAATGGCATACATCACAAGGTAAAGAGTTCATAGAAGAACAGGAAGAATCAACAACAGGTAAGTTCATCAACTTGGTATATGAAAGATGGCCCAATCTATGGTGCCACAGAGTATTGTTCATAGAACCATGTTTTACAGGTAAATGAAAGTTTACAGGTATATTGCATGTTTTAGCAACATTAAAAAAAGAGCATGAGTTAGCAGAAGAATCAGGCAAAGATAGATGATAGAGTTCATCTTTTAGGTCAGCAGAACCAATCAGATTGAGTGTTGCCAGATCCTGTAAAATGCAATAGGATGACATGAACTGAATCACACAGTTGGTTGTAGATACCAGTTTAGATACAAATATCAAATTAAAGGTGAAATTAGGAACAAGCAAAGCATCATGCAGGATAAGATGAGCAGATAGTCTGATTTGTCTTATGGCACATGCTTCAGTAACATTTCCATTTGGCAGATTAATTTCAACATTATCAACATGTTTAAGACTAGTAAATAGACTCGGATCACAAACCATGTGATCTGTAGCACCTGTATCTATTGTAACGCCCCACTTTTATTTTTCGAAAGTCAAGGACTTTTCAAAAAGTCAATTCAAAATTTTTCGAAATCATTTCATAAATCATTGGCGCTACTCAACTTAAATCACATAAATGACATAAATCATACTTGCATAAATCATAAATCATAGATACCAAAGTTGCCAAGTCATAAATAAGCATAAATAAATCCAAGTCTACTAGCATGCGGAATAAACTAACTGAGGTCAGTCAAAGACCAACACCACTCTTCTTTTGTCTCTTCAGCCAACACCTGCTTAACCTGCATCCATGAAGAGCAGGTGGGAATGAGCACGATGAACTGTAGTGCTCACTACTATGCACATGAACAATAATGATATACGAGAAAATTAAATGGCATGGTCGCAGTATGAACATAATCATCAAATATCCCGTCTCATATCTCAAGTTCATAAATATCTCATGTGCACACCTATAACAGTAGACTACTGTTGATACACGTATCGAATGCTCTCGCTCGAGCCTTACATCGATGCCCAAACAGTAGGAGGCTCAACTGTCAGCACCGCGTGCTTTAGATAGGTAATACAAATTGTCAGCACCTAGTGCTTTAGACAAGTAATTCATCGCCGTTAACACCTAGTGCTTTAGACAGGTAATACATCGCAAAGGAGATTACCCCAACGGGGTCCGTTCAATAACTACAGGGATAACTGTTCGATGGTCGGTACAGCTGACATCGAAGGTTACATGTTCACATGCATACATTGATCATACCATAAATATAAACATTTATCATTCATGGCATAGACAATTTAAATGAGACCCACCCGGATACCGAGATGTAGCTAAACACAGAGTTGAAAGAATTATGGCAAAAGTTCATCTCGATGAACCTACAACAATGATAATAGCCTATCAACTGATTATCCAATACAAAACAGCACCCAAGGCACATATACTTAGCCGAAATTATATCGACTAAGTGACTCGGGGATTTCTTGATCGAGTTAAGTACAATGGAGTGACTACTAGACCTGAACACAACTCATATACCTCAGGTAATACACATAAATCATACCAACATCAGTAACATCTAAGTCGAACCTAAACAACGAATAACCGAGCATTAAGGCTCCAAAATAAATAAAATTTAGAATCTGGAGTTAGACTCAACCAATCTACCTGAACCTTCACCACATCACAGGGCATACAAAAACACGTAACCTCACCAAGTTTCAGCCCTAAGTTCATCCTGAAGCATTTTTAAATAATTAAAGCAAAATAGTGCAAAAATCTGATGTTTAATAGTTCATATAGCTACACTTCGAATTTTAATCTAAAATTTTGACACAACATAGAATAACACAAAATAACATACTCCTCAAAGTTTCAGCTCTAAAATCCAAGTGTACAATTTTTAATGAATTTTACGAGATTCTGACCAGAAACTGATTTAATTAATTAAAATAGCTACAGATGGAGTTTCGACTTCAAAATTTTACACGACTTACAAAACCATCACAGAACATCACATATAATATTTCAAAGCATTTGGACAAGCATACGATTTATGGTGATTTTAACAAATATTCAGCAGTTAAATTGGTCCCGAAAAATTACAAACGACTCAATACTAGACCAATTCTTCCAAGCCTTCGCCATAAGGCCAAGGACATTAACAAGGTTCCATCCCCACAGCACTTGCACAAATTTATAAATATCTCACATGAATCAATAAGATTTTCACATAACATAAATTATTATAAACATATTCATTTTCACAATTAAAATTACATAAAACTCAACAATATGGTCTCAAGGCTGGCATAAATTTGATTTCTAACCCATACATCAGCACCACATGAATTATGTATAACAGTGGCCTCAACTCAAAACAAAACAACTGGGGGGCAAAATCACATAAAACACCTTCCTTTATCCTCTTAAATTTCCACCCAATCAAAGCCTTTTTTTTTTTTTTTTTAATTATAGAAACTATATCAACTCAAAATACATAAGTTCACATAAATAACTAGCTTTATTAGGCTTGAAAGAAACTGGGGGGAAAACGGTGCGGGCCCACTAACATGAAGCGCACCAAAGTGGGGAAAACCCAAATGAAGCCCAATGGGGTTCCATCCCAAAACCAATTGGTGAAAGGAGGAGTAGCCCATTAGACTTATAAGGTGGGTCTATTTTCCATATATGAACGATGTGGGACAACTCACAAGTGATATTCTAACACGCCCCCTCACTTGTGAGTCCTTCGGAAGCCCAAGCCCAACTGGGCGCCCCAAGCCTAGTAGAAGCAGACTTTCTAGTAGACTCCCATAAACGGGTACGTGGGGAAGCAGACTCCCATAAACGGGTACGTCATCGCACGGTCCCAATAGAACCGAGCTCTGATACCATGAAAGAAACTGGGGGGAAAATGGTGCAGGCCCACTAACATGAAGCGCACCAAAGTGGGGAAAACCCAAATGAAGCCCAATGGGGTTCCATCCCAAAACCAATTGGTGAAAGGAGGAGTAGCCCATTAGACTTATAAGGTGGGTCTATTTTCCATATATGAACGATGTGGGACAACTCACAAGTGATATTCTAACAAGGCTCAACATAAAATTATTAAAGCAAGGTAAACCACTCAACATGTTTGTCTTCTTAACAGAATACATACGCAACAACACAACTAAGAAAAGGGTGGAATTCGGGGCTGAAACATATTACCTCCTTTGAGAAAACGGGTAAGGATAAGGGTCTGACTTGGTTCAATTTTCGGCTGTCAAAGACCTCAGTACACTTGACTTGCTGCTCGGTTGCTCATGCTTACAAAGCTTCGATTTCGGTCACGCTATTACTCTCCAGGAACTCACTGACGGCTATGGAGGGGCTTGGCGGGTACGTTTGACACTCCGACGGAACTCGACGGTGTTAAACATAAAGGATTTTATCTATGGTTCACATGCACCATCTACATAGAGTACATTCCCTCAACTCATGTCTCACCTTTGTAGTACAACATGCAACGTTCATTTTCTTATTAGCATTTAATGCTTAGGGCCTACTTTCTCTTTTAGGGTTTTCCTTCTCTTTAGTATATATTGACATTGTATGGTCTCTGAAATATAAGCTGAAAATACTCAATGGATTCATTCTCTTGTGTGGTTAATCAATGCACAGTTTTCATGAAACCTTTCATGGAACCAGAGCCATGATCCGATTTTCTTCATATATATATAAAAAAAACAAAAAAAAAACCAAAAGTAGGTAGATCTTTTATCTGTTCCTTCTCGAGATCTGAACATGGATACCTCTTCGAGCTCAACTCCCTTCACTATTACTCATTCACATCCTTCTCAGATCCACTCAAGCTCAAATCTTCAAGTCATTCAACCCCAAGCCCAGATCATTACCACAAAGCTATCTGAAAAACAATTTTCTCATATGGAAACATCAGATCTTAGCTGCAGTCAAGGGGTATGGCTTGGAGGGTTATCTTTTTGGCACTCTTTCTGTCCCATCGAAGTTCACAAAGAAGGAAGACACAGAGGAGTTGGTACTCAACCCAGAATATCTTGCCTATCAAAGACAAGATCAGCTATTAGCCTCATGGCTCTTGTCTTCTGTTTCAGAGAGTCTCCTTGTGCTTCTTGTTGGAGTTGAGTCTGTCCATGAAATGTGGAAAACTCTTAGAGCCAATTATTCGAGTCAGTCTTTAGCAAGACAAATGCAATACAAGTTGCAACTCTCCACAATGAAGAAAGGAAGTCTCACTATGAGGGAATACATCAATAAGATCAAGCTGTGTTGTGACTCTCTTGCCTCTATTGGACAGAAGATCAAAGAAACTGATCAAATTCTCCATATCCTAGCTGGTCATGGCACAGAATATGACTCAGTGGTGGTAACAGTCACTTCTAAACCTGATTCTTTTACCTTAAATGAAGTGTGTGCCTTGCTTTAAGCTTTGAGTCAAGATTAGAGGCCTCTGGAAGTGTCACTATAGAAGAAAATCATATGTTGTCTGCAAATATCACCTCTCACACTACTAAGAAAGATGGAAACTTCCCCTCTTGCTTATGGTTTAGAATGTTATTTGTGCTTATTCTTTTATAACTGCGGTTAACCTGAAACCGCACCGCACCGAACCGAAATTTTCGGTTCGGTTTGGTTCGCTTTTTCCTTCTCTTGCGGTGCGGTTCGGTGAAGAAATTATAAGTTTTCGGTTTTCGGTTTTTTGCGGTGCGGTTCGGTTTTTGACCGAACCGCACCGATGCTCACCCCTACCTCTAACTCCTTTGGTGGGAGAGGAAATCAAAACTTCAGAGGTGGAAGGTCAGGTAGAGGTAGAGGTAGAGGTAGAAATAATCAAAGAAATGCTTGTCAAATCTGCCACTACACTAATCATACAGCAGGTAAGTGTTATTACAGGTGTGACCTTAATTTCACTCCTAACAATTCCAATCAAAACAATCAGAGGAACTTCAGAGGTGGAAGAACTCAGAATTTTCAAGCAACGGTAGCTCAACAAGATTCAAACTCAGTGGTTTCTGATGGTGCATGGTATCCAGATTCAGGTGCTACTAATCATGTCACCTATGATATGAACAACTTGACCTCAGCATCAGAATATCAAGGCAACAACAAAATACATATGGGAAATGGAACAGGTCTGCCTATTACACATGTTGGTTCATCATATGTTCAATCTGATTCAAGCACCTTAGCTTTTCTCTTAAAACACCTTCTTCTGGTTCCAAACATAACAAAAAATTTGATAAGTGTCTCTCATTTTGCCATGGATAATTCTGTCTACTTTGAGTTTCATCCTCAATTTTGTTTTGTCAAGGATCAAAGATCGGGGGAAGTCCTTCTACAAGGGAAAGTTAAAGATGGACTTTATCAGTTTGATGGACTCAGCTGTTCAAAGAAAACTCAAGATGCAAGTTCAAGTGCAGATTTCTGTAATAAAACTAGTTCTTATGTTTATGTTTCTATGCTTTCCAAGAAGCCAAACTATAATGTGTGGCATCAAAGGCTTGGACACCCCTCTCTTGATGTGGTGAACCAAGTTTTAGTCAAATGTAATGAACAGGTTAACAACACTGAAACTCCCTCACTTTGTGATGCATGCTGCAAGTCTAAAATTCATAAACTGCCCTTTCCTGAATCTCAGTCTACTTATACTTGTGCCTTTGAACTTGTGCATTGTGATCTATGGGGGCCTGCCCCTGTGCATTCATATACAGGTCATAAGTATTATATCAGTTTCATTGATCAATACTCTAGATTTACTTGGATTTATTTTCTCAAGAACAAGTCTGATGCCTTACATGCATTCACTCAGTTTAAGAATATGGTTGAAACTCAGTTCAGTGCTAAGATAAAAGCTCTACAAAGTGATGGTGGAGGTGAGTTTCAGTCCTTTGCTCCACTTCTTAGAGCACATGGCATTATTCACAGGCACTCATGTCCCTATACACCTCAACAAAATGGTCTAGTAGAAAGGAAGAATAGACACATTGTTGAGGTAGCTCTCATTGCTTGCTCAGTCTGGTGTGCATCACTTATTGGGTAGATGCTTTTAAAACATCTGTCTATCTTATCAATAAGCTACCTACCAGAGTTTTACATGGACAATCTCCTCATGAAGTTCTGTTGAAAGTTGAACCAGCCTACAACAGTTTAAGGGTATTTGGGTGTCTATGTTATCCTTATATTAGACACTTGAACAAAAACAAAATGCAGTTCAGATCATGTCCAGGAACCTTCATTGGATATGAAGATGGATACAAAGGCTTCAAGGTTCTCCTTTCCTCTGGTAAAATCTTAATCAGCAGACATGTTGTCTTTGAAGAAACTCAGTTCCTTTTCTTCAAAAGAAAGAAGTAACAAATTCCTTAAATAGGACTTATCTTCAGTCCACTTTGGCACCCCCTCTAGTGCAAATTCAAGGGAGCAGTGACAACTCAGATCACTCATCTGTGCCAACTCAAGCTGTGTCCACTCCCTCTCATAGAACTACTACACTGAGTCCTCATACAAGAGTCTCTCATTCTTGCACATCAAAAAGAACATCAACTCCTGCGTCAAGTAACTCTACAGTTCCTCTGGTAGTTGACAGGGTGAGCATTATTCGGATAAAACCGAAAAAACCAACCGAACCGTACCGAATAGTGTTGTTCGGTTCCCTTTTTTTATTTCCTAATTTGGTTCGGTTTCATTTTTAAAAAAAATCGGTTTATTCGGTTCGGTTCGGTTTTTAAAAAAATAAATTCGGTTTAACATGAACCGAACCGAATTTATGTTACTAATTAGTAAACTTTAATAGTAATGGTCCATTGCCCAACCCAATAGCTAAATAATATAAATCAAATTTTAAATTTTAGATATGTATGCCCAATTTCATAGCCCAACAACTAAATAATAAATCAGATTTTAAATTTTAGAGAACTTGTGATAAAAATTATTATGTTTTGGAACATGTGTTGTGAACTTATGTATAATTTCTGTTTTCAGTTTTAAAACTGAACTGAACCGATAATTTCAGTTCGGTTTTAGTTCGGTTATTAACGGTTATTCGGTTCGGTTCGGTTTCATATTGTAATACAATTTTGGTTTTCGGTTTTTTTGGTTCGGTTCGGTTTTCGGACCGAACCGACCGATGCTCACCCCTAGTAGTTGACCTTCATATTGAACCTGAACTCACAAAGAACCAACATCCTATGCTTACAAGAGCAAAAAGAGGAATTTTCAAACCAAAAGCCCTCATGCATGCTCTTAGTGAAGAATCAGAACCACTGTCAGTTGAAGATGCTCTATCTTCTTATCACTGGAAAAGTGCTATGGACAGTGAGTACAACTCTCTTTTAAATAATAATACCTGGTCCTTAGTTCCCTTACCACACAACAAACCTATCATAGGTTGTAAGTGGGTCTACAAAGTTAAGAAGAACAGTGATGGAAGTCTGGCTAGGTACAAAGCAAGACTTGTAGCCAAATGCTACACTCAAAATGCAGGTATAGATTTTGAAGAAACCTTCAGTCCAGTGATTAAACATGTCACAATTAGAACAGTTCTTGTTATAGCAGTCACACTTGGATGGAAGATTAGACAACTTGATGTCAATAATGCATTCCTTCATGGAGATTTAGAAGAAGAAATTTACATGCAGCAACCTCCAGGCTTTGAGACAAAGGATGGCAGTGGTCTTGTTTGCAAACTTAACAAAGCAATATATGGACTCAAACAGGCACCAAGAGCTTGGTATACCAAGCTCAAACAGAAACTCCTCACCATTGGCTTTCTGTGCTCAAAGGCTGATCACTCTCTCTTCTATAAAATTAAAGGAGAATCCTATCTTCTTGTTCTTGTATATGTTGATGACATTATTGTCACTGGCAGCAATGAAGAAGAAATCTCAGGTCTTATTGGTGTCTTACACAAGGAGTTTGCCTTAAAAGATTTAGGACATTTACACCACTTTCTGGGAATTGAAGTCACTTCAAATAAAAAAGGGAGCCTTCACCTTAATCAATCCCATTATTTGAAGAATCTTCTGCAAAGAGTCAACATGACTCAAGCAAAAGGAGCTGAAACTCCCATGACCTCTTCAAATCAGTTGTCCAAACATTTAGGAGAGGATCAAGTTGATGCCACTCTCTACAGAAGTGTACTAGGAGCCTTACAGTACATCACTATCACAAGACCTGAGATTAGTTTTGCTGTGAACAAACTAAGTCAGTTCATGCAAGTTCCTTTAGATACTCACTGGAATGCTGTAAAGAGGCTGCTTAGATACCTGGCTAGTACATCATCCTTTGGTCTATCTTTTTCCAAGTCTTCAAACATGAATATAATTGCTTACTCTGATTCTGACTGGGCCACATACATTGATGATAGGAAGTCTATCACAGGATTTTGCATCTATCTTGGAGATAATCTTGTTTTATGGTGTTCTAAGAGACAACACTCCATTTCCAGGTCAAGTACAGAAGCTGAGTTCAGAAGTCTTGCTCATTGCAGCACAGATCTTCTTTGGCTTACCTTTCTCCTTAAAGAACTGTAGTTTCCCTTATCTACTGTTCCAGTTATTTGGACTGATAATATTGGTGCTGAAGCCTTGCCCTCTAATCCAGTTTTACATTCTAAAGCCAAGCATATTGAGCTGGACTTGTATTTTGTACAAGACAAGGTGAATCAAGGGTGTTTTTCTGTGAGACATGTCCCTTCTGTTGATCAAACTGTAGATGTCCTAACCAAACCTTTACCTCTGCAATCCTTCACAAGATTGAGAAATCGACTCAAAGTGCTCCCTCTACCTTGCTTGGATTGAGGGGGGCTGTTAAACATAAAGGATCTTATCTATGGTTCACATGCACCATCTACATAGATTACATTCCCTCAGCTCATGTCTCACCTTTGTAGTACAACATGCAACGTTCATTTTCTTATTAGCATTTAATGCTTAGGGCCTACTTTCTCTTTTATGGTTTTCCTTCTCTTTAGTATATATTGACATTGTATGGTCTCTAAAATGTAAGCTGAAAATACTCAATGGATTCATTCTCTTGTGTCGTTAATCAATGCACAATTTTCATGAAACCTTTCAGACGGTACTCGATGGCTATGGTCGCCACTCCGACAGGACTCGACGGGACTCGAACTGCAGTAGCCGGGGCTCGCTGGTGATGCTGGACACGCACAGGAGCAGCGGGACCGTTGACGGTGGCGATCGTTCGCGAGCAGGCCGAAGGATTTGACGAGCAGGGCGCGGGTTACCTCACGAACAGAGGGTGACCACCGGAAGGTTCACTCACGGGATCTAGTTGCGAAGATAATGATGGTGATATGTTAAGGCGTGGCAGCAGGCGGCACTTAGCGATGGCGACCCGATGATGATGGCGCAACGGAGAAGATGATGGCGGTGGAGGATGGCGTGAGATGGTGAAACAAGAGAGAGAGTTTGTTAGATGGCTGCGGGATTTTTAATGTTTTGCTGAAGGAGAGAAAATCTGGTTTTAAAAATCATAGCATTGGGTTTCAATATCTCCCAAGTAACTCACACACACACGCACAAGGGTAGGGCGGATCGGGTTTGGGTTTGGGGCGCGGGCGGTTCGAGGCCCATGGGCCTTTCTCGGTTCAACAACAATAAATAATCGAGGCCCGACACGAACGGGCGATAATTAAAATAACACGGGATATATATATATATAATACACACAAATAATATTTATTAATAATAAACATTTAATCACATAATCATATTTAGGCAATAACAATAACATTCGTTTAATAATAATAACAAAAAAAGCAATAACAATTTAAATAATTCACATATTTATTCAAAATCAAACGGGGCCTTACATCTAGAATCCAAGTATTTTTAGAAAATTGTCTGGATACAGTACAAGAAAATGGATTAGGAGTACCTGAAGCATTATGAACAACAGTAGCAACCATTGGACTTGGTTCTAAGACAGGTTTCATTTCCTGATTTTTTTTTTTAAAGCTAAAAACTCAAGAAATAGCTCATTAGTCATGGAAGATGCATCATGAGTTGGTTGAGTGTTGGAAGTATTGGTTTCAGGAACATTTATAGAGTGAGTAAGGTTGGCAGAGTGTTTGGGGTGAATTCTGGGGCCCTTTGGACCAATCCAGTTAGCAGGGTAGCCATATACTTGGTAACATTTATCAGAAGGATGTGGATAACCACAATGAGAATATTTAGGTCTAGGTTTCTTGTCTTTAGTGTAAGGTCTAGGCTAGCATGGCCATGGGTTCAGAAGTAAGGATATTATCGTGCAAAGATATTTGGGATTCCTCTTGAAGTAACAGGGAATATATTTTTGTGAGACTGTGTAATGGAGAGGTTAAAAGAAAGTGACTGTGAAGGGATGCATATGAATCATGTAAACCAATCTAAAATTTTATCACACAATCATGTTGTTGGGACTCAGCCATGAGATTAAAAATATTACAGGTGCATGTAGTGAAAGCCCCACAGTAACACCTAACAATAGGCCTATATGTGACATACTCATCCCAAAGAGCCTTAAAGGCATTATAGTACTGAGTGATAGTGAGTGAACCCTGATTCATAGTACTAAGAGACTTTTCCAACTGAAACACTCAAGGTCCACTACTAACAGCATATCAATTTTTCAATTCATCCCAAACATCCTTAGCAGAGTTAAAAAATAACAAGGACTGTCGTATATCTTTAGAAATCGAATTCAGCAACCAAGACAAGACCAAGTTATTAGCCCTAATGTAGCACCCCGAATTTTATTAATAAAGGAAAGATACTAGCTTTTAAATATAAGCTAGCCTTTGTTAATAAATATTCATGTTAATGTTTAAGTTTAAGTTATTCAGCTAGTTAAGTTCCAAGTTCGACGTTAAGTCAAAAGTATATCCAGTTAATTTATTAACCGAGTCAATGATAAAATTAATTTCAGTCCGTTTATTTAATAAATGGATATTAGAAAATTTGGGATTAATTAATCCAGTATTGACGTATTGATCGAAATTTAGAATATTTGAATTAATCGTTGAAGTCAAAACACAATCAAAACCGAGCAAGTCCAGCCGAGTATACTCCGTCTAGCCCAAATTGCGAGTCCAAATTATTACCCACGGCTCAATTGATATTTCAACTGATGGGTCTCTACTCAGATCTGGAACGGCCCGATGAGAAAACGTTCGGATCTGGGATGAACCGGTATGAATGAGCTCGGATCTGATTTGATGGCCTTCAAACCGTTGTTGAGCCGCAAGAACACCTGCAAGAACTCAACGCCGGAGGGGTTTCCGGCGTAGAGCCTCCGACGCTCAAGTCAGTATGTGAAAGGGATGAAGATAGCAGCTCAGAGAGAGCAGCAGCAGTGAGGGAGAATGTGGAATCAATGAGAGTTAGGGATTTGGGATTACCTCAGTCCTTTATATAGAAGTGCAACATTTACCTGAAGTCCCCAAACTGCCCCGGCCGACTTACTGGAAATGTCCAGAATACCCTGGTCGGTTCGTATTCTGCCTGCTTCCCAGTCAGCATCTAGATCTTTCCTTAGCTTCCTTCTTATCCTTAACTTTTCCTCAATACACTGAGGTGTATCAAAGCTATCGAGAACTATGAACTGCAGGACTCCTTCAGTCGACCTGAGATATCGACTCGAGTCGACTGGATCGCATTCAATCACTAGTGGATTTTGATACGTCTGTCCATCGTCTTGTCCGAAATCGACTTATGTTAGTCGACAGGCGTACGTCGACTCAGACGAGAGCCGGGATCCTTGACCGTGAATATCGTGGGGCCTTATTGGCGGAGTCGACTTTGTTAAAGTCGACTTAATAGTTTCGAACCGTGATGATACGGACCGTTATGAGCCAGTGTGGCTATATCATCAACTATGTAAGTTAATTTCCAAATTAAATTCAAGTTAGAGATATCTACAATTTGTCTTCACGACACCTATGGCATGATTAGGATCAATTCTTTTGCCACTACCTTTAATTTAGGGACACGTGTCTTAAGAAGAATTAAAGAAGAGATTGTCTTCCACTTTCTCACGACTTTGTTCACCTATTAATACGCATAAGCAAAGAAAGTCGAGAGGAGTAATTGAAGATAAAATTGCTTGTCTATCACCATTTTTCATATATAGCTTAGAATCAATTTAGAAGAGAATTTTACTCCTTGTTATTCCATTAAAATTCTCCATGCTTAGCAAAATTGAGAGAAAGCCAAGAGTTTAGTTATAGCCGAGGAGAAGAAAGCACGCACGCACGTACGCTCGGTCAATTAGAGTCGGACGTTCAAGTGAAGCTTTACACCATTTCATGTCTAATCGAAGGGGTAACCTGTTAATGACCCTCTTTTAATGTTTAGATGGTTATGTTAAGTATATTAATTTGGAATCATGTAGTTTAAGTTCCAGTGTAGCACCATGTTTCACTCGGTCGTACCATTTAGGTCATGTTGAGCCATGTTCGATTCTCTCCGCCAACTCTTGTATGCTTCATGTTCTATTGATCATTATATGTTATGCTCAATTAAGTAGCAATTGTCGGAGGAAGTTACCGGACGGCCGAGAGGATCGGTTGAGGTGGTGGGTTGCGCATATAGCACACGCCACGGCCGGCTTATGTGCTATCGGGTCATTTGAACTACGTTCATAATCTCTCGACCGATATATGTATTTTTATGTTGTTTTGAGTATAAGTTGTCGAAAGTAATCGTCGGACGGTCGGCAATGGTCGACCATAGTCGCCATGCCTGCACGTAGCGGGCGTAGTACACCCGGCAGTCAGGCGAAGCCCGCGGACGGCTTGTGTATGCCCAGGCGGGCGTCGCGTGTAGCCGTGTCGCAGCGCTCAGCAATATGCTACCAACAGATGTGCGCGTAGGCGCACAGTGATGCTAGTCATGCTCGATGGCAATTTGTTTGTCCACGGGCGTTCAGCACAAGGTAACGCTTAGCTGCCTTGCAATCCATGCGATCGTCGACAGCCAGCGGCATCCAGTGCATGCTGGCAAAGTTCCAGCACACGCCAGTGCGCCTAACTACATGCGAGTTGGCCTCGTCCAGTGTCGATGGCACGCCCAAGCGCTATGTGCCGTCATGGTCGCCCGACAGCGCCCGAACGGTACCAGTCAATGCCAGTCCGCGTCAAATCGCGTGTCCAGGTACTCAGTCGCCTGTCTGCGGTGCCAGTAACGCCCGGCAGTGCACAGACGTGCAAGTCTCGGCGCCCGGCAGCGTCCAATTGCCATGTCATGAACCAATCGTCGTCGGTTGTGCTCAGTCACGCCCGATGGGCGTTCCATGTATGCGCGCGGGGCCAGTCGCCCCACCAGCGCCCAAGTTAGGTCCAGTTGCACGCCAGCGTACGCGATCTTCTATGATCGTGCCCAGAGCTGTCCGGCCAGGCCGGCAGCAATCAGGCCATAGCCTGTCCACCCAATGACCGCGCCCGGGCTCCAGTAGGCCCAGCACGGGATCGACCTGGTTGGCCCAAGCCAGCGGCCGACCGCCCTAGTTCATGTCAATAAGACCAGTTAAGTCAGACCAGTTATTTCTATGTCTAATATTATTTTGGTCCGGTCAAAGTTATATCAGATATTCTAGTTAAGTTCCAGGTCCAGTCAGTCAGTTCAATGAAATCAGTTAAGTTATCAGTTCAGTCAGTCCAGTTCAGTAATTTCAATTATGTTCAAGTCAATCTATGTTGAGCCCTAGTTCATGTCAATAAGACCAGTTAAGTCATGTCAGTTCAGTCCATCATCTTAACAGTTATTTTAATGAATCTGAGCATAGTACTTACTATTTGTTTATATATATGTTACAGTTTGAACAGTTCGAGGCTATCAGCACTTACGATTCATATCAGCAGTACAAGTGGGGACTCAAACTGGGTATTACATTGATTATAATTATGGTACCATGTTTGAGGTATGTATCACGTTATGCTTGGAATGTCCGTTGGTCCATTCTGGGTTCTAGTGGCCTAGTCTGCCGACTAGAGTGTGCACATGGTGTCCGGCATTTTCATGCTGGCAGATGAGGTAACGGTTATGAGGTAACAATTCTGTGATGGTAATGGCTTACCGGTTCATGTTGATAGTTATGTATATGCCAGGATCATGATATTGTTATTATTTTCACTGTTTACTTTAGTATGAGTTCCTACGGAGTACAGTGGACTTTAATGCTCACGTCTCATGTTTATATATGATTTTCAGGTCACAGAGTCGGACCAGAGGAGTGAGATGACGGGAGGTTCAGGATTTTGTTTATATGTTTGAATTTGGCATAGCAGTGTTGTTACTATCTCCCGTAGTGGGGATAAATATTTTGCCACGCTACTATTTCCGCTGATTTTTACTGTTTGTCAAACTTAGCCTTTTGATCCGATATCCAGTCGGATTGTTTATATTATGGTAATCCGTTTTTCTAAACTAAATTAAAGGATTTCAAAGTAAAGTTACAGTTATGGTAGCATTCTGAATCATGATTTCACAACCTAATAAGTATTTTTCATTAAAGATATTGCGAAAATTTAACTCTAATAATTATGACATAGCGGGGTGTTACAATTGGTATCAGAGCACGTTTTTGTGTATCTGAATACTTTAGTAAGTCAGAAAATTTTCAGAAAACCCGACCATGCCACGCTCACGCCTCGCTGACTACCAGGTAAGTGCTGATTTATAATTTTTATAAACAAATTACTATGTCTATGCTCAGTACGATGTCAGATGTCTGATCTTAGGGTCAGTAAGGATGCTCGAATCAAAATTTAGAACCTTAGAAAGGGGCTAAGTTTGAGAACTCTAGATTAAATTCTAGTTTTATACTCGTCAAGAGATTTGTAAGCACTTATGTTCTACAAATCTTAGCAATCATGTTCCCCAGACATTTTTCTATCAAAGTTGCTCATTTTTTCCAACCAGTTGGCACATTCCAGGGAGGAATTCCTTGAGTTAGATCAGGGAATAGACTCAAATTTCCTAAGTCAGATCAGTAAATCAAGTTCAGGGCTAACTTTTCATGCTAGAGGTTGTTATAATTCTTAAGGCCATTGTCAAAGGTAACGGTTTCCAGTGTGTAAGAGTCAATATTCTGGGGTACCATGGAGGCTTGAAATAAGAGCCACTATGCCGGGTATACCATGGAGGCTTGAAGCTGGGACCGGAATAATATAATTCATGTAATAACAACCTTTAAAGTCAGTTATGTTAGTTATTTTATCAATTTGATATTCCAAGTTATGGTTGCCAAAGCTCAAGATCAGTTATTTACTCTGTACTTATGGGACCAGTTGATACTGGAGTAGCCCTATATAGTACATAGTCATGAGTCAATGTTCATGAGTTAAGTTCGGCATATAATAGTTACCAAGCCAGGTTAAATATGGAGGTCTGATATACAGATCATTAGTCCAAATTTACCTGGAAACTTGAAGTCGCACCTTATCAAGCCACAGTAAGTTAGTAAATGCCATGTTCCAATTCCGAGATAACCATTTAAGTGTCTCGGGATAGCTTTCAGAGTCAAGTAAAAGTTATAAAGTCATGTGAAAGTCAAGTAAAAGTTATCCAGTTATGTGAACGTTGAGGCTAGTCATGTGAAAGTTAAGGATGGTCTGTCTAAAAAGACAAGACTTATGAGTATATCCAGTGCCTCGATTCTCAAATTATGAAAATTTGGGAAATCGCAGGAAAGATTAGTTCATGATAGACTTTTCTTGAGGTTAAGTTTAGCCTCAGGGAAGGTAAACAATTGCAGGTACAACATGACGACATACGACACAGAAGGGCCAATCAACAAAAACAACAACAACCAATGCCATGGTGACAACTGGAGCTTTCCATTTAAGGACATATAAAGAGAAGGATGTCATGCCTAAGTCACAGTACACTGGGAGATCACGGAGAGTTAGCACTATAGTACATTGAGGTTACTAGCTTGAGATACAGATATGACCAGTTATACAGACTACGTCGACGTTGCAGGTGCAATGTTCGCCAGGTGCTACATTCAGGCGTGCCGCACTCACTTGATGAGGAGCAGGTATGCTGCATTGCAATGTGCCGCGAATGATGTGCCGCGTTATCTAGTAGATGTTCACAAAAGGTAGTTACCGAGATTTCTAGTTATCCTCTTTGTACATGTGCGTATATCTGAAATCTTCTGTGTGTGCCATACGACTTAGGTTTCACAACCAAAGTCTAGACCGAAGATCAGCAATCAACCAGGAGGTGATGTCCAATATGTTCAAGAATTATGCCTTTAATATCAAATATAATCAGTGAGATACTTTTATTCAGAAAAATGTCCATTCTCAGCCAGCAGTAATCAACAATTCACTTAATTGTGAATGGATGATTCTCCAGTTAAGAACAAGTCTACCGTTCAGTATTAAAATACTGACTTCTCAAGTTATGTCATCGGTAAATATAAGCTTTATGTTAAGCTTGTACATTCCAGTGTTAGTATTTCTGAGGATGGAAATATTTTAAGGAGGGTGGATTGTAACACCCCGAATTTTATTAATAAAGGAAAGGTACTAGAGTTTAAATATAAGCTAGCCTTTGTTAATAAATATTCATGTTAATGTTTAAGTTTAAGATATTTAGCTAGTTAAGTCCAAGTTCGACGCTAAGTCGAAAGTATATTCGGTTAATTTATTAACCGAGTCAATGATAATAATTAATCTCAGTCCATTTATTTATTAAATGGATATTAGCAAATTTGGGATTAATTAATCCAGCATTGACATATTGATCGAAATTGAGAATATTTGAATTAATCGTTGAAGTCAAACCACAATCAAAACCGAGCAAGTCCGGCCGAGTATACTCCGTCTAGCCCAAACTGCGAGTCCAAATTATTACCCACGGCCCAATTGATATTTCAACTATGCAAGTTAATTTCCTAAATAAATTCAGGTTGGGAGATATCTACAATTTGTCTTCACGACACCTATGGCATGATTAGGATCAATTCTTTTGCCACTACCTTTATTTTAGGGACACGTATCTTAAGAAGAATTAAAGAAGAGATTGTCTTCCACTTTCTCACGGCTTTGTTCACCTATTAATATGCATAAGCAAAGAAAGTCGAGAGGAGTAATTGAAGATAAAATTGCTTGTCTATCACCATTTTACATATATAGCTTAGAATCAATTTAGAAGAGAATTTTACTCCTTGTTATTCCATTAAAATTCTCCATGCTTAGTAAAATTGAGAGAAAGCCAAGAGTTTAGTTATAGCCGAGGAGAAGAAAGAACGCACGCACGTACGCTCGGACAATTGGAGTCGGACGTTCAAGTGAAGCTTTACATCATTTCATGTCTAATCGAAGGGGTAACCTGTTAATGACCCTGTTTTAATGTTTAGATGGTTATGTTAAGTATATTAATTTGGAATCATGTAGTTTAAGTCCTAGTATAGCACCATGTTTCACTCGGTCGTACCATTTAGGTCATGTTGAGCCATGTTCGATTCTCTCCGGCAACTCTTGTATGCTTCATGTTCTATTGATCATTATATGTTATGCTCAATTAAGTAGTAATTGTCGGAGGAAGTTACCGGACGATCGAGAGGATCAGTTGAAGTGGTGGGTTGCGCATATAGCGCACGCCATGGCCGGCTTATGTGCTATCGGGTCATTTGAACTACGTTCATAATCTCTCGACCGATATATGTATTTTATGTTGTTTTGAGTATAAGTTGCCGAAAGTAATCGCCGGACGGTCGGCAAGGGTCGGCCGTAGTAGCCATGCCCGCACGTAGCGGGCGCAGTACACCCGGCATTCAAGCGAAGCCCGCGGACGGCTTGTGTATGCCCAGGCGGGCGTCGCGTGTAGCCGTGCCGCAGCGCTCAGCAATATGCTACCAACAGATGTGAGCGTAGGCGCACAGTGATGCTAGTCACGCTCGATGGCAAGTTGTTTGTCTACGGGCGTTCAACGCAAGGTAACGCTTAGTTTCCTTGCAACCCATGCGATCGTCGACAGCCAGCGGCGCCCAGTGCATGGTGTCAAAGTTCCAGCGCGTGCCAGTGCGCCAAACAACATGCGAGTTGGCCTCGGCCAGTGCCGATAGCACGCCCAAGTGCTATGTGCCGTCATGGTCGCCTGGCAGCGCCCGAACAGTACCAGTCAACGCCAGTCCGCGTCAGTTTGCGTGTCCAGGTACTCAGTCGCCTGTCTGCGGTGCCAGTAACGCCCGGTAGTGCACAGACGTGTAAGTCTCGGCGCCCGCAGCGCCCGAGAGCGTCCAATCGCCATGTCATGAACCAATCGCCGTCGGTTGTGCTCATTCACGTCCGATGGGCGTTCCATGTATGCCCGCGGGGCAGCGCCCAAGTTAGGTCCAGTTGCACGCCAGCGTACGATCTTCTATGATCGTGCCCAGAGTTGTCCGGCCAGACCGGCACCAATCAGGCCACAGCCTGTCCACGCCAATGACCGCGCCCGGGCTCCAGTAAGCCCAGCGCAGGACCGAGCCGGTTGGCCCAAGCCAGCGGCCGACCGCCCGGCCACAGCGAGCCGACGGTCCGACCAGCCAGTGAACCGGCCAGTTCAGATTGGTTATTTTCTATGTCTAATATTATTTTGGTCCGGTCCAAGTTATGTCATGTATTCTAGTTAAGTTCCAGGTCCAGTCAGTCAGTTCAATGAAATCAGTTAAGTTATCAGTTCAGTCAGTCCAGTCCAGTAATTTCAGTTATGTTCAAGTCAATCTATGTTTGGCCCTAGTTCATGTCAATAAGACCAATTAAGTCATGTTAGTTCAGTCGAGCATCTTAACAGTTATTTTAATGAATCTGAGCATAGTACTTAGTATTTGTTTATATATATGTTATAGTTTAAACAGTTCGAGACTATCAGCACTTACGATTCATATCAGCAGTACAGGTGGGGACTCAGACTGGGTATTGCATTGATTATAACTACGGTACCATGTTTGAGGTATGTATCACGTAATGTTATGTATCCGCTTGGAATGGTCGCCGGTCCATTTTGGGTTCTAGTGGCCTAGTCTGCCCACTAGAGTGTGCACATGGTGTCCGGCATTTTCATGCTGGCAGATGAGGTAACGGTTATGAGGTAACGGTTATGTGATGGTAATGGTTTACCGGTTCATGTTGATGGTTATGTATATGCCAGGATCATGATATTGTTATTATTTTCACTGTTTACTTTAGTATAAGTTCCTACGGAGCACAGTGGACTTTAGTGCTCACGCCGCATGTTTATACATGTTTTTCAGGTCACAGAGTCGGACCGGAGGAGTGAGCTGACGGGCGGTTCAGGATTTTGTTTATATGTTCGAATTTGGCATAGCAGTGCTGTTACTATCTCCCGTAGTGGAGATAAATATTTTGCCACGCTACTATTTCTGCTGACTTTTACTGTTTGTCAAACTTAGCTTTTTGATCTGATATCCAGTCGGATGTTCATATTATGGTAAACCGTTTTTCTAAACTAAATTAACGGATTTCAAAGTAAAGTTACAGATATGGTAGCACTCCGAATCATGATTGCGCAAACTAATAAGTATTTTTCATTAAAGATATTGTGAAAATTTAACTCTGATAATTATGACTTAGTACTCAATCCCCAAACCCACTTCTACAAATTCACCAACCCCCCCCC
>CACSLK010007779.1:6598806-6610181 GCA_902706635.1 Striga hermonthica | reverse complement strand
CAGTGCGCGAGTGACCGAGCCGATGGTCAGCCAGCAGCCGACCGCCCGGCCGCAGCGAGCCGACGGTCCGGCCCGAAAATGAAGCGGCCGGTTTAGACCGGATGTTGAGCTGTTCAGTAATTACTGATTCGGTCCGAGTCCAGTACAGTATTTTAGTTAATTTTTCAGTCCAGTCAGTCCAGTTTATCAGTATCAGTTTAATCCGTTTTTCTTGTCGGTCAAGTTAAGTCCCGAGAATATTCTAGTTAAATATTTAGATCGAGTCTAGCATCTTCACAGCTATTTTCAGTCAGTCTGAGCATAGTACTTAGTATTTGTTTATTTATACATTTTCAGAGTGATCAGCAGCAGCACTTACATTATCAGTTCAGGTGGGGACTCAAACTGAGTATTACATTGAGTATAATTACAGCTATTATGCGAGGTATGTATATATCAGTTTCGCTTAGAGTGGTGGCCAGTTTGCGTAATTCCACTCCGAGCTCTAGTGGCTAGATCTGACCACTAGGGTGTGCACAAGGTTCCGGCTGAGTTTATTACAGTCGGCAGACACGTCCAGTTTATCCTGTTGACGAGCAGTTACAGACAGCAGCAGATATACATGCATTTGATCATGATGATGCAATCATTATTACTATTTTATTCAGTATGAGTTTCTGCTGAGTACAGTATTTTTAGTACTCACGCTCCCACTATTATGATCTTTTTAGGTAACAGGGTCGGTCCGGAGGAGTGAGTGGAGCTGGTGGTCGCCGGTCCAGTACATGTAAATATGTATATATTTTTGCAGACTGTTGACATGTATATATTTGCCACGTTTTACTTCCGCTGACGTTTTCAGACTTTCAAACTAGCGTGTAAATTTTCAGACGACGATCCGAGCCTTCGGGTCAAGTTTTATACAGTATCACACGCTTGTTTTATAAAGAATAATCCGTTTTCTTAAATGAGTTTAAAATTAATAAAGTTAACGGATTTTTAGAAAAGAAATATTTTGGTGTAGCATCCCGAGATATGTTTCGCAAACTAAAACGTAAACTTTAGAAAAGAATTTGTGAAAATCGTACTTTGATTTTAGTAAGCTAGCAGGGTGTTACAGTTGGGACCCCAAATTCCGATTTAGGGTTTGGAGTGAAGAAAGAGACCCGGTCAAATTGGTTCTTCTCGGCCTGTTTCGGTGCGATGGAGCGGCGGTCGGCGGTGTTGTAAGGTCGGTGCTGCGTGTTGGTGGATTGGTCGCCGGCGATTGCAGGGTTGATGTTGTGATTGGAGGTGTGTTTGTTGGTGATTGAAGGGCTACCAGGCTGGGGTAGTCGTCAATTGCAGGGTTGAGGTTGTGCGTAGGAGGTGTGGTTGTTGGCGATCGTGGGGTCGAGGCTATGTTTTGGAGGCGCGGTTGTCGGCGATTGACAAGCTGAGATGCTATGCTTGTGGTTCGGAGTCGTCGGCAATCGTCGGGCTAAGGTTGGCTGATTGGTTGGGTGTTTTTTTTTCTCCGGGTGATAGTGGGTTTGTTCGCCTGGACGAGGTTTGGGCCAACCCGAGGGTCTTCGATTCAGTTAGGCGTTCTCTTGCAGTTTCTGGGTCGGGATCTTGGGTTGCGACTCTGCCATTGTTGTGCTCGGTGTGGCTTTCTGCTGTGGGAAGGGCTCTCATTGCTATTTTGGTTTATCTAGTTTAGTTCAGATTTGTTTAGTGTGTGTTTGTTTTGTGCTGTCTAGTTTCGATTTGTTTGGCTATTGTTTTGTGTCTTTGGTTTGGGCCGTTGGTCTCTGTGCGCCCGAGTGTCTCTCTGTACGCCCGAGTGTCACCTTATTACCATGTTGGGGTCTGACACTCGGGTATTACCTTGTTGGGGTCTTGTAGTTGTTTTTTAGTTGTTAGTGTTGTTAGTTAGTTTAGTAGTTCATGTTTTTATTCTAGCGTTGCTAGTCGGGATTCTAGGCGGTCTTCTGACATGTCCTCCCTCTTTTTCAGTTGTTGGCTGCTGCTTATTCAGCCGTTGGCTGCTGTGTATTCGCACATTTGTGCTTTTTGATTTATATTATTCCTATCGTTTCGAAAAAAAATAAAATTATGACATAGCGGGGTATTACACCTAACCCATGAAACATACAAAGTAGCATCAATAGTAGGGTAAAGCGATAATAAGGTACCATCGAACCACCTTTGTTCTTCACACTGAGAGCCATGACGAGGCACGAGACCAACTGACGTAATTTTCGCCGTTGAGGAGTTCGGTGACAATCAGAGCCCCCGGATTGTCACTAGCGTGTAGGTAAAACGGGCTGGATAGATCGTCATTATGGCTTTGAGTGGTAGCCATACGGATTCAGACAAAATCGAACAAAATCTTTTTCTCGAAGGATCAGAACAAAATGGGTCCGGATCTCCTGCGGTCGAGTAGATCTAGGAGATGTAGATCGAGAAACAGCAGATCTCAGAGATGGAGATCGCGAAAAAAAACCATAATCGAACAAAAAATCCTAAACAAATTCAAACGAAGAATCTCATAGATGGAGATTTTGATCGAAAAAGCTATGTGCAGAAGCAGAAAAACAATGTATACGACCGATACCATATTATTACAAATGCCTATAGTTGTTGTTTAGAGAACAACAACTTTAACACAAATTCTAATAACAATTATATACATAATGTTAATAATTAGTATTTAGTACAAATACTATTTATAAAATAAAAAAAGAAGCACAAAATCTTGGTTGTTGGACAATATTACATATTCAATCAATTTGTAGTCATGAATATATTTATTTTATTACTGCAACAAGTTCACCAGGAATTACATGAAAACCTCATAAAATTGATTTTTAGATGATGAATAAAAAAAACAATTTCTTAAATAATAAAAAATTAGATAGAAGATGAGAGAAGATTATGCCGTGGACTGATTACGAAAAATGTTATTATTGTGAAACAGTTTAAAACCAACCTAGCTGAATTTTTTTTTCCAAAACGATATGTGTAGCTATTAAAAGAAAGCGAGCAAAGCTCGAATATAGAATTCAGATACAACCATAACTTGAGAGGAACATCAAAATGATGACATAGAACCTCAGCAAAACACTAAGACAAAGAAAAAGAACAATAGGTGACCACTGCCACAAAGCCTAGCCAACCATATGCTCTAAACACAGAAAAACAAAACAAGAAAGAAAAGAGCTAGCTAAGAAGAGAAGCAGAAGCAGCTGAGAACTCCATCCAATCAAAGTGAGCAGCTTTAACCACAATGTTTTGTGAAGGAATTGAATTTTGAAAGATCCATTGGTTTCTGGTTTTCCAGAGCCACTATAGCAAGTATGTTGTCAGTTGGATTCTGTATTCATCTACCTCAAAGTGCTTGATTGAGCAGATGTGTTGCCACCATGTCATAAAGCAGTTTGTGAAAGTATCTAAGCCTTGCCAGGTGACTGGAGCCAGTTGCCAAACTCTTTGTACTCTAGAGCAGTTCAGTAGTACATGTTCAAGAGTTTCAGGATATTCTCCACAAGATTTGCAAATCACATCTATCTCCATGCCTCTCTTTTTAAGATTGGTTAGAACAGGCAATAATTCTGTTAGACTCCATAAAAAGGTTTTTAGTTTCATTTGCACCTTAAGTGACCAACTTCTTTCCAGAGTGTTTTGCCAAGGGTTGGATCTATCAATGCATTCTGGGGAATCAAGTTGAATCACTTTTTGCTGCACCAGGTATGCATATGTAGAGGCAACAAAAAATCTCCATTTCTTGTCCAAACCCCAATAAATTCTGTCATTTCTGCCTGGGTTCATAGTGTTGATATTCAAGATTGTTGCACTATCTTCTTGATTGAAAACCTGTTGCACAAGCCACTCATTCCATTCCAAACCAGTTGGCATCAATAAATCTTGAACAAGAATAAGTTGATCTCTGGCTAAATCAAGCAACTCAGGCTTAGGTATGAAGAAATTGGGGACCCAATTGATATCATCAATTCTAGTAGTAACTCATTTCTAATTTCCACCTTCAGCCATTTTAAAAATAAAACAAGTATATCTAACCAACAATTCCATAACCAAGAGCCATTCTGAGTTTTAGTAGCATGGAATATGGAAGAGTTAGGAAAATACCTTTCTTTGAGGACTTTGCTCACCAGTAAATCAGGTTGAAAGGTAATTCTCCAAAGTTGCTTGCAAATCAAGGCTGCATTGAATAATTTGATGTCCAAAAAGCCTAGACCACCATTCTGTTTGGGAACTGTTACCTTGGTCCAACTCTCCAGTGAATCCCTTTGCTGTCATTTGTGTTGTTGTTCCACCAAAATTGAGCACATAAACTTGAAAGAGCTGAACAGATAGCAACTGGCAATTTGAAACAGGACATGGTGAACATTGGTAATGCCTGTATAACATATTTTGAAAGAATAGCTTTGCCAACAGAGGACAACAACTTAGATTTCCAGCTCTGAAGTTTGCTTTGAGTAGACTCCACCAGAAAAGCAAAGACCTCCTTCTTGGATTTTCCAATGCCAAGAGGCAATCCCATATATCTTGTGGATCTGTGGGCTTGCATTCCATTCAAGGCAGCACAAATGTTCTCTTGAAGAGGTGAGGGAGTATTCCTACTGAAGAAAATTGAAGACTTGTGTAAACTAATAGATTGGCCAGAAAAGAGTTTGTATCTGGTTAGCAAATCCAGAAGAATCCCTGCTTGATCAACCCCTGCTCTACAGAAGAGCAGGGAGTCATCTGCAAATAAGAGGTGAGAGATTTGGGGCCCTGACTGAGATAGCTTCAACCCTTTGAGGAGACTAGAGTTAGTAGCATCCTGAATGAGAGCAGAGAACAGTTCTGCCATTATAATGAATAGGTATGAGAAGAGTGGATCTCCCTGCCTGATGCCTCTAGAAGGGGTGACAAAACAAATGATATCCCCATTAACCTTGAAAGCAAGAGATGTGGTAGAAATGCAAGCCATAATCAGTTTGACAAAGTCAGAGTGGAATCCCATCTGGATCATGATTTCTTGACACTAATCCACTCTAGTCTGTCAAAGGCTTTCATAAGGTCTAGCTTGATTGCCATAAAATAGTTCTTACTAGAGGAGTGTCTGTTCAGGTAGTGGAAGGCCTCATGTGCAATTATAACATTGTCTAGTAACTTCCTACCCTTAATAAAAGCTGATTGGTAGCCACTGATCAAACAACCTTTCAATCTATGGGCAAGAACTTTAGAAATCACCTTGTAAACCATTGTGCATAGACTAATAAGCCTAAACGTGCAAATAGAATCAAGAGTAGCACATTTAGGAATTAGAGAAAGAATGGTGTGATTCCAATACTGTAGCATTTGGTCAGAGTAAAAGAAACTCATCACAACAGCTATAAAATCAGATTTAATAAGAAGCCAAAAATGTTGGTAGAATAGAGCACTCATACCATCTTCTCCAGGGGCCTTATCAGGGTGGAGGCTAAATAAAGCTGACTTGATTTCCTTTTCCTCAACAGGAAGCAAAAGAGATTGGTTCATTTCCTGAGTTATTGAAGGAGTAATCAGCTGCAATAACGAGTCTCCTCCCCAGGAACCTTCTATAGTGAAAAGAGATTTGTAAAATTCAGCAATGTGCTCCTGGATATCAAGCTGAGATGTCAACTCCTCCCCTCTGGCATTAATGAGCCTAGTGATGGCATTCATCCTCCTCTTCTGCAATGTGTAGGCATGAAAAAATTTAGAGTTGAGTCTCCATACTTAAGCCAGTGAAATTTAGTATTCTGCTGCCAGTAGAGGGCTTCCTCATGATGAGCTTTTTCAAGATCTCTTCTAGTTTTGTTCCAATCTTCCCATTTGGATTCAGAAGTCTCTTCCCTCAGTTCTTCTAGCTTATGGGAGAGGGTTGCAATTTGAAGTTGATTCTGGGTATGAAATTGAGAGCTCCATTTCAAGAGAGCTAACCTAGTGTTCTTGACCTTTTCTTTAAGTTGGAAGAAAGGAGTCCCAGAAACAGGGCTAGTCCAAGCTTGAGAAACCACATCAAATAAGCCTTCTTTGCCAATCCATCTTTTTTCAAATTGGAACCTCATTTCTCTTCTCTTTTTGGGCACTCCATGGATCACAAGAATGATAGAGTGGTCAGAGGAGCAAGACACCAAATTTAGAGTTTTGGCATTGGGGAAAGACTGCATCCACTCTAAAGAGCCAAAAGCTCTATCCAGCTTTTCTTCCACCATCTCTTGAGGACTTTTGTTGTTACACCAAGTGAATTGGTAGCCCAGCATTCTTATCTCCTCCATCTCCATGGTGTTAACAAAGGATTTGAAGCCCAAAAAGATGTTGATAGGCCTTGAGACTCCTCCAGTATTTTCTGAGTTGGAACAAAGATCATTCCAGTCACCTGCCATAAACCATTGATCCCCCCATTTACATTTTTTGGATTCTAAGAAATCCCATTGAGAAGCCCTTTGAATTCTACAGGTGCTAAGATAAACAAAAATCCTTCATTGGGGTTCAGAAGAAGGAAGCTGAAATTCTGCAATAAAAAAAAAAAGAAGAACTAATAATCTGAATAATATTTACAACTGAGTTCCAAAGAAGTAATAAACCTCCCCTAAGACCTTGAGGATCAACCAAGGAAAATTTGTCCTCAAAACCTAACTTTCTTACAATAGTTTTAACGAAAGCATTAGATTTTTTGGTTTCATAAAGGAACATAAAAACTGGGTGATGAGACTTCATTGTCTCTCTGATTTGGGAAACTGTAGAGGGCCCACCCAACCCTTTACAGTTCCACACCGCAGGTAACATTGGGAACTTGGGTGCCACTCCAAGCTGGCCACCCCCACCTCCGTTGGTCCTGCTTTTATTTTCTTATTGGTTGAATCAGCTTGTGCTTGGTTGCTCTCTTCCTCTTTATCATTAGGAATGTCTGCTTTGGTCCTTGTCCTCTTGCCAGTTTGGGAAGGTTCACAACTTTCCTCTTGTCTTTGAAGACGGCCTTCTTTGGTTCCAACTCTCTTCCAAGTTTTAAAGATGCCTTTGCCTTTGTCAGTTGACAAGGGTGGATTGGCCTTTATCAGATGGAGCAGTCCAGTTTCAATTTTCATGTGTTTGACAGGTTCTTCAATTGGAGGAGTCAACTTTTAAGTTCCTGATGTTTTGAGTTGGTTTGTTGGGGAATTGGAAGATGAACCATTGATTGATAATATGTGAGTGGGATTGGGATTTGTCTAGTGAATGATGAGTTGGTTTTTGAGGGATGCCTGGCTGGCCATGTCTTGTTGAGGATAAATTTGATCTGTTGTTGGTGTTTGGTGAGAACTGCTTGGGCTCTGGGGTGGACTTCTTGATCCTGCAGTGCTGGTGATGTTATGTGTCCAAAACTGTCCTTCAGGAGCCTTAAGCCAGTCCCCATATTGGCCTTCTCTTACACTGCTGGATTTGATATCTTGCACCTTTCTATTACATCCCTTCTCTAATTGTCCAATGTTCCCGAAGTAATGACACAAGTTTCTGAGTTTTTCATATTTGAAACTTATGGTAGCTACTTGATCTCCAAGCCTGACTTTGGTGCATCTTGGAACAGGCTCTGTTAAATCAAGGGTCACCAATAATCTAAGGAATTTGCCTCCATGATTCCCATAGTTTGTTATGACCACATTAACCACTTCTTTGAAGACTTTGCCTATCTTGATGCCCACCTCAGTGCAGAGCCAATTTAGTGGTACATTAAAGACTTGTGCCCATAATTTTAGCTCCTGGAAGCAAGGATGTTTGATGTTCAAACCATTTCTCCATTCTGATTAAATCAGATACTGATTTTCGAAGCTCTAATTAGTACCACCTAGCACTTTCTTAAGATCCTCCCTACTTTGGAAAATGAACTGAAAGTAGTTGGGTTCGAGTTCCTTCACTCCATCGGTTGAGAGAGCCTTCATATCTGGTTCATCGATCTTTTAATACCTATCCAGCTGGCTGGCCAATCCCCAACAATTTTGTCGAAAAGAATCCAGTTACACTCATCCGCACTAAAGCGAATATCTTCTTGGGCTATGTCAACAAGCAGCGCTTCTCTATCAGAAAGTGAAAAGTTCTCCATATAAATGGATAATTCTTCATCGTGATTCGGAATGGATGCCCTAGCCATGGAAGACTATGAAAAAATTACCCAGCATTGAGAAACCCTAAAAACAAAATTCGCCAAAAGCTTGAGGATATGTCACAAACGGAAACAGGGGAACTAAATTAGGAAGAAGGCAATCAGAACAACACATAAACAACAAGAAACGAACAATGAAATGCTCCCAACTGAGAGAATCTGAAGCTCTCAACTGAGAGAATCCAAACCAGCTGATTGAACTTGTTAATTGTCATCAAGTTTTTCAAAAAAAAAAAAAAACAAACAAAGAAAACACCATAACTATATTAATTTAAACAAGTATAGTAAATTTGTAAGACCGTATAAAATCGCAAACTCAATTTTTGGGATTTTCTTAGCTCATTTCATAAAACTGAAAATTAAAAAACTGTACGTACATGACCGAACTTATAAAGCTCTCATGCAAGACGACAACCTAAACGACGTCGTGTACACTTACCAAAACGACGTTGTGCTCTATTAAATTGTAAAATAAAACAGAAAGCAGAAACGGCTTCGTGCACAGCTGAAACGACGTCGTTTGAATTCACTGGAACAAAAAAAAAACAGAAAGCGTGATGACACGAGTTTATAACAGGAAAAAACAGAAAATATGCAACATAGAATAAAAAAGCCAGTGAGCTGCTCCATAATCGTCATGATCTTCAACACCCGCCCCTCAAGTTAGGCTAGGATGAACGATAGTCAATCCCAACTTGGACACAAGAGCAACAAAACGATGACCAGCGACAATCTTGGTGAAGAGATCAGCTAATTGGTGCAGAGAAGCAACAAACATAGGCAAGATGAAACCTTGTTTGAATTTATCCCTCACGACATGACAATCGATCTCCAAATGTTTGGTACATTCATGGAATACCGAATTGGCAGTGATATGCATGGCAGCTTGATTGTCATACCAAAGAGGAATGGGGAAAATGATAGCAAGCTGCAATTCTTGAGCAAGATAGTGCAACCACATCAACTCAGAAACAGTAGATCCCATGGCTCTATATTCAGCTTCTGCAGAAGATTTAGAGACACTGTGTTGCTTCTTACTCTTCCAAGAAACAAGAGAATCCCCAAGAAAAATGCAGAACCCTGTGATATACCTCCTAGTATCCTTGCAAGTGGCCCAATCAGCATCACAATAAGCCACAAGTGAAAAAGAAGCTGCCTGTGAAGAGTAAAATAGTCCCAAGGCTGGTGATCCCTTCAAATATTTCAAGATGTGTAAAGCTGAGTTCCAATGAGAGTCATGAGGGGCTGTGACAAATTGACTAAGCTGTTGGAGAGCATAAATCACCCATCAGGTCTAGTGAGCCCAAGGTAAAGCAACCTCCCTATAAGTCTCCTAAACATTTCTGGTTCTGTCATGGTTGTACCACTTTGAGCCTCCAATTTAATACCCAAAGGTAAGGGTGTAGGAGATGAAGTGTAACACCCCACTTTGATTTTAAAGAAATTCCGGACATTCTAAAAATCAGAACAAATTTTTCAAAATTCATTTTCGAAATCAAGGGCATTAACCAACACATTTTACTTAGTCCAAGTCTTATTTGGACTCACGGGGATTCATAGACTCGATTTTCACAAGATTTTTATTAACCCGATTCACACCTCAACATATTATCCAATATGAACAATTGAAATCTCATAAATCAAACACCATGATTATTCAAGGTTTATAAAAAGGGATTTCCAAAATATTCCCAAACATCAAAACATAACATAGTTCGAAAACAGTTTTCACATGCCCAAAACATAGAAGGGTTCATAACAACTATATTATTAAAGCGGAAGCAAAACGAAACAATAAATAGACCACCACTCGTTCTTCGTCCCGTCACCCGTCCACTGCTTAACCTGCATCCGTGAAGAGCAGGTGGGAATGAGCACAAATGATAAAGTAGTGCTCACTACTATGCACATAATAATATGTAAAGATGGTATGGTCTCAGCATGAATATAAATCAATCATCATCATGTCTCATCTCCTAATAATCACAACAACAACTCACTCATGTGCACATCTATCATTAGCCACGGAAAGGGGATGCATAAACCCTAACGACGGGAGTGCGTGCCACTGTAACGGACACGACCTTTCATTAGGTCTTAAGGAGACTTGCCTTGCAAAGTCAACCGTACCGTAACTCGACGGGGACAACCGTACCGATGGCCGGAACAGCTCACATCAGTAGGTTACATGGTTCACATGCATACATTGATCATACCAACCAAACACTTAAACACACGTATGGCATAGATAATTTTATAAGTAAACCCACCTGGATACCGAGATATAGCCAAACACAGGGTTGAAGGAATAATGGCAAAAGTTCAGCTCGATGAACCTACAACAATTATAATAGTCTATCAACTGACTATCCACTACAAGACAACACACAAAGCACATATACTTAGCCGAAATCATATCGACTAAGTGACGTGGAATCCTTGACCAATTTAAGTACTATGGAGTGACTTCTAGACCTGAACACAACTCATGCACTTCATGTAATTCACATAAGTCATGCCAACTGTAACGCCCCACTTTTATTTGCCGAAAATCAGAATAAATTTTTCGAATTTATTTCAAAACACTTTGAGGCGCTACTCTTTTTCAAAACGTTCATCAATACTTAACTACAATATCAATACTCAATCCATCATCAATCCTCATTTATCAATAATAACACCTCAAGAATCAATTCTGAAATCCAATAATCACTATATCTTAGGGAGTACACTCCCTATCAATACTCCATCATTCAATAATTAAGAAAAACAATAATAACAATATTCAGTTTTCAAAAGCGGAAGCAATATCAATAATGACCACCACTCGCATCCCTCCGTCGTGCCCGCAATACTAACCTGCATCCATGAAGAGCAGGTGGGGATGAGCACAAGAGGAAAAGTAGTGCTCACCACTATGCAATAAATGTTATTCACAATAAGTAATCAATAATCAAGAAGGTATGGTCTCAGCATGTATACAAAACAATTATCTATCCCAATCTCCCATCAATAATCAATAATCAAACTCATGTGCACACCTATATCAATAGACTACTGCTGACTATATATCGAATGCCCCCTGGACTTACATCGAGTGCCAGCCCGTAGGAGTTACCCCTGTCGGCCGAGCACACCGCCCTGACTCACAACGGGGAACCGACCGAGCACCGCCCTGGTCTCATAATCCCGACCGAGCACCGCCCTGGTCTCATGCCTCGACCGAGCACCGCCCTGGTCTCAC
>CACSLK010007779.1:6585296-6596648 GCA_902706635.1 Striga hermonthica | reverse complement strand
TATATATATATATATATTACACATAATAATATTTATTAATAAATAAACATTTAAAACACATATTAACAATTAGGCATATTAGACATTTAATATAAATATTAATATTAATATTAATAATAACAACAATCAATTAGACAATTTAATAATAATAATAATAATAATAATAATAATAATAATAATAATAATAATAATAATAATAATGAAATAAATAAATAAACAAATAAACTCAAATATTCCACAAATAAACGGGGCATTACACCAACATCAACAAAATTCTACCTGAACCTAAACAATCGATTTCCGAGCGTTTAGACTCTAAAATGAACAAAATATAATAACGGGAGTTAGGCTCAGCCAACCAACCTGAAACTTTACCACATCAAACAGCATACAAAAGCACATAGATTCACCAAGTTTTAGCCCTTAATTCATCCGGGAGCATTTTTAATTAATTAAATTAACAATAGTGTCGAAATCCGACGTTAACAGTTCATGTAGCCACAGTTTGAATTTTAATCTAAAATTTTGACACAACACAAAATAGCACAAAATAACACACTTCTCAAAGTTTCAGCTCAAAAATCCAAGTGTACGATTTTTTAATGAATTTTATAAAATTCTGACCAGAAGCCGATTTAATTTATTAAACTAGCTACAGATGGAGTTTCGACTTGAAAATTTTACACGACTTACAAAATCATCATAGGACATCACATATAAAATGTCACGGCATTCGGGCAATCACACGATTTATCATGAATTAATTACAATTCACAAGCATGCTCGGTTTAGAAAATTCATAACTCATGATATACATATCGAAACGACCTCAAACCAAAACCAATAAATCAAGGACAACTCCAAGTATCTATAACTCTAGTATTTCCACGAATAAATACCACTCGAAACTTAGTTCGATAACTACCAAAGTGACGACAATCACTTTGATATCCAAAACGCATATAAATCATCATAATTCATACAAACACATATCCAAGGCACGTAATTAACTCGTAATTCACACGTTCAGCACATAATATAATACAATATCACAATACACGAAATCAAAACGAGACGGAGTTCGAGCCTAGGTACCGTTCTCGGGAACGTTCAAAAAACGGGACGAAAGAAACAAACGAAAGAATCAAAACGGAGCTGAAACGGCTTCACGAATGCACCAACGGGGCTCGACGGCAAAGCTTTGGCTCACCGATGGGTGGTGCCCAGTGATCAGCGGGGCCGGGCAGCAATAAACGGGTCCCAACGGCGACGTTCGGCACTTTGACGGGACTCGTCGGGAGTACACGGCGGCGCCGGGCGGCTCGTGGTGGAGCTGTGCGGCTTGCTGGTCATCCTTGCTGGTTCACGCGAGCAACAGGATGCGCTGGATGCAACGATTTCGAGCCGAGTGACACAGAAAAGAGGTGAACAGTTGTAACACCCCGCTCATTAGAGTCAATTTTTCGCATCTTCTTATTTTGAAAGTACTTATAAATTTTTCAAAATCTTCTTAACTTAGTTCGGAATGCTACTAAACTTATCTTCTTTAAAATCTGTCTTCTCAAACCTTGGTCTAACAACTAGCTAGATATAATAAAACAGATTTTACTTATCAATCATATATGGAAACTTAACTTGATAAATCTTTTAAATTCGAAAAATACTATCATATATGTTCAATATCTAAAAGACGTTGCGGAAATCTTATAAGCATGGTATAATACAAACCGAAACCTTATTAAAAATCCATAATAAAATAGAATTCTCGATCCACACCACCATAGCTGCTCTCACACCTCTGCACCGATCCTTTTACCTGAAAATGATAATAGTGGGGCGTGAGTACCAACTTATTGTACTCCGTAAGAACCCATACCAAAGTAAACAATAATAATACTTTAGCTTGAACTTAAACTTGAACTGTAACTTGAACATTAATATTAACTTTTAACTTTAACTTTAACTTTGCAACTACCGGTAACCTGGCCCGGTTCTCACGTGATCACATTCTGGGGTCGCCTTCCACAGAACCCAGTTTTGACTGGGCGAGATTAATACTTTACTTAACTTTAGGATGGCATATTAAGGCCTTGGCCTCCACCCTAAGCTTAAAACTCTTATACATACCTTTGACATGATAATAGCTATTATACTCAATGTAATACCCAGGCTGGGTCCCCACCTTTCTTCTTCGAAAATGTTTGAAAGTCGTAAGTGTTGCTCTTGGGTAGCTAACTCCTCAAGCTACATAAAAATATACACAAATATACTAAGTACTATGCTCATATACTCAATAAGATGTTTTAACCTCAACTGATAACTTATCGGAATTTTTAAAAAAATTCCGACTATGGCTCAAATGAATACTAATTCATTGAACAACTTAACTTAAACTTTTACTTAATGTCAAACTTAATCCATATAAATCATGATTTCTGAATCTTAGATATTGACTTATACTCTCATGTAAATTAAAATGACTCGGAAGTGAAAATAAGCTAAATTTCACATAATAGATGACCAAGTACATGAACTCAAAACATGCTCAACTTTTACCAACATCATATACATAATTTATAAGGATTTTTAGCTATCAAACTCGGCTTAAACATGCTTGGTACTAAAAATTCAAATTTAAAGCACATTTAACTTAAGTGCTAATTATAACATGAAAATATGCTATTTACATGCGAAACTTCAATAATTTTATAAAATCGTATAATCAACATATTAAGCTGAAACTTGGTCAAATTGTTAATCCCTCATGTGAGAATTTTACATAAAAGATTCATGTTAAAAACTCGAACTTGGACTGAGTACTCTTGCATATAAAATCATCTTGACATGCATGGGGTATAAACATTTTAACTCATTCATTTCTCAACTTAAAATCATGAAATTTGGCAAGAATGATCTCAACACATATGTTGACATGTCATACAAATTTCATAATTTTATCATGCATATATCTCAACTTATTCCCGTTCAAAGTCACTACTGGAAACATGCACATAAAATTCAGCTTGCATGATAAATTTTAAAAATCTATAACTCGAGCTATACTTAACCAAAAGACATGATTCTTGCTCCTATTTACTCATCATTTACACAAGAAATAGACATAATAAGCTTAACATACCAGGTTATACATAGAATGCTTAATTTTCGAAATCAACAACACATAACAATCATGCATACGATCTAGCATAACTTCTTACTTCATGACATGATTATAAATACTTAAAGGCTGGAACTTTAACACATTCTAATATATATTAAGGCACTTTAAATTATCATGCTAAAAGAATGACTTATTACCTTCTTCTTCTTGCTTGAAACTAAAATTTGAACTTGAAAATTAATTCTTCACCTCTCCAAAATTCCCACAACTTATTTCTCTCTAATGAGTTATATAACTTTTGAAACTTTTCTTTGATGAAAATAATCTGATTTAAGGCCTCTATTTATAGCCATAAGAGAGGGGACAAGATGATTGAGTGAAGAAATAAACATAATAAACAATCAAAGCTTGTAAAAATAAATAAAGATAATAAATGGAAATCTTAACTTATAAACTTAACCAATCTATAGTCAATGCTTATAAATGGCCATTTGGTGATATATCATCTTATCTCATTCTGATTTTGATGATAAAATTCGTGACTTAAAGAAAAATCTCCATTTTACGGAACCAAATTCTGACTTAAAACGAACAATTACCGTAAAATCGAAAATTCTAACAATTTCATATTTCCTTCTTTTGCTTTTGGCATTTTTCCTTTTAATGCTAAAAAAAAAATTATTATCTTGTAGCCTACTAAAAATATAGAGAGGAAATAATTTAATTTATTTTCTGGAAGTGAAATCGGACTTCAATTCCAACTACAATCGAAAACCGAAAAACCCAAAAATTTTAAAACCTTCATATTTCTCTCTTAATAATTTAAATAGACTAAAATGTCTAAATAAATTATTTTACTCAAATGATTAAATTAGACACTCATGTCAAATTAATCATAAACTTATCAAACAATTCGAAATAATTAATCCCTATAATAAAATCCATTTCTAAAAATAAACGGACCGGAATTAATTAATGAACTGGCTCGATTACTATATAAAATTTAACCAAGAATACTTTCAACTTAAATTCAAACTTATAACTTATAACTTAATAACTGGACTCTCAAACTAGAAACGAGCATTATTAATAAAAGTAATTTAGTTCAAACTCGAAACTAAAATAATTATTTTTATTAATTACTGAATGGGATATTACAACAGTGGTCTGGTTCTGCTACGAAGGTCCGCTGGACGGTGATCGTGGCGGCAGAGGAACACCGGACTACTCGTGGTGGTGGTCCTAGTGGCCGGAGGTTTTTAACTCGGGGCTCCCGACAGAGAGTGGTTCTCGCCGGTGGAGGACCTGCGCGACTGGTTTGGATCTCGCCGGGAGAAAGTGTCGCCGGGAGCAGCGCGCGGAGAGGATAATCTGCCGATGGTCTTGGGGTGTACGAACGGAACTGGAGTAACAGGTTCACGCGAGGGCAGCGGTGGAGCAGGGCTCGCGGTAGAACAGCGGGTTCATGGATGATGATGATGGTGCGCGGGAGGGAAAACAAGAGAAGAAGGTGCCTCTTCTTTCCTGCTGGTGCTTGATCGCGAGGGAGATGATGGTCGGCGATGGTGGTTGGTGCGATGAAGATGGCGACGATCAATTCACAAGAGAGGGAAGGGAGAGATTAGAGGAGAAGATGAAGAGATTACAAGATTTTCTCAATTCTGCTGCAAATGACGTTGGGGAGAGAGATAATTAAGGCTAATTAATAACAATTTACCTAATTAAATGGGTCAAGAATACCCTTAATTAGGATTTAAAATGGCTGATTTTGAAACAAGGAGTTACTAAAATTGAGTTTCAAAATCCAAATCAAAAGGCCATGTATGCAAAGGACTCGGGACGGGCGGGAGATCGAGTACGGACGATCCGGTTAGGAAATTTCGGTTATGCTCGATGCTCGATTAAGATCCGAATAGACACGATGCTCGATGCACCGTTTAAATGGATAAATAATTCGACTCGGTTCGACGCAAAAAGAATAAATTAAAATAATATTTATCAATTATACAAAATACCCACATTCAATATTTATAAAAAAAAAATCACAAAAGGCACATAAAATTCATTTGGGCAATTAGACAATTAAATATAAAACAACAATTAATAATAACAATTAATATTAAAGACAATAATAATAATAATAATAATAATAATAATAATAATAATAATAATAATAATAATAATAATAAAATAATCCAATTTATTCATGAACGAACGGGGCGTTACAGTCTACCCACCTTACAAAGAATTCCGTCCTCGGAATTCGAAAACAAACAACTAGAAGGTAAGAGAGTACAAAAGGGAACATCAAAATATGAGGGTCGGGTACTCCCTCCGAAACTCGGCCTCCTTCTACCAAGTCGTCTCGCCCTCGACTTGACTACAACCACTGGACTTTGACGAGTACCCCTCCCGGTATTTCCCTGATGGTCCATCGGTCTCAACAGGTCACCGGTACCTCCATACAGGTAGGGTTCTGCCTATCACGCAGCTCGTCACAATTCACATATACCTCGAGATCACGCACACATTCCCTCCATCACGAGGCTAGAACGTGTCTTGCATCCTCGTAAGTCCCGGAGGTGGAGTCAACCATCAGACTAAGCTATTGGCTTGGTCGAGACATCATGATATGACAGACTATCATCACTTATACGCAAAGCTGGTACATTCAGAACACACGGTTCTGTTTGATACCGATGACAAGGCCTCACACATTGCCGACACGAGTAGCACCTCATGTGCGGCTTCGGGATTAAAGACAAGACACTCGATAACGATTTCCTCTCACGGAGTCGGTCTCCAGTCGAGACTCAAGGCTCCGCCCCCACATTACTACGGAAACTACTATCTCGCCATCTCGAGAAAATCTCGCATGTGGCATGGGAAACTAATCGACAAACCTCATACACCGGGGATTGTTGATTAGGGCATTCACACAACGACTCGAAAGATCAACATACACTTTGACCAAGATCTGGTTCAAAGACCCTAAAAGGACAGGGTCGGACTGGGTTTAATGCACTATCACCCGAGAGGTGACACACACGCTGGCTGCATATGCGGGGCGCTGGGACGCGTGCATGTACCCACTCGGATACCAGCTACAAGGTCAAGGTTTGGCCGTACACACTGACCTGGGGAGTTTGGCGTTCGGTGATGGCGGCGGCAGCTCTTGTGCGAGTCAACGATCGGCCACTGCAGTTGGCCTCACGTCTCTCAGCACGGGCGTGCGGGCTTGGCCACCACTTCGCGTGGCTACACCCAGTCAGGTTCGGCACTCGGTTCGAGGCACATACCAGAAATTTTAATTTCCGAATCTAACAATTTCTTAAGTACTCTGACAGGACAAAGGGTTTGACAACAACAATTTCTCCAAAAGGGATCGAACATTGGCATCACTGCCAGGAAAAGTTCTAACTCGGCGGTCAACGCCGAACAACAGAATGGTTAGCTCGTTTGACTCTACCAACTAACAGTTTCGGCCGTCACGACAGCTTTTACTCAGGTAGCTAATCGTGCCGGCAGTTCTAAACGAATCTAATCCACATACACAGCCTATAGCTTTCACACTTCGAGGTCTAGCGTAAAGCTTCCCTCGCAAGTGTTTCCAGCTAACATTATAATACTAATCAAATTAAGTCACATAGGGCACATATACATGAAAATTGACAAAAAGCTAATTTTGAAATTTACAACTCAATTTGGAAACCTAAACATGAACTTGCACCAATTTCCAGCATGCGTGATGAATTTAAAATGCATGTAGCTTTCAGTCTAGATATCGTATCATGATAAAACTACTTGAAAATATCCCTACTCACACCTCTATCATTTTCATGAAGAATACTCAGGCAGATAAAATCATTGAAATTCACATAATACAGCAAACTTACAAAACATAGGTGCACTGGATAAATAAAGACATACAACTTGGCAGGTTCTCAATGTATGCACAATAACCGAAACTACAAACATTATGTTATTGAAATTAAAAATCTTCAAGATAGCTAACTCAATTATTTACAACTTTTATATTGATCACTTAAGCCAAAAATAACTTTAAAACCGAGTTTAAGCATAAAACACTTAGGTCAAAAAAAATCTGCCAACGAAACTATTTATAAATTACAGTAGGTCACTAAATCAGGAATATCTCATGCCACAAAACTCCGAATCATGCAAACTCAAAACTTACAGAAACTACACTTGAATTGCTACAAGTTCCACGAAGGACACCTTTACAAATAATCACGTTAAGGGCCTCATTTCAGAGCATACATTTCAATCGTAAATACAACCACTGTTTTAAAAATTCTGGGCATAACTCCAACTTTGAAAAATCATATAAAATAAAATAAAACACCAAATTACAAGATTTAAACTTCCAGAGAAAGCTTATAACATGTACTACAAGTTTTATGTTGATCATATTTTCACATAGTCACATTAACATTGTCAAAAACAGCCCAACATCATGATTCACAATTCTGCCCGGAATTTCAAAACTACTTGCAGTTTCAACTTCAAAAATTCATAACAAATTCAATTCAACTCCGAATCATGAAATTCCAAAACTCGTAGAAATCTAACTCAAAGCACTACAAATTTTATGAAGAACACCTAACCAGAAAATAGCTTGTAGGCCACGAGAATCTGAGCATAAACAGCGGCTAAAACATGGAGTTTTCAATTAAATGCCAACCCAAAATCATACACTCATGAACCGAGCATCAACAAGTCATATATAATCACAACGTATATCTCAAATACGCACATATAAGATATAGGGAGGTTAGTCCTAACTTGATTTTAAAACAAATTCACATAAACTCATATGATCACCACATAACACGTTTTTAAAGAATCCCAGTTGTGCAATAATCGTCAAGTTCAATTATATAAGAATGTTTTTCATAACATCAATTTTAACATCTTGAATCATATAGAGCCACAGCATCATGCTTAACTACAAATTCATACCTTTTCCAACTGTGTGACTCGCAGCCAACTCACAAGATATTCACGTGATGTCGGAGCAGTCCACTCGTCCTATGGACGACGTCGTCGTCTTTCATCCATGCATCAGCCTTCATGACTTACCCTCGATCTAACGTACGAGAATTATTAACCATCGTCCCTCTCGAGGCTTAGCCACTCTCAAGTGTTACGACGGTGATACGCGTTAGATTCTGCTAAACGATGGGGTTCGATTAGTAACCAATACGCGGCATCTAAACGACACTCCCGGTCCTCGACGACTGAGGTTCTAATTTCCCGAGTGATCTCATACACTAGAGATTCACTCGGTACTTAACCTTTCTCTTTCGAGATGGTTCACGAATGGTCCTACTCCAAGGACACTGAACGAATCTTATAGCGAAAAAATGCTATAACAACACTTATCTCAATAATAATATACTGAAACTCACAACTAAGAATCTCTAGAGTCTGAACTTAACTCTATATCACTAGAGTTCAATGTCAAACACTAGAGTTCACATAACCTGAGGTGGATAGATTTCTTAAGCCCCAAAACAACATATATATCACTTCATGAGTAGTCTCATTGCTACTCATGCAAAACCTTATAAGTAGTTTCATTGCTACTCATGTAAAACATCACAAATAGTTTCATTTCTACTCGTGCAAAACATCACAAGTAGTTTCATTGCTACTCGTGCAAAATCACAATTCACATTATAAGTATTTCCATTGATACTTATATAAAACATACCTTAAGCAGCGCAGAGTGACGGAGACCAGTGGTCATATTACAAGGTCTAAACACATACTCACATGTAAACCAGTCTACAGAAACGCAGACTAGCTCTGATACCAAACTGTAACACCCCACTTTGATTTTAAAGAAATTCCGGACATTCTAAAATCAGAACAAATTTTTCGAAATTCATTTTCGAAATCAAGGGCATTAACCAACACATTTTACTTAGTGCAAGTCTTATCTGGACTCATGGGGATTCATAGACCCGATTTTCACAAGGTTTTCATTAACCCGATTCACACCTCAACATATTATCCAATATGAACAATTGAAATCTCATAAATCAAACACCATGATTATTCAAGGTTCATAAAAAGGGATTTCTAAAATATTCCCAAACATCAAAACATAACATAGTTCGAAAACAGTTTTCACATGCCCAAAACATAGAAGGGTTCATAACAACTATATTATTAAAGCGGAAGCAAAACGAAACAATAAATAGACCACCACTCATCCTTCGTCCCGTCACCCGGCCACTGCTTAACCTGCATCCGTGAAGAGCAGGTGGGAATGAGCACAAATAATAAAGTAGTGCTCACTACTATGCACATAATAACATGTAAAGATGGTATGGTCGCAGCATAAATATAAATGAATCATCATCATGTCTCATCTCCTAATAATCACAACAACAACTCACTCATGTGCACATCTATCACTAGCCGCGGAAAGGGGATGCATAAACTCTAACGACGGGAGTGCGTGCCACTGTAACGGACACGACCTTTCATTAGGTCTTAAGGAGACTTTCCTCGAAAAGGCAACCGTACCGTAACTCTACGGGGACAACCGTACCGATGGTCGTAACAGCTCACATCAGTAGGTTACATGGTTCACATGCATACATTGATCATACCAACCAAACACTTAAACACACGTATGGCATAGATAATTTTATAAGTAAACCCACCTGGATACCGAGATATAGCCAAACACAGGGTTGAAGGAATAATGGCAAAAGTTCATCTCGATGAACCTACAACAATTATAATAGTCTATCAACTGACTATCCACTACAAGACAACACACAAAGCACATATACTTAGCCGAAATCATATCGACTAAGTGACTCGTGGAATCCTTGACTGAGTAAAGTACTATGGAGTGACTTCTAGACCTGAACAAAACTCATACACTTCATGTAATTCACATAAGTCATGCCAACATCAACAAAATTCTACCCGAACCTAAACAATGGATTTCCGAGCGTTTAGACTCTAAAATGAACAAAATATAATAACGGGAGTTAGGCTCAGCCAATCAACCTGAAACTTTACCACATCAAAAAGAATACAAAAACACATAGATTCACCAAGTTTCAGTCCTTAATTCATCCGGGAGCATTTTTAAATAATTAAATTAACAATAGTGTTGAAATCCGACGTTAACAGTTCATGTAGCCACACTTTGAATCTTAATCTAAAATTTCGACACAACACAAAATAGCACAAAATAACATACTCCTCAAAGTTTCAGCTCAAAAATCCAAGTGTACGATTTTCTAATGAATTTTATAAAATTTTGACCAGAAGCCGATTTAATTTATTAAAATAGCTACAGATAGAGTTTTGACTTGAACATTTTACACGACTTACAAAATCATCACAGGACATCACATATAAAATTTCACGGCATTCGGGTAATCACACGATTTATCATGAATTAATTACTATTCAGAAGCATGCTTGGTTTAGAAAATTCATAACTCATGATATACATATCGAAACGACCTCAAATCAAAACCAATAAATCAATGACAACTCCAATTACCTATAACTCCAGGATTTCCACGAAAAAATACCACTCGAAACTCAGTTCGATAACGACCAAAGTGACGACAATCACTTTGATATCCAAAACGCATATAAATCATCATAATTCATACAAACACATATCCAAGGCACGTAATTAACTCGTAATTTACACGTTCAGCACATAATATAACACAATATCACAATACACGAAATCAAAACGAGACGGGGTTTGAGCCTAGGTACCGTTCTCGGGAACGTTCGAAAAACGGGACGAAAGCAACAAACGAAAGAATCAAAACGGGGCTGAAACGGCTTCACGAATGCACCAACGGGGCTCGACGGCAAAGCTTCGGCTCACCGAAGGGTGGTGCCCAGTGATCAGCGGGGTCGGGCAGCAATAAACGTGTAACACCCCACTTTGATTTTAAAGAAAATCCGGACTTTCCAAAAATCAGAAAATAATTTTTCGAGATCATTTTCGAAATCTAGCGGGTGTTAAACAATATTTTTCATAACCCAAGTCTTATCTGGGCCCACGGAGATTCATTATCCGGTTTTCACAAGTTTTTCATTAACCCAAATCATATCACATAAAAAATACTCAACATGAAATATCCAAACCTCATAAAAACAAAACATCATAAGCAAAAGGTCTATCAAGTATTCCCAACATCAAAACAAGTCATAAG
>CACSLK010007779.1:6541243-6561258 GCA_902706635.1 Striga hermonthica | reverse complement strand
AAAAAAAAAAAAAAAGGGACAAAGGAAAATCAGAAAAGCACCTCAAAAAGAATTTAGTGAAAAGCTTGATCGTTCCTGTGAGCAAGAGAAGAGCGGGGCGTGGCAGGTTATTGAGTGCGTTACCGCGAGGTGGCAGCGGCGGCGGGTTTCGGAGTGTAAGAGGAAAGACAAAATGAGAGTTTTTAGGTTTCAAACACAAAGATAGGGATGTGAAAACCGGGGGAGCCGAGCGCCAGACCGCCTCTTAAGTGGTGCCTGCGGGCTGCGGGTAGATCCACGGGTCGGCCCGACCCGTGGCCCGGCATTGGAACCGGCCTGGCACGGTCCGTATAGGCGCGGTTATGAACCGGCCCGGAATTTCATAAGGGCCGGTTAAGGGCCGTCTTTTATCCATTTTTGACCCGCCGGCTAGGCAAGTTCCGATTTTCGAACGGGTCATAGTTGTTTTTTTTCTATTTTTTTAACCTGGCAGTTCAAATGAACCGGCCCATAGGAATTGTCGGGCCAGTTAAGGGCCCAACAATTGAGGCCCGTCGACCCGGCGGGCCGGGCCGGGCCCGGACCCGACACCTGGCCACCTCTACCCACACCACCGAAAATTGTATATCTATCTATTTTCATATACTAATTGTCTTTCGGCTGTGCACGCACAACCGGCTCAAATTTAGTCTATAATTACGATTGTGCACTCACAGTCGGTCTAAACGTAATCGATAATCATGTGAAAACTATGTGCAATATATTTGTAAATTAGTCAATTAGGCTATGTTTGGTAGACAAATAAGTTAGTTTATAACTTATTTGGTTAGCTATAAGTTCCATGTATTCAAATAAGTTTCGTTTGATGCTATTCAAAATTCTCTCATCGGAGAGCAAAATTATCTCGCCGGAGACGTTAGTATCTTGCTGAAGATTTCGATTCTCTTGTGGAAGAGTTTCTATACCTTTACCCTATTGTGTGTTCTTCTGATCTCTTTTCTTGTGCGGTGTGGGGACGGAGCTAGGGTTTCTCGATGGCTGAGGAATTGGGCGATCAGTTCCAGGCGTTAGAACTGTCGGTGAAGGAGAGTAACGATGTGGAGCTGGATACCAATGACGTTCGATTAAGTGATGAGGAATGCCGCAGAAGTGTGCTGGGAAAGATTATTGGGGATCGTAAGGCTAGTATATTTGGGTTGAAAAGGGTAATGGGAATAGTCTGGCAAACCAATATGGCTTTTGAAGTTAAGGAAGTGGGGGAAAATTTTTTCCAATTCATCTTTGGTTGTAAGGAGGACAAGGAGAAGGTGCTAGCAGGAGTTAACTGGGTATTCGAAAATCAATATCTAGTGCTGCAAGATTGGAGAGAGGGATTAATCGCTTCAGATCCAGGGTTTGGTGAGATATCCTTATGGGTGCAGGTTCATAAACTACCATTAAACTGGCTAAGCATTGAGGTGGGCAGGAAGATTGGGAAGTTATTCAAGAAAATTAAGAATGTTATTGTTGTCAAGTCAGGTGGCGTCCATGGAAGTTACCTTAGGATTTTGGTGTCACATGACATTGCAGAACCCATTCTACGTTGCACCCATATCAAACTTGGAGAGCAGAGATTGGGAGTTACTTTCCAGTATGAGAAGCTAGTCAGTTGTTGCTTTTACTGTGGATTAGTGGGACATTTAGAGAGGGCGTGCAAAGCTCGAGCTAACGATATTGATGAAGGTATTCAGAAAATGGGGCAGTTTGGTGAATGGTTGAAGGCGACGGAGACGGGGAAAACTGGAGGTTCTTCTCAAAATTCAACTCCATCCCAAACTAATAGTAATCTGCGGCAATCTGGGAACCCATCAAACACGGCTCATGAGGAGGAGTTTGTTGCTGAAAAGTCTTCTGAGGAAACAGGTGCAGAACTTCCTTTGATTCATCTGCCCAAGGATAATATGTCCGTCGCTCTTGTGGTCAAATCCTCGGTTCCTGAGATAGCTGACATTCCTATAAGACAGGCTGAAGACCAGGACATCCAAATTGGAGGAGGACAAGATTGGGTGGAGGATAGAGGCAGTGTCAAAACTAAAGAGGGCTCTAAAGGCAAGGGGATTGTGATAGAGAGGAGAGATGAACAGTTGTGTTATCAAGAGATGCAGAAGCTGAAATCTTCAACTTGGAAAAGGAAGAAATCTGAATCAGGCAGATTGCAAAGAGCCATGGATACTAACTCTGAGGAGGAGATTATCATGTTGGGCAAAAGAGGCAGATCAATCATCTCACAGGTTGTCCCACAGAAAGTAGAGAATATGGACATTGTTTCTAAGAAAGCAAGGAAGGGAATTGATGATGAAAATGCTCAGGTGGTGGTAGCCAGCCTTGAATGGCCCCAAGGTAATAAATGAAGACAATTCTGTGGAACTGTAGAGGTCTGGGAGGACCCTCTACAGTTTCCCAGCTTAAGGACTCAATCAGAGTCCACCTCCCAAATTTTGTGTTCCTATCTGAGACTAGAAAGAATAAGTTCTTTACTGATACTGTGTGCAAGAAACTTGGATTTGCTGAGAGGAGTTTTACAGTGGAGCCAGTTGGTATGAGTGGAGGTTTGTTATTGCTGTGGTGTAAGAAGGTGGAGATTGTGCAAATTATTAACCTTACCTTCTGTCTGCAAGTGGAGTATAAGCTGGAGGATTCTGGGAGCAGTGAGTGGCTGATTCTAGTTTATGCTAGCACAGATTATCAGAAGAGGAGATCTCAATGGCTAGAATTGGAAGACTGTCAGAAATCATGGGGTTCTAAATGGTGCATAGGGGGGACTGGAATGCTATTTGTGGGGATTCTGAGAAAAGAGGAGGCAGAATGAGGTACCAGAGCAGCTCTCAAGATTTCAACAGTTTCATTGCCAGAATGGGTATGTTGGAGGTGAGGATGGAGGGTTATCAGTATACTTGGAGTAATAATAGAAGAGGGGAGGACTTTATAGAAGAAAAGCTTGACAGGGTATTTGGTTCCTACTCCTGGATGGTGGATAATAACAGAGCTAAGGTTCAGACATACTTCAAAAGTGCATCTGATCATTCTATGCTTATATTGGATAATGGCACTGCTCAGTCTCATTTTTTCAAGAGGTTTTGTTTTGACAAAAGATGGCTGGAGAAACCTGGATGCAAAGAAGAGGTTGAGAAGGCTTGGACTAGTCCAGTGGATGGGTCTTTAATGCATAAGCTGAAAGAGAAGATTAAACAGACCAGAATGGCTCTTACTAAGTGGAATAAAAGGACTAAGTCTGTGAATGAGAGGAAGATTGCCGATTGTACACTCAAGTTGGAGGAAATGAGAGCTCTTGGAGGTCAGAGAAACTGGGAGGAATGGAAAAAGATTAAAAAAGAGCTTGATGAGTCTCATGTAGCTGAAGAGGAATTCTGGAGACAAAAAGCAAGGATACAATGGCTGAAGGGTGGGGATAAGAACACTCGGTTCTTTCATGCTGTCACTATGCAAAGGAGGAAGAAGAATGCAATTTCCAGAGTGGTGGATAACATGAATAGAGTTGCAGATACTCAGGAGCAGATTGAGGCTTGCTTCATTGATTTTTATCAGTCTCTATTTACATCTGGTGGTTCTGAGGATGAGGATGACATTCTACAACTTATTTCTCCTGTTATTTCTGAAGAAGTGAACTCAAGACTGATTGCAGCTGTTGATGAAGCTGAGATTAAGGATGCTTTATTTGCTATGAATCCTAATAAGGCACCTGGTGAAGATGGCATGACTCCTCTATTCTTCCAGCATTTCTGGCCACTCATTAAAGGTGATCTCTGCGCTGCTATCTTAAATTTCTTTCATACTGGTAGGATGATGAGGAGCTGGAATCATACTGTTATAACTTTAATCCCTAAATGTGAAAATCCTGAATCAGTAAACCATTATAGACCCATAAGTCTGTGCTCAGTTTCATACAAGATCATTGCTAAGGTTTTAGCTGCTAGAATGAAAGAATGTCTTAACTTATGTGTGAGTGAAACACAGTCAGCTTTTATTCCTGAAAGACAACTATTGGACAATGTGGTAGTTGCTCATGAAGTCATCCACTACCTTAATAGACATAGGCAGGGGAAGAAGAGTTTTATGGTTGTGAAACTAGATATGATGAAGGCTTATGACTGTGTTGAGTGGAACTGTTTGATTAAATTGATGAAGAAGATGGGTTTCAGCCCTGTGTTTGTGAGATGGATCTTTGCTTGTATATCTTCTTCAGTTTTCTCTCTGAATATTAATGGAAAGGTGACTGGGTTTGTGGTACCTTCTCGAGGTCTCAGACAAGGAGATCCTCTATCTCCTTATTTGTTCTTGCTGGTTTCTGAAATTTTTACCAAAATGATTGGATATGCTGTTAGGAGTGGAGATATGCAGGGGTTGAAAATTGTGAAGGGTGGGACTGTTCTGTCTCATCTAATGTTTGCAGATGATACTCTACTCTTTTGTGCTGCTGATTTACATAATGCTTTTAATCTGCTCAGAGTGCTAGCTTCTTATCAAAGATTTACAGGGCAGAAAGTTAATCTATCTAAATCTTCAGTTTTCTTCAGTAAGAATGCTTCTGTGGGGCTCAAAGCTGAAATTTGTCAATGCCTACAAGTAATTGAAGTCTGTCACTCATCTAGATACCTTGGTCTACCTTTGGGCATTGGTAAAAATAAAAGAGAAGTTTTTGAATATGTTACTGTGGCTGTGAAGAAGAAAATTGTTAGCTGGAAAAACAGGTTCTTATCCTTTGCTGGCAAGGAGATTTTACTGAAATCTGTGCTCTCAGCTTTGCCAATATTTGTGATGTCTTGTTTCTGTCTACCTGCTGTTGTATGCAAGGAAATAGCACAGTTATGTGCTCATTTTTGGTGGTCATCTGGCAAGGAGCATCAGTCTGGAGTTCATTGGCTTGCCTGGCAAAAAGCTACAACCCTAAAGCTGCAGGAGGACTTGGGTTCAAAGATTTCAGGATCTTTAATGACTCTCTGATTTTGAAACAGATTTGGAGGTTACTGACCAAGCCCAACTGTCTTATGACCAGAATATTAAGAGAGAAGTATTTCCCAAATGACTGTGTGCTAAATGCTAATAGAAAGTCCTCTGCATCTTGGCTTTGGAATTCTTGGATGAAAATTATGAATATTTACAAGAGCAGTTTCAGGAAGCAAGTGAGTGATGGGGTTAGTACTAAAATTCTCTCTGATCCTTGGGTGTTGGGTACCAGAACAGGTGTTCCTTGCTTCAATCCAAATATTGATCATTCTCAGGTGACTTGGGTTTGGGAGTTAATTTTTGATTCTGGGAGATCTTGGAACTGTGAGTTACTGCAACATTTGTTTACACCAGAATCTTGTACTGCCATTCTAAATATGAAAACTCTAAACCCTGAGACCAGAGACAGATGGATCTGGTGCCCAGATGCTAAGGGCATTTTCTCTGTGGCTTCTGCCTATAAGACAGCTATTGACCAAAAGGTCTTGCAGTTAGACTCTCCTAGCTGTAGCTACACTCAGACTTTGGATAGAAAAGCAAGAATGAGGTGCTGGACAATGAAAATCAAACCAAAGTTGAGACACTTCCTCTGGAAATGTTTTACCAATAACTTACCAGTTGCTCTTAACCTGCAGCAGAGGAGAATGGAAGTTGACCCTGTGTGTAGTTGCTGTGGGGATGCCTTGGAATCTGTTACTCATTTATTTTTTGAATGTAGAAGAGCTCAGATGGTTTGGAAAGCAGCTCCTTTATCTTGGGACTTCACTGAAGCAAAGACAACAGGCTTTAGAGGCTGGTGGTGGAATATTGCAGAGATGAAAATGAATCCAGTCACTGAAGCTCGTATTTCATTGTCCACCTATATCTTATGGTGGCTATGGAAGTCCCGAAATTTGTGGATCTTTAAAAAAGAGTGGTTATCAGAAGTGGCTATCTCCAAGATGGCTCAAAGAGAATGGTCCGAGGCTTCTAGTTCTTTTTTCTAGTTTCTTCTGTTTTTCCTTTCTGTTTTCTTTGTTTTTTGGTAGTTAGTAGTTTGCTTTGTCCATAGCTAGGTCCGTTTCGGTTCAGTGGCTTGGATTTTTTGTTGCTGTTGGTTTCTTAGTTTGTGTTGTTTTCTTTTAGTGCACAGGTTGTCTAACCTTGGTTATGCCTGTTGTGCTTGTTGTTCTTGTTCTAGGCCACCGGTAGGGTGTGGTTCTCTGGGTTGTATTATGGCTAGTTGGCCATCCGGTTGTAAACTCTATTTTATTTGAGTAATGGTAATATTATCGTTTGGAAAAAAAAAAGTTTCGTTTAGTAGGAGGAGCTTTTTTAAAAAGTTCGAGCTTATTTGATAAGTTTCTTTGGGTAGCTTTTCAAATAAGCTCATTGAAATTTTTATTTCAACTAGCTTATCAGTTAATTTTACCAAATACTTTTATCATATAAGCTAATTTTTTCGGCTATAAATCAAAAATTACTACACTATCAGCTAGCTTATCAGATAGTTTTACCAAATATAGCTTAGTTAGTGAGACAGAAAAATAGAGACATCTCAAAACTAACATAAATACTAAGATTGAAATCTATCCACACACTCCAAAGTTTTAGAGAATTATTCAAAATACATGGTTTATAGCAAATAGATTTTTATGGAGAAATAATAACTAAATTGTACAATGAAAGGTAAAATGCACTATAATGCGTAAAGTTCAACCAAATAGTACAACAAATAAGTGAAACATAAACTAAATTACATCATTATGCATAAGTTGGGGGAAAAGATCAAATCTTGCTTTCACACACTTGGAACAAGTAAAATCTATTCTCTTATATATCTCTTATATGGAAGCTATGGCCTTCAATGAATGACATGTGTCCGATTTTTTAACTGAAGGTATTCAATACAACGTAGTTTTGACTCCGCTAAATAAAAATCAAGCAAGATGCTTCGAGGTGCATTCATTTTCTTCGTTCCACTTTTCTGTAACCCTAATCTTCTCAAAACCGCTCCCACCGTCGCCATGCACTACATCGATTACCCAGAAGACAAAGGACAACCAAGCAATTCCGGTTGAAGGTGGATTTCGGTAGCCATAAGGTAAGCGGCGTCCTTTTTTGTTTTCGGCAATGTGAGTCTAAAATATTTCTTATTTTCCCCTGTCCTAATTTTCAGCTTGTCAAGAACAAACACTCGCTGCGATTTTTCTTCTCCGAACTGAATTTCATTTTGGTTAGAGAATGAAGAGGGTCACGGATGAGGTGGGACAACAATAGCATTAAGGTATTTTACGATGTTGAACGGCAGAAACAACCATGGGACAGTGGAGCTGCGGCTGTCTCCACCGAGTGTTCTCAAGATTCAGAAAGGGTATATCACCATGGTTGTCTCTGTCGAGCGTTCTCAAGATTCATAATGGAGACATCACTCGGTGGTCTATTGACGGTGACTCCGAAGCTATTGTAAAAATATCACTCTCTCTCTCTCATTTTTTTTTGTGTGTTCAAGTTAACTTTTTTATGTTAAAGTTATTTTCTTCCTCTTTATATTTCTCAGAGGATGCTAATTTCCGTGTTTGACCTCACGGAGGAGAGAGAATTGGGCATTATTTTACCTCAAATTGTGTTCCCCCTGTTGGTTTCTATTAGGAACGTCAACGACATGCACATTATTGAACTTATTGAAAAAAATCCTAACGCAACATAATCTATAGTTATGATATGGACATTACCTTTTCAAATTTTTTACCGACTCAGACGATTCTGAATACCGTTGATGAAGTTTGTCTGAAGACTACAATCTGATGGGCTGGCGGATTTAGCCTTTACTTGATCTTAATCGTGATGTTGAACGAAGCACGGTTGGATCGGGTCGTCTAGGGGTCGGGGTCGCAGCGTTTCTGTCGCGGTCGCGGACAAACACTGGCGGAGGGGACGCGGACGGATGCTGGTTGCGGTTGCTGGCGCTGGTCGCGGTTGTTGGCGGATGCGCATCGGGCGCTGGTGATGAAGACCGTGTGTCCCGATTGTCGACAAGCCGCTCCCGTGCCTTAAATCACTCGATAGGTGCTAGGAGGTTCACACACTTGCGCCCCTCGAAACGAAAAAAATTACAGAAGAAATCTAGAGCGAAGTGTTTGAACAAAAGTTCGGGTTTTATTATGATCTTCAATAATGAAAAATAAAAAGAAGAAGGGCTTTTATATAGGCATCAGCTAGATCTAGTCCTAATCCACCTATAACTTTAATAAAATAATAAAATATTAGGTGTCCTAAACAATCTAGATATCATAAAGCAATAAGAAAACTAAATATCTAAAGGGATCCTAGAAATCTTGTCTTGCACTCCAAGTCTAGCAACCTTAACCGTCTAGCCGTTGGTTTCCCCTTGCCCGCCGCGTGCACCTCGCCTTATTCCTCGAGGATCGGGGAGTCACCACCCGTGCGCACGCGTGTACCGCCGTCACGAGTTCTTCCCGTGCCATCGCTTGCGGAGATCTCATTTGTGCGTCCCTTTCACCTGGCGCCCCAGCACGAGGTCGCTCTCAGTAATGGTCGTTGCGCGCGTCCTTCTTCGCGCGCTCGTTCCTGCTGTGCATGTCCTCTACCGTACATCTTCTTATCGCCTGCGCATCCCACTCACACGCCAGTCGCGCGCCTAGCCCGTTGACACCTGATCGTCTATCTCGCGCGCCCCGCACGCGTCTTCCTCAAGGGCCTGCGTCTCGCCCGTCCTTCGTGCTAGCCTCTGCGCGCATGATAGGCGCGACTCGAGGCGTTCTTGAGTTGTCGTGCCACATCTGCATCATTCTCGTCCCCTTCAAGCGTTTTCTTGTCCTCAAGGACGAAATCTGGAAATTGCTCACGCATATTTTCTAACTCCTCCCAAGTTGCTTCCTCCAACGGTAACTCCTCCCACTCGACTAATACCTCCCAACGATAACGACCAGCTTTCTTCACTTGGCGATACTCGATTGCACGGCTCGGTCGCACAATGACCCGTCCACCGGCCGCAGTCGTCGGTATCTCTTCACACCACTTGTGTGCTTCCACTAGACTCCTCTTGAGTTGTGAGACATGTATGACCGGATGTATGTGTGAGCTCTCTGGCAGCTCTAGGCGATAAGCTACTTGATCTATGCGCTTCAAAACCTGATATGGTCCGTAGTAGCGTACCCCCAGCTTGGTTGCGGCCCTCTGCGTCGTGCGTTGTCTAAATGGGCATAACTTCAAGTAGACATAGTCGTCTGGCTCGAAACTTTCCTCGCGCCTCTTTCCGTCGTGAAAGGCTTTCATTCGGTTGATCGAGCATTCGAGATTCTTCTTCAACTCGCGCACCATCAAATCGCGCTTCTCAAGCTCTCGGCCTACTTCGTCGTTAATAGCGCCTCCTTCCAAGTAGCTTACTGGCGTTGGTGGTTTGCGTCCATACACTAGCTCGAATGGGATAGTCTTGGTCGAACCATGGTACGTGGTATTGTACCAATACTCAGCCCATGGCAGAAATTTCTCCCACTTCTTCAGAAATTGATGCACGTAGCACCGTAAGTACTGCTCAAACATGCAGTTTGTCACCTCGGTTTGCCCATCCGTCTGCGGGTGATATGCCGAACTCATTGACAGTTTAGTTCCTTGTAGTTTGAAAAATTCCGACCAAAAGTTGCTCATGAAGATTCGGTCATGGTCGAAAACAATCGAACGCGGCACCCCGTGTAGCTTCATAATGTACTCGATGAAGAGCTAGGCAATGGATTTTGTCGTGTAGGGATGCGTAATGGGTATGAAGTGCACAACTTCGTAAGTCGATCCACCACAACCATGACACTATTGAACCCATTAGAGATTGGCAGCCATTCGGTGAAGTCCATAGTGATATCTTCCCAAATCTTTTCGGGCACCAACAATGGTTGTAGCAGCCCTCCTGGTCGTCGTGCGTTGGCCTTAGTGCTGGCACTCGTCGCATCGCGCGACATACTCTCGGACCGCGCCTTACTGCCCTGGCCAAAAGAAGGTATTGGCCATTCTCATCCATGTGCGGTAGAATCCTGAATGTCCTTCGATCTTTGAGTCGTGGAAGTGTTGCATGATCTTCTCGTGGAGTTTCCCACTGTCGGGCACAAACACTCGTCCTTGGTGAAGTAGTAAGCCGTTGTGCTGCTCATACTCGGCGATGGCAGCGCCGCCCACCTCGACTCCTCGACGCAAGTTCTTGCACTGAACGTCGTTCTCTTGTGCCCTTCTAACTTTCTCCGATACAGCCCACGTTGGCCCAATTATGGCCTCAAGATCGGTTATGTCCATCCGTCGGGAGAGTGCGTCGGCAACGGCGATGGTGTTCTTTCGGCCTGGCCGGTAGACTATCTCGAAGTCGAAACCCATGAGTTTCGAGACAAACTTTTGCTGCTCGGGCATCACGATCCTTTTCTCAAGTGTTGACATCATTTTCAGTAAATCGAATTAAGTGACGATCAGATAGTTATGTTCAACAGAAGGATGGTTGAAGTCGTACAAGTAGATAATGTCTTTATGGATCTCAAAGGTTCTGACACCAATCTCAAGACAATCACTTATCGAGTAAAAATTCATCAAGAACCGACATCGTCGTCGATTGACCGATATCTCATGTCGGTTATGACATGTCGGTTACTACATGTCGGATATGACATATTGGTTATAACTACACGAGCCGATATCTATGACTTGCTAAACCGACACCACGAGGCGGTGCCAACTCAGCACAACTCATCATTACACCTGGCCAAGTGGCATGTTACTAGCATGAATGGCAATTAGCCGCCGTTGACTATTCTCGTGTAATGATTACATATTAGATAAATATTGTAAATAAATATAAAAGGAGAAAAAAGTTCTCCAACAAGAGAGGAGGACAGACACACAATAATATTCAGAAAATTCTATCTCATTTCACTGTTCATATAGTCTTTACTGTCTTATTTTGAAGTTACAATAAATCCTTGTCGATTATATAGTTGTTAACTCCCGTTTAACAACAGTTTGGCGCTAGAAGGAGGGCCTCATCACGTTTTGAGGTTAACTTTCGCTGTTAAAGCCATTTTCGCGCTTGAAGTCGCCATGTCACAGTCTGGTCGAGACCATACAATTCACCCTGGCCAGAGCCAATCGACTAATCATTCTCCGCCGCGTTCAACCCCGCCCCCTCCGATCACGAACATCACGAACTTTCTTCAAAACCCGGAGTTTATTCAAGGTTTAACCTCTTTGATAGCTCGAGCCATGCCCATAAACTCGAATACGGTACCATTATCAATGCCGTTAACTACCAATCCAACAGAACACCCAAATCATACTCGTCATGACCCCGAAACGCATGCGGCGACATCCCATGCTACGTCACAACCTCACCATACTTCTCCACGTCGAGAAGAGTTAACTAGTATAACTGCTAACCCAATAACGAACAATCAAGCCCCGGAGGAGCCCCCTGTACAAGAAATGACTGCTGAAAGTCACTCTGCTCATCATTAGTGAATTCCGTCACGTCCTAGACTTACTTCACCAGTGCCTCATGGTCGTGAAGATTTGCGGCGCCAGATTGAACGGAATCGTATTTCAAGACATAGTGCGGAAGAAATTGAAACTCTTCGTAAACGCTTGGCTGAACTCGAGACTCGACAGAAGTCGCAGGAAGACTCTCCCCGACATGTCTCGATGTCGGGAAATGTCATTATTGAAGCTGATTCCCCTTTAGCTCCGGAACTTACCGCGGAGGCACTCCCAGCTAAGGTAAAAATCCCACAAATTGGCATGTATGATGGGACATCGGATCCGGATGCACACTTGGGCCATTATACGTCTCGGATGGATTTGCATGGTGCCTCAGATGCTTTGAGATGTCGGATGTTTTCGCTTACACTGGGGCCACGAGCACAAAAATGGTACTATACTCTCCCACCTTATTCAATTTGGAAGTGGCAACAGTTACGTGCGGCCTTCCGATCGCACTTTATCGGAGCTCAAATTTGTCTCATCCCAAAAGAATCAATTACTAACATCGTGCAAAAGGACGACGAGACTGTTAAGGACAACGTATCTCGGTTCAACGACCGAATTCAAAACATGGAGCCTTGTCACCCAGAGACCCTGTTAGTAACTGCAATTGCCGGACTGAAGCCCAACTCGATGTTTCGTTGGACCTTGTCCCAAAACAAACCTGCTACGTTTCAAGAATTTCTTGTACGAGCTCAACAATTTATTATTGCTGAGGAATCGATGTCGGTTCCCAGTTTCGACTTCTCGGCGAAAGAAACCAAGACTGAACCGGACGCAAAAAAAAGGGAATAAGAAGAACTTTGGGAAAGCACAATTCTGGAATTTCTCCAAAGGATATGAGAACACTCCAGAGTCTCGGGCTGCTCGTGATCAGTATTCAGACAACGTCAGGACGGGCTATCAGGCCGTTTATTCAGCCGGAGCAGCTACCATATATGAAGAACTCAAAGGAAAAGGGATTATTCCAGACCCAAGGCCTGTGAGAACCCCTGAAGAAAAGCTGGACAAAACTCGATACTGTGCATATCATAAGTCTCCAGGACACAATACCGATGAGTGTCTCGGTCTTTTGTCAGCTCTTTTATGGTTAATCGGACAACCTCAGCTTCAAAAGTTCTGAAATTTTGATAATCGCCGGAAAGGGAGACCCTTGGATCTTTCAGATGATGAAGATGATGATAATCGCCCCGTTAACCCGAAAAGAGTCCGTACAAATGATAAGAAGGTTTTCACGTTTTCTACTCATGTCGGAACTTCAACTGGTGACTGTAGGAAATCCAGGACACATGACACCTTAGACTCTTTACATTGCATACCTCGAGTTAATTCCAATAACAAACAGCTGGATACTTCTCGACGGAAAGTCAAAGCCTATGCCCGGGAGGCACAAAATGCTGAGAAACGAGTCATGAATGTTGATCTTCGAGATACCATCAACAAACGGAATTGTCCTATCACATTCAGTATCGAAGATGCCCTTACTCAAGTATTTTGATGCTCCGCACGTTCAAGAAATTGGGTTTGGACCCAGCAGACATTAGGCCTTGAAACGACCAAATTCAAGGTTTCAATGGAAGCATTTCCTGCCCTGTCGGTGAAATATTGCTCCCTATTCGATTTGGTGGTTTTGGACCAAAATCCATGATTATTATGGAGACTTTCAAAGTCTTAGATGCCCAGAATGAATATAATGCTATAATAGGGCGAACTGCACTTTACAAACTTCGTGCTGCTGTGTCAATTTTCCATTATGCCCTGAAGTTCCCCACCATTGAAGGAGAAGGCACTCATTACGGAGATCAACGAGAAGCCCGGAGTCTGATGTTGCTCTCAACCTCGCGTAACTTTTATATGATTGAAGAGCAGGATACTGATACCTCTATTGGGTTGAACAACCCAACCCTTAATGCTGAAGGAGTCGATCAGTTCGCTCCCGATACCGACATTCCTCTTGCAGATACCGATGTCCCTATGACGTCGGTTTTGCCCGAAACATTAACTGAAGTCCTTGATCAAGAGCAACCTTTTCATGAGAAAGACACAGGAATACACGAAGATATGGATCCACGGATGCAGTTCAAAGATGGAAATCATCATGTCCGAACGGAACTAGCTGAAGATGTCGAAACCATTTACGTGGATGGATCGACTCAGGAAAAATCACTGCGCATTGGAGCTAACCTTCAAGAACCCATACGGTCAAGCTTAATTCAGTTTCTTCAGTCAAACTCCGATGTATTCGCTTGGAAGCATGAAGAAAGGAATTGACCCGCAAAAAGCATGTCATCGCTTGAATTTGGATAAGACTGTCAAGCCCGTTATCCAGAAACGCCAGAAATTCGGCCCAGATCGCCAGAAGGCCCTTGAAGAGGAAGTAAACAAGCTCATAGACAATAAGCTCGTCAAAGAAGCCAAATACCCGACGTGGATATCAAATCCTGTCTTGGTCAAGAAAGCCACCGGCCTTTGGCGTCTGTGCATATATTTTTCAGATTTGAATCAAGCGTGCCCGAAAGATAGCTACCCTATTCCACACATTGATTACATGGTAGATGCCACATCGGGACATCAACTCATGAGTTTCTTGGATGCCTATTCCGGCTATAATCAAATTCCCATGCACCCTGATGATGTTGAACATACATCGTTCTACTCAGCCCGAGGTCTTTATTGCTATGTCATGATGACTTTTGGATTGAAGAATGCAGGGGCCACATACCAAAGGTTGGTCAATAAGATGTTTGCTCGTTTGATCGGTCACACGATGGAAGTTTACGTGGACGACATGTTAGTGAAATCGGAACAGGCCTCTGATCACATCGCCCATCTTTTCGAGGTCTTTGACATTCTCCGAGAGTATTCTATGGTGCTTAATCCTAAGAAGTGTACTTTTGGAGTTGGGTCAGGGAAGTTTTTAGGATACATGGTGAGTCAGAGAGGGATCGAAGCCAATCCTGCCAAGATTCAAGCCATACTTGACTTGGCTCCCCCGACATCTATTAAGGGTGTCCAAGCTTTAACTGGTCGACTGGCAGCTCTAAATCGATTCATTTCAAAGTCGACAGATCATTGCAAGCCGTTCTTTGACGCTATCAAAAAGAAGAAGCCGTTCGAATGGACCGTAGAATGTCAGAATGCTTTTGACAACATCAAAGAAGTTCTTTCACGGTTACCGACGTTGCAGAAACCACTTCCTGATGAACCTCTGTATTTGTACCTGGGTGTAAGTGACGTTGCTGTTAGTGCTGTTCTTATACGACAAGATGGGCTTCAACAGTTCCCGATATATTACGTTAGCAAGGCCTTACATGACGCTGAATTGCGATATCTATATATGGAGAAGTTAGCCTTTGCTCTGATCATCGCTGCACGGAAGCTGCACCCATATTTTATGGAACATTCAATTGTCGTGTTTACAACATACCCTCTCCGACAAGTCCTTCACCGACCTGACACGTCGGGAAGAATGATTAAGTGGGCGATAGAACTGGGACAGTTTGATATTCAGTACCGACCACGAACCGCTATCAAAGCTCAAGTGTTATCTGATTTCATTGCTGAATTTACACCAATTGCCAGTACATCCATTGAAGATCCAACATGGATCCTTTACATTGATGGATCGTCCACCGTTATACGAGCCGGAGGAGGGATTGTCTTAGTTAGTCCTGATCAACAAGTGTTTTGTTACTCTGTAGCATTCACTTTCCCGGCCACCAATAACGAAGCCGAATATGAGGCCCTCTTATCAGGCCTACGCTTTGCCGAATCCATGAATGTTTCCTCTCTCCGAATATTTTCCGATTCTCAATTACTAGTCAGCCATATTAATGGCGCATACGAAGTTAAGGAACCACGATTGTTGCCTTATTTTGATCTCGCAAAGAAGAAACTGTCACAGTTCAAAATGACGTTGGAACATATACCTCGGTCATCCAATGTTCAAGCAGATGCTCTTTCACGTTTGGCCTCGTCGACCGATTTGAATAATGTCGAGTTCGTGCAAATTACTCAACAGGCGACCTCATCAACAGTCTCTACCGACGTCGTCATGATTGACGCTGCTTCACCAACCTCAGATCCGACGTGGATGGATCCAATCGTCGACTATCATCAAACCGGGGCCATACCTGAAGACCCAAAAGAAGCCCGCACTCTTCGTGTTCGTGCTGCTCATTTCACTATTGATTAGGGAACGTTATATAAGCGTGGATACTCTATTCCATTGCTTAAGTGTTTGTCAGAGATTGATGCCCAACGGGTTCTTCAAGAAGTACACGAAGGAGTCTGCGGTACCCACCAAGGAGCTCAAGCTTTATCCCACAAGATTCTCCGACAAGGCTACTACTGGCCAACTATCAGAAAGGATGCCGCAGACTGGGTGCGAAAGTGTCACAAATGCCAGATATTTGCTCCTAACGTTAATCAACATCCTGAACTTCTCAAGTCAATATATAGCCCATGGCCGTTTGCAAAATGGGGAATTGATTTGATCGGCCCACTTCCAACAGCAAAAGGGGGTGTTCGGTTTGCAATATTAGCTGCTGACTACTTCACTAAATGGGTTGAGGCCGAGCCTCTTGCGACCATCACGGAACAAAAGATGATCGATTTTGTATGGAAATCAATCGTTTGTCGGTTTGGAGTACCGAATTCCATCATAACCGACAACGGTCGTCAGTTTGAAGGGAATCGATTTGAAAGCTTTTGTGAAGATTATGGCATCAAGCACTTCTTTTCGTCACCTTATCATCCACAAGCTAATGGACAGATAGAAGCCGTAAATAAGATTATCAAGAATGGTCTGAAAACTCGGCTCGAGGCTGCAAAGGGATCATGGCCTGACGAGTTACCTTATGTCCTCTGGTCTTACTGGACGACGACAAGAAATTCGACTGGAGAAACTCCATTTTCGTTAGCATACGGGACTGAAGCTGTAATACCGGTTGAACTTACTTCTCCGACATATCTGTTTGTAGTATTTTTGGGCATGTGGTAACCGAGGTACCCTACTCGGGTCGTTCTCAAAGGAAGGCTCTTCGGAGCTTCGTTCACTATCTAGTCGTCAAAATCACACAACTGAAAACGTCCTAAACATACTAATCGCTTGAATTGAGGGTTGATTTAAGCTAAGCTAATCTACGAAATTGAAATCGAAAGAAAGTAAAGCACGCAAGAAGATTAGAGAGATCAAGGGGGAAAGAGAAATTTTGGTTCACCGGAGTCATCATGATCAAAAGCACGCAAAAATCCAACCATTGCTATGTTCGCTAAAAACCCTAGGAAGCCAAATCAAACTCTAGCATGAATCGAGCAAGAATTCAACTCCTATCACACTTAGTCAAACATTCATGATCCAAAGCAACAATCTTTTCTTCCTAAATCACAAGCACAATATCAATTTACCAAAGCAAGAAAGATATACGAGGTAATGGGGCTTAAGACTAAGTTACCCACTCCAACATGCTCTCGGGAGAAGAAACGGAATCAAAAGCTTGAAACTTTGCTCAAAACAATGTCGCCGGAAGTTCGCCGGAAAACTTGATTCATAAAGCTCCAAACCAAAATAAAAATAAAAAGAAAAAGGAAATAGAGAGGATTTTCCCAACTTGAAAGTTAGGAAAATGAGGGTTGTTCTAAAAATACAAAGCAAAATGTCTTTATATAGCTACACCACAAACACACACTAAAAACACGCACATTTAATAGGACACTCCCGAGCTCGCGGGAGGATTCGCGGGCGCGCGGGCACAGGTGCATGGGTGCGGGGGCACTCTCGAGGTCGCCGGGGACTTCGCGGGCGCGCGGGCACAGCAGGACACACTCCCGAGCTCGCGAAGCAGGTCGCGGGTGCGCGGGCACGCTGGGGTGAGGGCTTGGAGCACTCCCGAGCTCGCGGGGCTCTCCGCGGGCACGCGGGCGTGAGGGCTGGACACTACCGAGCTCGCGGACGGTTCCGCGGGCGCGGGCGTGCATTGGCTTGGTCCCGGTGACCCCTTGAAGTTCGGTTCGTTCTAATTTCTCGCACACAACTCCGATTCGCACAAAACTTGGACCAAAATTCTCCTCATTGAATTCTCTTCGTCGCGGTATGGCTTGGTCGGATTTTTCGGGTTGGATGGCTCGGATGGCCCGTCTCCTCTTCTCGACAAGTTGGACCTAAACAACACCAAAACAAAAGAGAAAACGCGCAAAAAAATACGAAAACACTATACAATAATAAAAATACACAAAACACGATAAAATGGACCGGTCGACACTAAAACGAGCCTAAAAACTACGAAATAAAGCACACAAAACACACGAAAATAACGACAAAAACACAATAAACAACTCCCCCACACTTAAACCTTTGCTTGTCCTCAAGCAAACAAAACAACAAGTAGTGTTGAAAGGAGAGATCGAGCGGTCCAAGATCAACAAACATGCATTATGTACTCTCCTAATCACTCGGTTATTTACAAAGTAAAACTCAAACTCGAGAGCACGGTTCCCACATGTGAATCCAACAAAACAAAAACAAATCCCAAGTTATTCAATCATGATTTACTCAATGCAAACTTCCTTCTACAATAAACACGTGCAAAAAGCTCAAAATGGACTACTCAATGTATAGGATAATAGAATCGAGACCATAAGCCGACCCCCATTTTTCTTTTCATTTTTTTTTAATGAGTCACTTTTTCCAAATGGAAGCCGTTAGGACGATTATTACCTAGGTTTGACCTCGGGGGTTATTCCCGAGTCGCCTAGGACGGTTTCCCGTGCTCATTGACCCGATCTATCTAGAAGATTAACCGAGCCAAGAGGAGCCTAATCCTTTCAACTCCCACGAACTCATTTCGTGAGCTTCTCTTTCCAAATGAGGTTTTCGGACGAGATTCCCTAGGTTTAACCTCGAGGGGTTTCCTCGAGTTTCCTAGACCGGTTTCCCGGGCTCATTATCGCAATCCACTAAGTGGCTCGGAATAAGAGGAGCCTAATCTGTACTTCCTCGCGAACTCACTTTTTATTCTTTATATACTTTTTTTTTTTGAGGTGGCACACAAAGGTACATCACGAATACAATCATAATCATCAAAACTCAATCACGACGTACACAAAGTGTATAGCATAACACGTTTAATCAACAATCGAACATAAGGCAAGCATGATCAAGATCCTCAATCAAGAACGAACAAAGGACAAGAAAGTCTCGTGAATTCACATGCAAGTTCCAATGCTAACAAATAATCATTTTATTTTATAAAAACCGTCAAAATCATTGAGCACATAAAGCATGAGAGTTAATAATGAACACAAACGACAATCCAATCTAGCCACTTAGTCATTCCGAGCAATTGGACTCACATCAATTCTCATATGGGGAAATCGACACCAAAAACATATAAACAAACAAAACCGGTCCACGACACAACTAAATGAAAATAAAATACGCCTAAAGCATGCATAATCACGCAAACCCCTCCCCCACACTTAAAACAAAGCAATGCCCTCATTGCTTGACCAACAAAAGCATAGGAAAGAGCACGTAATCACATAAGCTCATGCGAGAAAATAAAAGAATAAAAACAAACGAACTAGACAAACGAGAAAAAGAAAAGAAACACATAATCAAATAAAAAGAAAGAGAAAAGGAAAATAGGAAAAAGAAAATAAAGCGCGTACTCTACACGGTGGTGCACCACCGTGTGTCCAATGGTGTTCGTCTGGTGGGAATAGAGCAAATCATCTGAATGTCCTCGAGTGCAAAATAACGCCATCCGAACGAGTAAACAATAAAAGCATATCGATCCATTAGCCAACCGGGCACTATTACATTTGAGAGCATAAGAGAATCCCGTCCTTCGGCTCCGAGTAAAGGCCACATGTATGCGTCTCGGAGGGATAATAACCGGAAATCCACAAACTCGACGAAGACACACATATGCGTAAAAGATCAAAATTCGGGCCATGAACCCTCGATAATACTCACCAAGCACAACCTCAAGCATAACCGAACACCAATGATATAGTGAAATTCAAATCAAACGCTAACGTGCACCGCATGCCTCATAATAATCAACAATAACTCCGAACGAGCTTCGCACCGAAAGACAATAGCCAAAACCCTCCAAATTATCATTATAAGCTCTCGAAACCCCGATACACCTCTTCCACACTTAGCATATATCACCCCCAACTCAATAAAATCATGCCCAATTCACATACAAATGAGTCGAGTTGGTCTAAGTGGAATACCTCGTAAAACGATGATCTCGGCACCAAGAGTAAGAAAAATCGGGCAATGATCCTAGACAAAGCTCCAAGAGAGTGAAAAATCCAAGAAAAACGGGTGAAGGAGGTAGAATCGCCGCAAAATAAGGTTTCCGACGGCTCCAACGGCTCGAAACGGTCCCGGGAGGTCGAAAATGTCGTTTCTGGCCGGAAAATGTCTGCGGCGGCCGGAAACGGGGCTCGGGAGGTTCGCCGGAAAATTCGGCCGGAAAAGTCGCCGGTCGCCGGAAAATTTCGCCGGC
>CACSLK010007779.1:6516463-6527578 GCA_902706635.1 Striga hermonthica | reverse complement strand
GCGGGCGCGCTGGGGTGAGGGCTTGGAGCACTCCCGAGCTCGCGGGGCTCTCCGCGGGCACGCGGGCGTGAGGGCTGGACACTCCCGAGCTCGCGGACGGTTCCGCGGGCGTGGGCGTGCATTGGCTTGGTCCCGGTGACCCCTTGAAGTTCGGTTCGCTCTAATTTCTCGCACACAACTCCGATTCGCACGAAACTTGGACCAAAATTCTCCTCATTGAATTCTCTTCGTCCCGGTATGGCTTGGTCGGATTTTTCGGGTTGGATGGCTCGGATGGCCCGTCTCCTTTTCTCGACAAGTTGGACCTAAACAACACCAAAACAAAAGAGAAAACGCGCAAAAAAATACGAAAACACTATACAATAATAAAAATACACAAAACACGATAAAATGGACCGGTCGACACTAAAACGAGCCTAAAAACTACAAAATAAAGCACACAAAACACACGAAAATAACGACAAAAACACAATAAACAATATCGGGTTACTCATTTCTCTGAAGAAACCAACTTGGCAAACCTGAAATCTAGTCTTGATTTGGTCGATGAATTACGGGCTAATGCTGAAATTCGAAATGCCGCCTATAAATGACGTAGTGAAAAGTACATCAATTCAAGACTCAAGCCACACTCATTTGTCAAAGGAGACTTTGTACTGAAAAGAGTCACTGGGCCAATGTCGGCCCATTACAACCAAAGTGGAAAGGACCCTTTAAAGTAAATCGTCTGATTTCTAATGGTACCTACCGACTTGAAACTCTAGATGGTGTTCCTTTTCAGTATCCCTGGCACACAACCTATCTGAAGAAGTACTACCAGTAAACTTGAAGGCCAAAGTTCTGTCCCTAACGTGTAAAAAGTTTTTGTCCTACTCATGTACAAGAACCACATTTTGCTATCAATAAAGTTTGTGTGACGAACCTCTATAATTTGTTCGATCACTCGGACCACAATAAATCGGTCCTCGTTGCTAATGCTAAACGTGTTTCATACCCTAAAGTTGGTATGACCTAGCCAAACGCGACAAAGCCGGATACTTCCAAGCCCTGAAGTTGGTTTGGGGAGGCTTATGCTCTATAATATCAAATCCCGACGTTGATTTGATGAGCTTACAATAAATATATGCAGTAAAAGCAAGTCTTTTATGACTTGTTCCGATAAAGAGTTTGCAGATGTCGGATAAACTATAAATTGTGCCGACGCCAAAAATTTAAACAAACTCAAAACAAGGCAGAGTGTGTTAAGTATTACGTCGGAGTGATTACGAGCATGAGCCATTAAACGTTCGTTTATCTTTCTCCGACATGTTTTGACTTGGTACAATAAATGTCAAAATAGTACATTCATAAAACACGAAATCAAAAACGTCGAAATTCATTCATGATAAGAAATTGTCATTACATACAACTCAAAAAAAAAACAAAAACAAAAACAGGCAAATGACAAATTTTATGCATCTTTTTGGGTCCCCGACGACGAAGCCTCTCCGGCTATGAAAGATTGGGAGTTCCCAGCTTCGGCTTTGCCCTTGTCCGCCGCGTCCAAGTGGTTTATCAATCTCTCACCCAGACGCTGCATGATTTCTTCCTCCTTCTCTTCCACTGCCCGGACGACATCACTTTCTTTAATGATGACGACGTCATCGTCTTCGTGCAAGACACGATCGTCGTCGGAAGGAATTGGATCAGCCACCCATCCTTTAGCCTTGGCGTCGTCTTCCACCACCTTTCATAAGGCAAAGCTAATAATCGCGCCCAAGAGCTCTTCATCAGACAGGCCTTCAAGTATCTCTGCGACAAAGGCCTCAGCGATGGTCTCCACGCATATGTTTGCCATTTCAGGCTTCTTAGCCTTTTCCACTTCAAGGACCATATCGACAAATGTTCGGCGGATTTTACCCTTGCGCTCCTCCGACAAAGGCACCATATCCAGTTCTAGCATCCGACTTTCCTTCTGCTTTAGAAGTCGGTCGGCAAAATCCCGCTCATCTTGATCTGCTGGGATATGGGCACTCTTCATCTCAGGATTGAGACCATGTTTCTCCATCTTATGTAGGAGGAAGATACGCAACTCATCAATGGTGTAAACGCCGCTTTCCACCCTGTCGATCACCCAGCGCAACGTTAGTGCGGCGTTTAGCTCTAAATCCCACTCGGTTACCGTATCTGCACTCGACGCCTTGTCGGATTACGTCACAGCCTTCTTACCGACGTCCACACCCTCCTGAAATTTGAGTTCGGCTGCAACTGTCATCTCCTGACGGAGTTTGATCATAGCAGTCTTATGGGCCTCCCGACATCGGATCAGTTCGGCGTCCTTTCAGATTGGTCCTTGCGGACAGCTTGAAGCTCAGCCCTTAGCCTCATGAGTTGCTCATCTTTTTCTTTGGCCGTTTCTTCAATTTTAGCCAGCTGAACCGACATGAGGTCATGAGCCAATAAGAGATTTTCTTTTTCGGTTTTCAATGCGCTCGCTTCAGTTTGCGCCGCTATCAGCTGAGCATCCTTCTCCGATATTGTCGCCTCATAACGAGACTTCTCGTCTTCCAGAGACGCTATGGCACCTTCCTTCAAACTCAGCTCATGCTGCTTCTCATCCAGTTCATGCACTCTGCCCCAATAACTCTCTTCAGCAGCGATGAAGCTAACCAGTGCCCGTCCCAAACAACCCCGGGCATAGCTAAACTTTTGGTCGTCGGGCAGAGACGCGATCCCGGCGTGAGTCTTCGGATCCCATGACATCAGCGGAACTTTCGCCGCCTTCACCGCCTCGCTGGGGACCTGATGGTTAATCGTTACTTTTGGCTCAGCGACTGTCTGGAACATTGAAAACCAGGGGTCAAACACACCCTCCGGCAGCGTCAGCTCCGCCGCTTTTTTCTCGTTAACTTTGAGGAAGGAGTCCCTCAGAATGATCTCAGGTTCTTCCTCCTCCTTATCTTTGCCGGCGCCGGTGTTTGGCTTCTTCTTCATCCTCTCGGCCACGTGAGACACACTAGATCTCTTATGCCGTTGGACTACATCTAAAAGCGGTTCTTCCGACACCTCCCGCGAGATGTCGGTCACTACAGTAGGTTCCTCTACCGACGTCATCACTTGTTGAATTGGAGCGATGTCAAGTGGTGGGACGTCGGTAACCAATGGCTCACTTACAATCGCCAGTGTCGGTTCCACCCTTGTTGACGATGGTTCACCAACAGCACTTTGAGAACGGTTGGGGTTCTTTTTCCATGCCTTCAGAAGGTTCATGCGTCCAGCCATCTCTGTTGATCGAAGGTTTTTGTTTTTTCCGACCTTGTTCTTCAAATCAAAATTCGGATTACGCCTCCGATGTTCTTCTGCCTCTACGGGATCTCCAAAACCGAAGTATCCCAGCAATGGATAATAGACTGTTACAAAGAATTTAAAGTTAGACCGACCTCATCAATGCGAACGGTAAAACAAAATAAGCGAGAAAATTACCTGGTTGAAACGAAGAATCAAGTATCCCGGGAGATAAACCAGCTAGCTCTAATCGAGAATCTTTCACGAGTCGTTGGTATCGTTGCTTATTGTGAGAGATTTCGAATAACATGTCCACTCGATCGTACAGCAAACCTTCGAACTTGGGTTCTCTCTTTCCCGTTGGTTTTGCTACAAGGTCACAAAAGTCCACCTGTTAGCGGAAACAAAAAACAAGATATTAATAACCGAAGTGAAGAAAACGGTAAACAACTTACAATAACCAGATTTAATAGCCGTTGGGATACTTGTCCCATCGGCAAGAAGATCATTAGCAAAGTCGGGGCACTGCCAGTCTCCACCGACCCACAACCATTCCTCTTGAAAGCAGTGTAATGTGTCGGGGACTTCCATTATTAACTCGCCAACTTTGACTCTTGGTTGGGGTTTACCGACAATAGAAAAAGTGAGAAGTGGATCTGATACTTGTCTATCCGGGCTCTTCCGAAATGTAAACATACTCCTCATATCCTTTACCGATGGTAGGTCCCACTTATTTTCGGCAAAGAGTACTAGCAATCTGATGATTCGCTTCCATGAATTTGGAGCGATCTGGCATATCGGAAACTCCCAGTCCCGCAAGTATTCAGTAATTATGCGCGGCAAAGGGAATCGCAATCCTGATCTTAGACTCTCGGTGAACACACCGACGCAGTTGGGTGGAGGACTTGTAATCCTCTCACCTGGGTATGGAGCAAACAAGTGTACCGACGTAGGGACTCGGATTTCACTCCGCAGCATGACAACATCGGCATCTGTAAGTATACTTGGTTCGCCATGGGTTGTAAGTTCGGGGTCCGGCCATCTTCTAATGGGTCGCCCCCAGAATCTTGAGTCATCAATGGCATTTTTCTCTACGGTTTTGTCCCCCTCGCTGTCGTTTAACCGAATATTCAATCGTTCGACAAATACCGGGTCCCACCGATTATATTCGGACAACAATTCCATCTCCCCGGAGTGGACCATGTTGATCATCATAACATCCAGTTCATCGTCACCAGAAGACGCCCACGATACACTCATGATGTCGAGAAAAAAAAAAGGAAGGGGTCGGAGTAAATAAACAAAATAAAGAAAAAAGGAATTCTTACCACAGAAAGTAGTTCGCAGATCTGGGATGCTTTGAGTACAGTTGAAAGACGATTAATTCGCAAGAAAAACAAAGAAGACGATTGCAAGAAGAAGATGAAAGTAAAGTGAATCTCAAGAGAAGATTTCCTATTTATACTAAACCCTAAATTTAGTAGCGACCGTTGGAAACCAAAAGAAATAGGGGCGCGTGGGCCGAACGTTCTTAATTCGCGAGTCGACACAACTCTTGAGAATCGCACCTATCATCAACGGTTACGTGGCCTAATAAAAAAGACCGTTACCCCTATCAGTAAACGTTGCAATTAATTTTAATAAATTGCATCGTTTCAACTCTCAGTATTATTTCTACCAAGTGTAAGGATATCAGAAGAACAGTTTCAAAACCGACATGTCTCCCGTGCTCAAGATTGAGTGGTTATCAGAGAATTTTCAGCATCACTGCCCGTCTCTTTCAAGACAACCATTAATGCTGGGGGCCACCTTGTTGACATCATCTTCAGTAAACCGAATTAAGTGACGATCAGATAGTTATGTTCAACAGAAGGATGGTTGAAGTCGTACAAGTAGATAATGTCTTTATGGATCTCAAAGGTTCTGACACCAATCTCAAGACAATCACTTATCGAGTAAAAATTCATCAAGAACCGACATCGTCGTCGATTGACCGATATCTCATGTCGGTTATGACATGTCGGTTACTACATGTCGGATATGACATATCGGTTATAACTACACGAGCCGATATCTATGACTTGCTAAACCGACACCACGAGGTGGTGCCAACTCAGCACAACTCATCATTACACCTGGCCAAGTGGCATGTTACTAGCATGAATGGCAATTAGCCGCCGTTGACTATTCTCGTGTAATGATTACATATTAGATAAATATTGTAAATAAATATAAAAGGAGAAAAAAGTTCTCCAACAAGAGAGGAGGACAGGCACACAATAATATTCAGAAAATTCTATCTCATTTCACTGTTCATATAGTCTATGCTGTTTTATTTTGAAGTTACAATAAATCCTTGTCGATTATATAGTTGTTAACTCCCGTTTAACAACATCAAGCAAGTGCTTGAGCGGCTGTTGGTCAGTCACAATCCACAAACGTCACCTTAATAGATAAGGCCTCCATCATCGCACAGCCTCGACGACTACCAATATCTCCTTCACATATACGGACAACCCTAGTCGGGTCTTGCCGAGCGCCTTACTAAGAAAGGCCAAGGGACGTCCTTCTTGCACTAACACTGCTCCAATCCCTATGTTGCTAGCGTCTGTGTGCACCTCGAACAAAACATCGAACCTTGGCATTGCTAGCACGGGTGTCGTAGTCATCGTGCCCTTCATCTTCTCGAATGCAGCTCTGCAAGCCTCGGTCCATTTGAACCCGCCTTTCTTGGTCATCTCGGTCAATGGCTTGGCAATGGTCCCGTAGTCTTTCACGAACTTCCGGTAGTAGACCGTGAGCCCTAAGAATCCTCGTAGTTGCATGAGGCTCGTCGGCTTAGGCCAGTCGACCATGGCCTCGATCATCCTTGGGTCGACCTTCACGCCCTCATGCGAGATAAAGTGGCCAAGATACTCGACCATCTCCTGTCCAAACGAGCACTTGGATGGCTTGATGTGGAATGAGTTGGCTTCCAAGATCTCGAGCACCACACGTAAGTGCTCGATGTGCTCGGCCCATGTCTTCAAATAGACCAAGATGTCATCGAAGAAAACCAAGACAAACTTGCGTAGATGGTCTTTGAAGATGGAGTTCATGGAAAACTGAAAAGTGGATGGGGCGTTGCACAACCCAAACGACATCACCAAATATTCGTAGTGCCCCTGGTGCGTGCGAAAGGCCGTCTTCGGAATGTCGCCTTGTAGAGTCGGATCTGATGATAGCCGACCCTAAGGTCGAGCTTAGAGAAGTAGCACGATCCTCCTAACTCGTCGAGCATGTCGTCGACACTTAGAATGGGAAAATGATCCTTGACAGTCACGACATTCAGTGCTCGACAGTCCGTGCAGAACCTCCACGTGTCGTCCTTCTTCTTTGCCAATAGCACCAGTGATGAGAATGGGCTCGAGCTATGTTGGATGAGCCCGGACTCGAGCATCTCGCCCACCTGCCTCTCGATCTCCGTCTTCTGAAAGTGCGCGTACCGGTACGGTGGTAGTCCTTAGGCTCCCCCAGCATGCAGTCGAATTCTTCGATAAGCTCGCACACCTCGACCTGCTACTGCTTGGTCTCATCCTTATGTGCGTCATTGTTCTCGACCACTACAACAAATATTTGGCTGCCACCTTGCCAAACCCTCTCGATGCTCTTTAGACCAACCTCCTTGGTCCCACTATCCCCACTAGACTTCAATGTGACTCGGTTCTCTCCTGAGTTGAACTTCATGACCCCGGTTCGATAGTTGGTGGTCACTTCTCCCAATCCCTCGAGCCATTGTTCTCCTAATACCACGTCAGGTCCGACTAAAGGCAAGGCATAGAGATCAGCCTTGATGGTGACTCCTTGAAATTTGATCGGCACTCCGTGGAAGGACTCGGTGCACCTCAATCATTCGCCATTGGCCACCCGCTCTTCGAATGGCTCAATCTTTGTCGTCGGCAACTTCAACTTCTGAGACAACGTGGCATTGATGAAGTTGTGAGATGACCCATTGTCCACCAACACGACTACCCGACGATCTTTGACCCACGTCGGTAGCCTCATTGTCATTGGTCCTCGGGTTCCCGCCATTGTATGCATTGAGATCTCGGCTTCTTCCTTGAGAACCTCGACCTCGGATTCGTCTTCTACATTCCTTTCGACCTAGGGCTCTTCCTCATTCGAGTCGATGATGTCGATCACAAACGCTTGCTTGCATCGATGTCCTGGTGTAAACTATTCTTCGCACTTATAATAAAGCCCCTTCTCACGTCGGCGCCTTATCTCCTTGAGTGATAACCGCTTGAACTTAGGTCCTGGTGGTCGCGGAGTATTCGGTGGTCGTACGCTCGGTATGGTGTTGCCAATGCGGCGCGACTCGGGAAAGCGCGCGTCCGCCCATCCCCTTTGCGTGGCCACTAGGTGGTCCTCTCGGCGTCGGGCCACTTCCATAGCAACATGCATCGACTCCGGTTGCTCAAGGCGCACCTCTGCAGCTAGATCGAACTTCAGCCCTCCTATAAACGCTCCAACCAATGCAGTCTCGGGCCAGCCTCGTACGCGACATACCGATCTTTCGAACTCCTTTAGATAGTCGCGCAAGCCGCCGGTCTGCCTTATGCGTGTGAGTGCCTCATCGTAGTTGTGGTAGTCGGATATTCCAAAACGTGTGAGTAACTCGCGCTCGAAATCGCCCCACGTGATGACTTGCTACCGGCTGCGGTAGACACTTGTGAGCCATTGCCACCATACACTTAGCCTCCCCATTCAGGTAATAGGCCGCGTACCGCACTCACTCGTTCCCTTTGGTCTCGTTGAGCTCGAAGTATTTCACGGCTCGGTTGAGCCATGCATCGGGGTCGGTGCCGGTGAAGGTGGACAGCGTGATCCTCACCTTGTCGGCCCTAGGGCAGTCGTGGTTGTTGGAAGCTTGGGACCGCTGCTCGTAGTCCTCCTCATGCTCGTTCCCGTATTCGGCGTGGAGCCATTCGTACGCGTACCTGGGTTGTTCGAGCCAGGGGTGCAGTGGTGGTGGTGGCGCCGCGTCGTGTTGTTGCCGCTGCTGTTCCTGTTGGAACCCACGCAGTACCTCATCCAAGCGCTGCTCAAGTCACGCCACGGCTGCGTTAGTGTTGCTTTGGCCTTCGTCGAGCGACCCGAGCCTACCCTCCATATTTTCACTAATGCTCCTGACTTGGACGTCGAGACTGTCCAAACGCTCCTTCACTTCCTTGTTGGCCATGTCTTTATTTTCTTACCTTCTCTCTTTAGCTTGAGGACTCGTATTGGAAGATTTTTTTTAAACAAACGAAAGTTAAAAGGAATGGGAAATAAAAAGACACACGATCTTGATTCTCTCAATGAAAGCACCAATGATGAAGACCGTGTGTCCTGATTGTCGAAAAGCCGCTCCCGTGCCTAAATCGCTCGATAGGTGTTAGGAGGTTCACACACTCGCGCCTCTCGAAACGAATAAAATTGCAGAAGAAATCTAAAGCAAAGTATTTGAACAAAAGTTCAGTTTTTTATTATGATCTTCAATAATGAAAAATAACAAGAGGAAGGGCTTTTATATATGCATCAACTAGATCTAGTCCTAATCTACCTATAATTCTAATAAAGAAATAAAATATTAGGTGTCCTAAACATTCTAAATATCATAAAGCAATAAGGAAACTAAATATCTAAAGGGATCCTAGAAATCTTGTCTTGCACTCCAAGTCTAGCAACCTTAATCGCCTAGTCGTCGGTTGCCCCTTGCCCGTGCGCGCCTTGCCTTATTCCTTGAGGATCGGGGAGTCGCCTCCCATGCGCGTGCGTGTATCGCCGTCATACTTTCCGCCCGTGCCATCGCCAGCGGAAATCTCATCGCACGCGTCCCTTTCACCTGGCGCCCCAGCACGCGGTCGCTCTCAAGAATCGCCGTTGCGTGCATCCTCCTTCGCGCGCCCATTTCTGCCGCGCACGTCCTTTACCGCACGGCCACTTGTCGCCTACGCATCCCACTCGCGCGTCCCGCACGCGGCTTCCTCAAGGGCCTGCGTCTCGCCCGTCCTTCATGCTAGCCTTCTGTGCGCATGATAGGCACGACTCGAGGCATTCTTGAGTCACCGCGCCACATCTGCATCAGCTGGACGTGACAAGCTGGTGATACGAAAGTGGTCATCAACCCAGGCGAGTCCGACGAGGAAGGTGACGACGACCTCAACATATGGTTGGAAAACATGCTGGAGGAGCCATCAAGCCCGATATATCGACCATCATGCAAGAGAGACTGGCCGAGAGAATGTGGTCCACGGGCTAAGCTGAAGGTTAAGAAGCGCCGGGCCAAACGACGACGCAAAACAAAGGCGCAAAAGGCAAGCCAATGTTGTGGGCCGTGCACTAGGAAGAAACGGGCGTGGCGTTCAGAGTTTCGAAGACGGGGAAGGCTAGGAACGGAAGATGGCTGGATATAGCGTGCAGGCGACTGCATTGGGTTGGAGGGTTGGGACTTATGGCCGTCGGGAGAACAAATGGAGTCGGGCGACAAAGGGATCGATGAGGACCGGCTATCGGGCGTATGGCGCGCATCGTGCCATGATGCGCGCAAGAGCTCGAAGGGTCGAGGCGTTGAACGGAGAAGCGGCACCGAGGTGTTGGACGCAAGTAACACGCGATGGTGTGTAATATCCCGTTATTTTATTGGTATAAATCATGTTTTAGTTCCGATTTATTAATATTGTCGAGTATTAATTTTCGGAATTAATTATTTTCAGTCGAGATTACCGAAATTTATTTTCGACGTACCGTTTACGTTCGGAATAATTTTGGTAATTAAGTATTATGCTTAAAAGTTAATTAGCCTAATTAAGTGATTAATTAAACATTAATCACACATTAGGGCTAAAAAGCCGTACGGAACTTTGTATTGTATTTAGCCAAATTTCGTAAGTCATTTTTCCTATACATGAAGGAAGCATATTTCCTTTTCATTAAGTAATATCACGTGGCACTTTGGGGAGGTTTTGAGAGGGATTAGTCATCCCTAAGGTTCCTAATTAACTTCCAAATGTCAAGACTAAATTGAGCCACATCCTTCCTTCATCATCCACATCTTACGGCCATCTCTATATATAGCATAAGAGATTGGAAAATTTTCCCACCTTCCATTAAACACTATCAGCAATATCATACATATTGGAGTGAGAGTTAGTAAGGGAGTTGTGTTAAGGAGTACACACGCACGTCAATTAGCTTCCGCCCGCACCGTAAGCACCGTACGCCCGGAGGCTCCGGGTGTTCCGAGCAGTTGAGCAATCAGCCGAGGGTTAAGAAGGTAACATCAGCTACCTGTTATATTAAGATTCAAGTCATGTTAAGATTAAGTTGAGTAAGTCATATTCATGGCATAGCTTACCTTATTCTCGGCCGTGCGTGTGGTGTGTTAAGCCCGTTCATGTTATGGCCCCTCGAGCGAATTTTGCATGTTTAGTTAATATTATGTGAAATCATGATCTGTTTGATTGTTTCACTCGATAGAGGTTCATGTTTAACTCAGTAGTTAGGCCGTGGGACGTGGTCGCGCATATAGCGCACCACGGGCCGTGCATGTGTGTTGAGTATGTCAAGTTCCAGTCCTTCGAGCAATACATGTTATTTTGTTCAATAAATCATGTTTTATAATCAGTCATGAATGATGTACCGAGAGAAAAGTTAAGTTGGTCGAGAGACGGCCTATCGCCGTCGGCGGCGCACGGCGCGCTCGCCACGGCCCATTCCGTTGATCGTGCGAAAAGTTATGTTTTCAAGTTATTTCATTGATCATGTTCATGTTGAGTCAGATTATGTTTATTGAGGTCAGAGTGCACGGGAGTTATTGCCGGACGGCCG
>CACSLK010007779.1:6475521-6505933 GCA_902706635.1 Striga hermonthica | reverse complement strand
GCAGCACGCGGCAGGCTGCTGGCCGGGCCGACGCCGACTGCCCGGTTCAGCCGACCGGCAGTCCGGTCCAGACCGGTTCAGACCGGCTGGACCGGTTCAGTCCTTTTTTTTCGGTTCGGTCTGTACACTTTGGTTTCAGCCCGGTTCACGATTTTAAGGGTATTTTCAGTTAATATTTCGGGATAGTTTCAATTCAGTAAATTCATGTCCGATCAGTTCATGTCAGTTCAGTTCCGGTTATTCCGGTTGAGTCTAAATATCATGTCAGGTTCAGTAGAGCATCTTAACGAAATTAATCAGTTAAGTTAACAGTCTGAGCATAGTCATTAGTAATTGTTTATATTATATTTCAGTTTGATCAGGTCACGAGTATCAGCACTGCCTTTATTTTCACGGATCAGGTGGAGACTCAGACTAAGTACTACATTGATTATAATTATGGTACAATGCTTGAGGTATGTATTTCATGTCATGTATCCGCTCGGAATGGTCGCCGGTCCATTCTGGGTTCTAGTGGCCCTAGTCTGCCCACTAGAGTGTGCACATGGTGTCCGACATTAGTTTGTGCCGGCAGATGAGGTAACGGTCAGGGTCACGTTTGCGTGACGATATCAGATTCATGTTCATGTTATTACCGGTTTCATGTTGAGGTTATGTATATGCCAAGATCATGATGTTGTTATTATTTTCAATGTTTACATTAGTATGAGTTTCCACGGAGCACAGTGCCATAGTGCTCACTTCCCACTGTTATTATGTTTTTCAGGTCAGGACGTCGGGCCGGGAGCATGAGATGACGGAGGCTTCAGGACTTTTATGTTTTGACTGTATATATATTATGACGATTTACGTTTCCGCTGGTGATGGTTTTGATGAACTTATGTTTTGATCGGACTTTTGGAAAAATTATGCTTTCAATAATCTTATGATTTTCTTAAAAACTTTAAATAACGATTTTTCCAAAATAAGTCACGTTTTACGGTAGCACCCCGAATCAGTTTTCACAAAGTAAAAGATTTTATTTTTAAATAACTTTGCGAAATTTTCGCACTCTGATTTTACGATAAGGCGGGGGGTTACATGGTGCGCAGGAGGTAGGCAAGCTACGGGGGTCGGCGATACGCGTAGAACCGCGGGTGTACGCGGGAGCGCGGTAGGCGATCGGGACATGGGCGTCGATGGTACGCGCGAGCAGGCAGGCGAGCGCGAGAAGGGTGCGGGGGCATCAAGCGTGGGCAGCAACCGCGGGGGTGGCTGGGACGCGCGGACGACGGACGGCGAAGACGCGGAGGGCGTTGGGCACGCGAGTGAAGACGATGTGGGCGACGCCCTAGGCCGAGTAGGCGTAGGAGTGATGGGCGATTGCACGCACGTGCACGAGGAGTTCGGCAGCAGCAAGGCGCGCGATTGGGGAGCGGACGACCCAAGCCGCACTGGACTAGGAGTAGCGGAGGCGGTGGCCAGCGCATGCGAGACAGGTAAGGCGCGCGATGCCATGCGCGCCGAGGATTAGGAAACCCCGAAGGGCGGCGCGCACGCATAAGGCGAGAGAGGCGGCCGAAAATACTTGGGCATGTGATTTGGAATTGTTTGGAGTGCAAGCCAAGCAAGATCAAGATCTAGTTAATTAGGACTCTAGTATATTTAGTTTCCTTCTTGCACAATAATATCTAGATTGTTTAGGAATTTAATATTTTATTGCTTTAATATGTTTCCTAGGTAGATTAGAATTAGTCATAGTTAGGATCTATAAATAGGGAGCATCCCTCATTGTTTTTCATGTCTTGGATGAGTTGAATAGAAAAGAACGTAGGTTCGAAACCGTGTGTTAGGATTCGTGAGAGTTCGATCATGCAACCGAATTGGTGAGGCTAAGACCCAAGCCAGTTCAACCGAGTTAGAGAGGCTAAGACCCGATCTAGTTCAAAAGAATGAGCGAGGCTAAGACCCGAGTGAACTCAAGTAACCGAGTCGATCACACCTATCGTCGAGAGCAAGGCCGTGGCGAAGCCGTGATCGAGACAAGTCGAGGGAACGCAACACACGATCCGTCATCATTGGTGCTTTCATTGAGAGTGATCGATTGTGTGTTCGTTAACTTTTTCTATCCTATTCTTTTTCTTTTTGTTCGAATTTTTGGTTTCTTTTTGTTCGATTTTTTTTCGAATTTTTCCTCAAATTTTTGAAAAAATTTCGTGAGTATAAAAAAAAAAAAAAGTGTCTTCTAGTCCTTTTGTTTGATTTTTTTTTTCGGTCATTACCTTTTTGTTAAGGGGCCGAATTTCTTTTGTTTTATTTTTCTTTTTTGGTTCGACTTTGTTCGAACTTTTTAGAGTAAAAAAAAAATGTCTTATGTGCCAATGGACGAGATGGATTGGGAAGATCTCGAGTTATTGGAGAGTTTGGAGAGGGAACTTACCCCATGGGAGAGCACATATCTAGACGAGCTCCATGAACGAAGAAATCGAGAAGAGTACGAGCGACAACTCGTAGAAGGCCGAGGAGCAATGGAGGGTGAAGTTCAAAACCGTGAAGATGATGGTGTGCATAATTTTCTAATCCTTGAGGACAAGGAAAGTCTTGAAGAGGAGGGGAATGATACGGAAGTGGTCATCAACCCAGGCGAGTCCGACGAGGAAGGTGACGACGACCTCAACATATGGTTGGAAAACATGCTGGAGGAGCCATCAAGCCCGATATATCGACCATCATGCAAGAGAGACTGGCCGAGAGAATGTGGTCCACGGGCTAAGCTGAAGGTTAAGAAGCAAGGGGCCAAAAGACGACGCAAAACAAAGGCACAAAAGGCAAGCCAATGTTGTGGTCCGTGCACTAGGAAGAAACGGGCGTGGCGTTCAGAGTTTCGAAGACGGGGAAGGCTAGGAACGGAAGATGGCTGGATATGGCGTGCAGGCGACTGCATTGGGTTGGAGGGTTGGGACCCATGGCCGTCGGGAGAACCAATGGAGTCGGGCGACAAAGGGATTGATGAGGACCGGCTATCGGGCGTATGGCGCGCATCGTGCCATGATGCGCGCAAGAGGTCGAAGGGTCGAGGCGTTGAACGGAGAAGCGGCGCCGAGGTGTTGGACGCAAGTAACGCGCGATGGTGCGCAAGAGGCAGGCAAGCTGCGGGGGTCAGCGATACGCGTAGAACCGCGGGTGTACGCGGGAGCGCGGTTGGCGATCGGGACATGGGCATCGATGGTACGCGCGAGCAGGCAGGCGAGCGCGAGAAGGGTGCGGGGGCATCAAGCGTGGGCAGCAACCGCGGGGGTGGCTGGGACGCGTGGACGACGGACGGCGAAGACGCGGAGGGCGTTGGGCACGCGAGTGAAGACGACGCGGGCGACGCCCTAGGCCGAGTAGGCGTAGGAGTGATGGGCGATTGCATGCACGCGCACGAGGAGTTCGGCGGCAGCAAGGCGCACGCGATGGCGCACGATTGGGGAGCGGACGACCCAAGCCGCGCGGGACTAGGAGTAGCGGAGGCGGTGGCCAGCGCGTGCGAGACAGGTAAGGCGCGCGATGCCATGCGCGCCGAGGATTAGGAAACCCCGAAGGGCGGCGCGCACGCATAAGGCGAGAGAGGTGGCCGAAAATACTTGGGTATGTGATTTGGAATTGTTTGGAGTGCAAGCCAAGCAAGATCAAGATCTAGTTAATTAGGACTCTAGTATATTTAGTTTCTTTCTTACACAATAATATCTAGATTCTTTAGGAATTTAATACTTTATTGCTTTAATATGTTTCCTAGGTAGATTAGAATTAGTCATAGTTAGGATCTATAAATAGGGAGCATCCCTCATTGTTTTTCATGTCTTGGATGAGTTGAATAGAAAAGAACGTAGGTTCGAAACCGTGTGTTAGGATTCGTGAGAGTTCGATCATGCAACTGAATTGGTGAGGCTAAGACCCAAGCCAGTTCAACCGAGTTAAAGAGGCTAAGACCCGATCTAGTTCAAAAGAGTGAGCGAGGCTAAGACCCGAGTGAACTCAAGTATCATGAGAGACTTAGGCTAATAACCGAGTCGATCACACCTATCGTCGAGAGCAAGGCCGTGGCGAAGCCGTGATCAAGACAAGTTGAGGGAACGCAACACACGATCCGTCATCAGCTGGTCGCTAGTGCACGCGGTTGGGCGCTGGGACACAGTGGAATGGCGCATGTGCAGGATCGAGAGTCCTTGGCTAAGGAGGACTGGGCGCAGGCGTCTTGGATCACGCGGTCGTGCGCGGCACGTCATCTGGATGCACGAGGATGGCGCGCACGTACTTCTCGCGCGCTGGAAAAGGTGCAATGTTCGACGGGCAGCAGATGCTGTATGCGAGCAGGTGGTCGACATTGGGAACTCTCAGGCGTTGCTGGGCGTCGTTGTTGGGACCTAGCATGATGTCTGGCTGCGTGCGGTTGCGGGCTAATGCTTACGACTGCATGCGGCTGGGCGAGGGCGGGACTCCGGTGGCAGCGTGCGGTGGTGATGATTTCTGGTGGCTGCTGGCGGCGGCTGATGGCAACGGTCGGCGACGAAAGATGGCCGGAAAATATGAACAATAAGGTTCAAATAAATATTTCACAAAAGCCTTCTAATGGATTATCTAAAACACCTACTTCGATTAATCTTGGTGGAGCGATTAATCGAATCTCCCTAACTCTCGAAGAATGCGATTTCTCTCTGTATGTAGAAGGGGGAAAATCGGCCAGTATAACTATCTCTCAAGAAGTTGGGACGTGGTATGTTTATAGATTCAATTAGGACCCAAAGGAGGTGCTAAATATTGGCTTATCCCATTAGACTAAAGAATTATAATTCTATTCCATATACTTTCCCAACTATGTTGTAATTCCTCCTCTAGAAGACTCCAAAGTCTCCTAACCCTAGGTAATATTCTAGAAGGAATATTCCCTTCTTAATGGAATATTAATTATGGAATAAAATTAATTTCTTAATCTAAATATAATTAAATAATAAAACATCCCACTAGAGTAATATTATTGCTCTCCCCATTTAGCTCCTAATTTATTCAATAAATCCGAACCTTTGATTAATTAATATTAATTTGATTGACCGATTTACCTCCCTGTGTTTAAGATATAATGTCCGTTGATTAATTAAATTACTGACAAAATAATTAATCAACTTCTAATTCATTTCCGAAATTAGTACCACTAAGTTTATAAACCATTATGTCGGACAATTGTCCACCTACAGGGTTTAACATAATTTTTCTTCCTGAGCTCATTTTGGGGACGTCATCAATCTAGCGCACTGGAACATAGTGACCGTAAATAATTTATAATAGCACATCATATAACCACTCTTGTTTACCAAAGTATTGAGTATGTCATCCTAACGGAATATAAATCACTCTTGGTAATCAAATAAACAAGAAATGAGTAGATATGCCTATTTTGTATTATCTTACAGCTTAAGAGAACGCATCAATCACCGACGGTCTAGATTACAACAACGATCAGTGAAGCTCATAATCTTATCCTTCTGCGGTCCTGTTCAACACTTATCGTAAGTGCTAGTGTAGTTCTTCAGTCAAAGACCAACTGGATAAAGAATACACTACAATCTTTTTCCAAGAGGGGTCTCACTGCCTGTCTAGACTGTGAACGAATAGCTTAGTCTTACACGAAACCGATAGGTGATCTTTCAGTTCGAAACACTTCGAACCACACTATCTCAATGTAAGATGAGGAGTATGATTTGCATAAATAAATAAACTGCAAGCATATGTACTTTGACTGAAACATGATGGCGAGATCCAAATGGAATTGATAGAATCTGCAAAACATAGCTTTTACAGCATACCTCTAGCAATCTCTCACTTATGATTAATAAGCTCATGGCTAAAATAAACTAACCTCAATTCTTTCAATCTAATTCTCAAATACTAGTCTACTATGTGACTCTAACGTCTGACTGACATTCCTTCTACGTGTCTTGTAAAGACTTTCACCGGTAGACTCTTCGTAAAAGGGTCTGCTAGGTTGTCCTCTGACTATATCTTGGCAACAATGACTTCTCCTCGTCCAACGATTTCTCGTATCAGGTGGTACTTGCGCTCTACATGTTTACTCGTTTTATGAGTTTGTGGCTCCTTCGAATTTGCTACTGCTCCGCTTTTATCACAGAACACTGTAATCGCTGTGGGAAAACTCAATACCACATCAAGGTCGAGGAGAAAATTCCTGAGCCAGACAACTTCTTTCGTTGCCTCTGAGGCTGCTACATACTCAGACTCCATGGTTGAGTCTGCCACGCATTTCTTCTTGGCACTCCTCCATACAATGGCTCCTCCTCCTAAAGTAAGCACAAACCCTGAGGTCGACTTGCTTTCGTCTCGGTCTGCCTGAAAGTCAGAATCGGTATAACCCAACGGAAGCAATTCATCTATCTGGTAAACCAATATGTACTCCTTAGTTCTACGTCGGTACTTGAGTATATGTTTTATCACAGACCGATGTTCCGGTCCTGGATTACTCTGATATCTTGCTACCATGCCTATGACATAACAAATATTAGGTCGCGTACACAACATTGTATACATGAGGATTTCTACTGCAGATGCATAAGGAACTGCCTTCATATCCTCCATCTCTAGAGGAGTCTTCGGGGACCTCTTCTTAGATAGAGGGATTCCATGTCGAAAGGGTAAATCCCCTTTCTTAGAATCCTGCATGTTGAATCGCGTTAGGACAATATCTATGTATGTGGCTTGGGATAGGCACAACTTTATCTTCTCTCGGTCCCGTATGACCTTGATTCCGAGAACATGTCCTACTTTTCCCAAATCTTTCATATCAAACTGCTTGGATAACCATACCTTTACATTCGACGACATCTTCACACTGTTTTCAATGAGAAGAATGTCATCCACGTATAGCACAAGAAACACCACCACATTTTCATCACTTTTCTTGTACACGTAGTGCTCATCCGGGCATTGGGTAAATCCATATGATTGGACAACCTTGTCAACACGGATGTTCCATGACCCTGAAGCCTGTTTCAGTCCATTAATGGACCTCTTCAGCTTACAGACCAGATGCTCTTGTCCCTTTGCAATGAATCCTTCTGGTTGATGCATGTACACAACATCGCATACATGAGGATTTCTACTGCAGATGCATAAGGAACTGCCTTCATATCCTCTATCTCTGGAGGAGTCTTCGGGGACCTCTTCTTAGATAGAGGGATTCTATGTCGAAAGGGTAAATCCCCTTTCTTAGAATCCTGCATGTTGAATCGCGTTAGGACAATATCTATGTATGCGGCTTGGGATAGACACAACTTTCTCTTCTCTCGGTCCCGTATGACCTTGATTCCGAGAACATGTCCTACTTCTCCCAAATCCTTCATATCAAACTGCTTGGATAACCATACCTTTACATTCGACGACATCTTCAAACTGTCTCCAATTAGAAGAATGTCATCTACGTATAGAACAAGAAACACCACCACGTTTTCATTACTTTTCTTGTACACGTAGTGCTCATCCGGGCATTGGGTAAATCCATATGATTGGACAACCTTGTCAAAACGGATGTTCCAAGACCCTGAAGCCTGTTTCAGTCCATTAATAGACGTCTTCAGCTTATAGACCAGATGCTCTTGTCCCTTTGCAATGAATCCTTCTGGTTGCTGCATGTACACAACATCGCATACATGAGGATTTCTACTGCATATGCATAAGGAACTGCCTTCATATCCTCTATCTCTAGAGGAGTCTTTGGGGACCTCTTCTTAGATAGAGGGATTCCATGTCGAAAGGGTAAATCCCCTTTCTTAGAATCCTGCATGTTGAATCGTGTTAGGACAGTATCTATGTATGTGGATTGGGATGGGCACAACTTTCTCTTCTCTCGGTCCCGTATGACCTTGATTCCGAGAACATGTCCTACTTCTCCCAAATCCTTCATATCAAACTGCTTGGATAACCATACATTTACATTCGACAACATCTTCACACTGTTTCCAATGAGAAGAATGTCATCCACGTATAGCACAAGAAACACCACCACGTTTTCATCACTTTTCTTGTACACGTAGTGCTCATCCGGACATTGGGTAAATCCATATGATTGGACAACCTTGTCAAAATGGATGTTCGAAGACCTTGAAGCCTGTTTCAGTCTATTAATGGACCTCTTAAGCTTACAGACCAGATGCTCTTGTACCTTTGCAATGAATCCTTCTGGTTGCTGCATGTAGATGTCCTCGTCCAAATTCTCGTTAAGGAAAGCGGTCTTAACATCCATTTGCCAAATCTCATAGTCCATATGAGCGGCTACAACCAAGAAAATCCTGATGGATTTGAGCATAGCTACCGGCGAATAGGTTCCTTCATAATTGATCCTCTCTTTCTGAGTGTACCCTTTCGCAACAAGCCTAGCCTTGAAGGTCTCAACCTTCCCATCTGCTCCTTTCTTTCACTTATAGACGCACTTGCATCCAATGGCGCGAACGTCACTGGGTGGCTCTACAAGATCCCAGACCTGATTGGAATCCTTGGACACCATCTCAGACTTCATCGCTTTTTGCCAAGACTATGCGTCTTGATCTTGGAGTGCCTATTGTAGGTCCATGGGTCGATTTCAAGCATGTCTGGGATGGCCTCAGAAGACTCTCCCAGACCCATGAATCGTTCGGGCTACCAGAAAACTCTCCCACTACGACAAGGTACTACCTGCTCAGGTGCATCATCAATGATACATCTTGCAGTACTTTGTGGTGTAACATCAGGTACACTCGGTATTGAAGTAAACACTCCCTTTATCTCCTCGAGGTCATGTCTACTACTGGGCTTATGATCTAAAGCATAGTCTTCTTCCAAAAACCTCGCATTCATGCTAACAATTACTTTCTGGTCCTCAGGACTATAAAATAGAGCACTTTTATTTTCCTTAGAATATCCCACAAACAACCTTACTTCTGATCTGGTTTCCAACTTATCTGTTTTTGTTCTCAGCACATGTGCTGGACTACCCCAAATTCTGAGATGTCTTAGACTAGGTTTTTGCCCAGACCACAACTCCGATGGTGTAGACGGTACTGATTTAGAAGGTACCCTATTCAGAATGTATACTGTTGTTTCTAGGGCATATCCCTAAACAAATCTGGTAATGTACTATAACTCATCATTGCCCTAACCATTTCCATTAGATTCCTATTCCTTCGTTCTACTATGCCTTCTGCTAGGGCGTCCCGGTGCAGTTAGCTGGGAAGTAATCCCATTATATGTAATTCCTAAATTCGTTTGAGAGATATTCACCAACACGATCTGATCGTACGGACTTGATACATTTTTCTAACAATTTTTCCACAACTGCCTTATACTCTAAGAATTTCTCAAAGCATTCAGACTTGCGGTGCAATAGGAAAATGTACCCATATCTCGAGTAGTCATCGATAAACATAATGAAGTACTTGAAACCACTTCTTACTTGAACAGTCATGGGACCACATAGATCGAAATGAACTAGCCCTAACAAATCTTCGACTCTATGCCCCTTTGACTTAAAAATCCTCTTAGTCATTTTGCCTTCCAGGCAAGACTCACCGGTTAGAAAAGCCTCGACATCTAACGACCCCAAGGGCACATCTGCTACCAATCTTTGAATCTTCCTAATGTTTATATGACCAAGTCTTAGATGCCAAAGATATGTTACGTTCATTTTTGAAGGTTCCTTTCTCTTATTTAGATTAGATGATGAATTAAGTAATTGTTTCTGTTGCAGTGGAGATGACTTTGGTTCTAGAATATATAGTTTTTCTACTAATGAACCATCACATATGAACGTTTTTCCAGAACGAATAACAACTTTATTATCGAAAGTAGCATAAAAACCGTTCATGAACAACTTAGAAACTGAAATCAAATTCTTTCTAAAGCTGGGAACATAAAGACAATCCTTCAAAACCAAAATCCTATCTAAACCAAAATATAAATAGACATCTCCCACTGCAACTGCTGACACTCTACTAGCATCGCCCAAGTAGATGGTAACTTCTCCTGCCCTAAGTTGTTTGGTTTCTTGGAACCCCTACATAGAGTTGCAGACATGATCAGAGGCTCCCGTATCTACACACCAAGTTCTGGTAGATAACACCGCTAAACATGTTTCAACGGCTAAACAAAAAGATGTACCTTTATCGAACTTCTTGTGTAAAGGAAAGTCAGCCTTCCAGTGTCCTTTATGCTGGCATCTGTGGTACTTGCCTTTCGGCTTTTTCGCCCCTTGTTGAGGTCGCGCGTCGCTCATGACCGCTTTGCCCTTTCCTGAGGACTACTTCTTCTTCTTACCCTTAGGAGGCTTAGAAGTAGAAGCTTCACCTCATTGGGCTACCATCGCTTGGGTTTCTGACGAAACAGGCCTTTTGTCGACTGAAGTTCAGAGACAAGTTCCGGTAGAGTCATTAACATCTTATTCATGTTTAACCAGAATTGCTCGAAGCTCTTCGGCAAAGACTGGAGCACTATATCGACCTGGATTTTCCCGTTAATAAAAGCCCCAAGAACCTCCAGCTTGTTTAGCTGGGCCATCATACCAAGAACATGTTCCCCTACGAGATTGCCCTCACGCATTGTCATGTTCATTAGAACCCTCATGGCTTCTTGTCGGGCAGCCCGTGATTGATGGCCAAACAGTTCCTTGATGTTGAGGAGCATCTCTGCTGCAGTGTTCATAGACTGATGTTGATGTTTAAGTACATTTGGCAAGGATGCCAAGATGTAACACTTCGCCATCTCGTCAACCTTTTCCACCGAGCATACGCCTCTTTCTCTTGATCTGGCGCATCATCAGCAGACACATCCGGACAATCCTCAATAATAGAAAATTTTTACCCCTTAGAAGTTAACACTATATCCAAGTTCTTTTTCCAGTAAATGTAATAGGGACCAACAAGTTTTTTTTTTTAGAACTACGGACAACGGATTGAAAGACATTTTGAATTTCTGGGATCATTCAAACATAGTCTTTACTCAGTCAAGTAGTTTTGAATTTAACATCAAATATTGATCCTATAAAAACATTATTCAAATAAATTCGCCAACACCTCAAAATACTGAATCCCCGCAGGCCACTGAGTGTGGACGTCAACGGTTCAAACCATCGCAAGATGAGGGATATATCCCATTAGTTCACATACTGTCAAACAATACTTAACTAATAGTCGGTCCAACTTCTGGCCAACGCAAAGAATAAAAACAATCTTTTTCTTTGGGAATGTCGAAATTATTTGCACTTTAAGTGTAACCCATTAATTGGTACTAAGTTTACTACCAAAATTATACGTCCACCTTTGGGTGACCCGTACGCTTTTGAAATAGCTCACTATAACCATCCCGAAGGAGATTTGTCCTTGTGAACTGTGAAATAAAATGTCCTTCGGGCTCGATTTAAATCACTTCACTGACAAACCTATAATAGAGGCCTTGAATGCTATTTATTTAAACCCATTACACACTTAATATAATTTTTTATTTTACGAGATTTTTCTAGACATGATTCTAATAATTCAATTTGCTCATAAGAAAACAAATCACATAAGAACATGCATGATTAATAGGCAATAAATAAACAAAGAACTATAATTCAACTATCATGGCCATTTAATCAATCTCCAATGTCACGGAGAAACACCATCATGTCCTTTCTTGAATGTGCCTTCCATTTCATGAACTGGAACCTCCCCTTTCACAGTGACTCCCACTCTTCATCTTGAACTGGTCGTCGCTGGAAAAGTCGCCATTGGATCATCACCATGGCATCCGTTTACGTGTTTATCGCCTTGTCCCGTTAAGGTTGGTCCATGTTCGTCAGATCAATAATGAATAATATAAAACAACAATTACATAATTCATCTTATGACCCGTGCAGGAGTCGTACATGAGTTTTCTATGAAAGCAGCGGTGTCCCACCGTGTGAATCATTTAATACAAGCATTCACCAACCTAAAAACTTATTGACATGTCCGAGCTTATAAAAACAACATACATCATACATGAATTAAAAACCATTCATACGGGCCTTAATAGTCGGATTCAAAATTACCTGCAAAAAACTATTTGCAATTTCTAATCTACTATGTCGTTGCGTCCGTACACAATTAATTCATGTAGACATGCAAGTCCAAATTCAAACTGTGCGCAAAGTTAAATTAAACCTGGTCTTTAGTAATAGTTGTTGGGTTCTATTAGGAACGTCAACGACATGCACAGTATTGCAATACTTATCGAAGTAAATCCTAACGCAGCAAAATCTATAGTTTTTTTTAAACATCCCAGTGTGGGATAGGGGCTTGAGGCTACACCACCGACCTGTGAATATAATGACCCAGAGAGGGCTAATAAAGTCAAGAGTCTACATCAACGTCAAAAGTACATAGATCATCATCAAAATAGAAAAAACAAAAAGTACAAGGATAAAAAAATGTACGATGTGGATCTAAAGTCGAGTCCTCATGAAAGGTCGTCCTAGTCAAGGTGTCCTGGCATGAAGTCCAAAACGACAATTCTAGTCAGGATCAGGTGGTGATGGCCGACTGAATCTGGAGGAAGGGTACTCTAGCCTGTCCATCCGAATGAGGGTCCGAAGCCGGAGGGGAATGTCCTCTGGATGAAGGATGTGTCTCTGAGGTATCGATGCCCCCGTGCTAGCAAGGAAGTCGGTGGGGCGGTTTTCCTCTCAGAATATGTGTGAGACCTGGTAATGGATCGAGCAGAGGGTGTCTCTGATACGCATAAGGGGGTGTTGGATCTGCCATGAGCCCTGATGGCCAGATGTCAAAAGTGTGATGACAGCTGCAGCATCCATCTCTATCCAAATATGGGAGGAGATCGAGGCGCCAATCTCAAGGCCAATCTGGAGCGCCTGAATCTCTGCATCATAACTCGAGGAGGCACGAAGTGGCCCATGGAAGGCAAAGATGAGTGCCCCACCATGATCCCTAATCAGGCCCCCTCCTCCAGCAGCTCCGGTATGTTTGTCGAATGCGTCGTCCGTGTTTAGATTAACCCAAGGAGGCTTCGGTTTCAGCCATACAACGGTCCTGGGTCGTGGATGCTGGACAGGTAAAGGAGGAGGTGCCCTCAAGTGGTGGGGCGGTGTACAACCTGTCCAGTCCCTCGTCGTGAGTCTGCCCAGGGCGGTGAGGAGAGAAAGATGTCTGTCAACCTGCAAAATGATGTGAGCACAAGAAAATATAATATCTCTATGCTTCACGTTATTCCTTTCTGTCCAGGTGGCCCATAGGATCAGACAAGGAATAAGGAAGCCCACGTGTCTACTGTGTGTGCGGTGTGAGAAAAAACTCAAGAGCTCAAAAAAACTGTTTGTAGTGGGTCGCGGTATGTGAGTATATCTGGCATAGTGCTCCCACACTCTCCTCACAATCTCACTCTCAAGAAAAAGATGGGTGAAAGTCTCGATCTCAAAGGTACCGGTCTCAACACAACAATGGCAATGGGAGGGAAAGGAGAACCCCTTCTTCTGCATCACAGTGTCAATGGGAATACGCCGTAATAGGAGGCGCCACATAAAGATGAAAATGGTCGGGGTGAGAAGGTCGGTCCTGATGGCCCCGAAGAGGAGGTTAGGCCGGTTACCCAGCCTCACATCTCCCCAGGCCAAGGACATAGAGAATGCACCTGAAGATGTAAGTCTCCACCTCATGCAGTCCAAACCTCCCTCCAAAATGGGAATCTGTCGGATCTGGTCAATATCTAGTCTACTGAAACCCCCACCTCACCTAGAATATCCTCCATCTTATCTCTATCCCAAAATCCCCACGTCCAAAGGTCCTTCACCTGCATGAAAGGTAGGTGAATGACTGGCCTAGTACTCGAAAGGGGGGGCCTCGCCGAACCACAACTCATCCCAGAAACTAACCTTCCCAGAACCCAATGTCAAAAAAATGTGCTTCTGAGCACGCCTGCCAACTATAGTGAGCCGTCTCCACTGACGACTATCCCGAGCAGTGGCTGTCACTCTGCAAGGATGGACAGCTCCACCAGGGCAATACTTCGTGAGGAGGTAATGGGCCCAAAGGGAATTGCCCTTCCTAAAGCGCCACCACATACTGTAGGAAAAAGCAGTGACAACATTAGAGAACCGCCGAATCCCGAGCCCACTCTCTGAATGGGGACGACATATGGAGTCCCACTTCACCCAGTGGGTCTGCCGCCGTCCCCGCGAGCCCTCGCCATGGATCCAAAAATAGCGGGCTAAGATCTGATCTAACTCGTGAATCGTAGACTGATAGGGATCAAGCACCGCGAGAAGGTGAAGAGGGAGGGCACAAAGAGTGCTCTTAATCAAAGCAAGTCGGCCTCCAAAGGATAGGTGTCTATGCGACCAGCCATAAATCCGGTATCATCCTCTGACGGACGTCGATGAAAAGCTCATGGGAAAGATGACCCTGGTACAGGGGGGGCCCAAGGTAAGGGATGGGTATGTCTCCACGAGCAATCAGTGCGCTCGTGGATTCAGAGAGCCCACTGATCTACAATGTGGTGGTCCATGATAAAGGTGCTCTTACTAACACTGACTAGCTGGCCAGAGGTCTCACTGTAGTGGTCCAAAAGACTCATGAGATCTACGAGCCCATTATCTTTCGCACGAGTGAAAATGATAATGTCATCCGCATAAGAGAGGTGGAAAATGGGAGGCCCACATCCACGCATGCTATAGGTCATCCTCGGATGATCGTGAATGAAGATGTCAAGGCAGCGAGAGAGATAGTCAGCCACCAGAACAAAAAGGGAGGGGGATAAGGGGTCCCCCTAACGAAGGCCGCGAGTAGAAGGGAAAAAGGTCGTGGGACTAGCATTAATCAAAACGGAGAACGTGTAGTGCTCCACACATGCCTCAACAAAGCTAATCCATCGGTTAGGGAATCCCATCCGAGACAGTACCTCTCTGAGAAATGACAACTCGACCTTATCATATGCTTTGGACATATCTAGCTTTAGCACGAGGTTCAGGGTCGTGTTCGATTCACATGAGAGATATCGTGTATCATCTCATGAGCCAAAAGGATATTATCACTAATGACTCGATCTTTGATGAATCCACTATGGTTCGGAGAGAAAAAGTGGGGGAGGAGAGGGGCGAGGCATTCGTTAAGGATTCTAGAGATGATCTTGTTAGTCACATTGCATAAGCTAATAGGTCTATAGTCGGACCAAGAGCTAGGTCCCAGTCTCTTCTGGATCAAAATGATGGAGGTTGTTGTGAAGGACTCTGGTATCTGGTGGCCAGAAAAGAAATCCCTCACAACTTCCTCTATGTCAATTCCCACAATCTCCCAGCATAACTGGAAGAATAGGGACGAGAAGCCATTGGGTCCAGAGACGCTGTTGGGATCAATCCCAAACACAGCTTCCTTGACTTTCTCCTTACTCGGGAGGTCATAGAGGTCGACGAGGTCAACTGACTGCGGGATGGTCGGAAAGAGGGCAGGGTCGGGGTGCTTAAGAAAGTCCCGCTCAGAGGAAAAGAGAGAGTGGAAGTAAGCCCTAGCCGACTCCCGTATCTGGGACTCCTGGATCACGGATGACCCATTATCCTCGATACTATGGATATACGACTTGGCTTGATTTTGCCTCACGAATCCCTGAAAGAAATTGGTATTACATTCCCCCTCAGCCACCCAGCGCACAGCAGCCTTCTGCTTCCAAAAATCTTTCTCCATGAGGTGGCGTCTGGTACTCAGCATGGCAGCGGCGCATTAAGGACCTATTCTCTGGTGAAGAGTCCAGGTCATAGATCCGTTCAGCCTCTGCATACGCAGACTGAGCTGCAGTAAGCCACTGAGTAATGTCACCAAAAGTCGTCCAGTTCCACTGCTTCAAAACGCGGCGGAGTCTCCTGAGCTTCTCCTCCAGGTTGCGCATCCCATAGAGGTGCGTAGCCTGCTGCCAGAAAGCTCTAACAGTATCGTAGTAAGAGTGGTGGCGATCCCACATGTTTTGAAACGAAAGGACGCTTGCTGAGGGGAAATAGAGAACCAACACGGGATCAGAAGGGGAGCGTGGTAGGATCCAATTCGAGGAAGGTGTGTTACAACCCTGGTCGCAAACACCCTCGTCCACGACTCTAAGTATAGAGCGCGGTCGAGCCTCTCCTTGACTCTGTCCCTCTCCCACGTAAAGGGAGCTCTTTCGTATCCAGCATCGATTAGCTCACAATTCGATACAGCATGCGAAAAATCTAAGATCTCCGCTGAGTGGTCCGATAAACCACCACTGCGTTCATCGGGATGCAAAAATATGTTGAAATCACCGCTAACCATCCACAGTAATCCCTCCATACCATCAGCAATCCCCCGCATGGTGTCCAAGATGTCATATCGACAAACCCTCGCATAGCTGGCATAAACCAAGGTGTGGAAGATCGGCTCCGGAAGGTGGGTGGCGATGAGCTTCACGTGCAAGACCTGATCAGTATCTCGAAGGATCTGACAAGTAAAGTCACGCGAGTGGAAGAACCAAATCTTGTTAGAGGTATTACCCACCCGGGCATGAAAGCCAAGGTAGCGCGAGTATACGTCAAAAGAGGGGTCACGAGTCATAGTCTCTAAGAAAGCCGCAAAGTCAAGGTTATGCTCGCGAATAATTGATTTAACGTGAGCAAGGGTGGTCCTATTAGCCAAACCACGGGCATTCCACGTTAGCGATGTGACTGACATGACAAACGTCAGTGGATCCGCCTAACTGGAGGTGTCCGTGGTCAGGCTGTGTCTGTATGTTTGGTAGAGACAGAACTCGGCTAGTAGAGAACTGTGCAGTCCTTGATCTAGTTTGTGGTCTCCTGTGATCTGGGCTCTTCTGGCCATGGCCCTCTCGCATAGGGAGGAGGTGTAAGGGTGAGCTGTAGGAGCTCCAAGCCATCCGTGCTTTGCGCCTGGTCCTGCAGGGAAGGCGGACTAGACTCAATAGTAGGAAGTGTGGGAGAAGCGAAATATAAGGTCAGAAGGGGTCGAGCTGGTGGAAGGAGAAAAGGCTCAGGATCGGATAACGTGGTAGGGTGGAGGGAGGGCTCTAAGGTCTGGATGGGAACTGAGGGGGAAGGGGGAGCCTCAATACACAATGGGAATGGCGGGGATTCTATCTCATCAACTAAAAGGTCATCATCATCAAAGGGGGAGCTTGTCGAAGCTCCTAAGTGATCGGAGGGAGTGTGGGTGTCCTCCTCCGGCTCTGTGTCAAGCACAGAGAAATGAGAATGGGTAGCTACGGGTGCTGACTAGAGGTACTGGTAGGGGAAAAGGCCCGTAGCTTTGGCCTTTGACCTATCCAGGTTAACCTCCTTGGGCCGGGTGCCCTCAAAGGTGACCTTGCCCTCACCCTTTTGTCCCTTCAGATCGGGACCGTGGGCCGGGGCCTTGCCCTTCTCCTTAGGGCTCCCCGGGGCGACAGTAGGACCCTGTCTCACTATGCAGCAACGGGGGGTAAGGCAGGTCGGGGCTTGTTGCCCTTGGTGTAGCATTCTGCAGTCCCATGTCCTACATGGCCACATAGGGTGCAGAACGGGGGGACTCTCTCGTAGACCACTTTCTGGATAGTGGTCTTGCCCGCCTGGTTGAGCTCAATCTCTTAGATGAGCTCGTCCCAGAGATCAATGCACACCCGTGCAACATATAATCTCGAGCGGTTTGCCGTAGCGGCATCAGTCTCAATGGGGTTACCAATGCAGCTAGCAATCGAGAAGGGGGCAGAAGGGTCGAAAAGATGTGGTAGAAGGTCCGAACGGCAGCACCACACCAGGACGATGGGAGATTCCTCAACAAAGGAGAAATCAGGGGTGTATTTGAACACCCGACCATCACATCCAAAGATATTGAGATGCGTCTTAATCCAAACGGAACTGTAGTCTCTTTCGATTCAAAAAAGAGTAAATAATGATTATAATTAAGGAACCTAGGAGACACTCTACCCTTAAAACCTAATTTTTGTCTAGACCGACAGATAAATCCCGGAGGGAAGGGACAATGAAGGAAAACTTCAAGATGAGAGCATTATCAAATGACTCGGCTAGAGAATTAACAGTGGGCTCAGAAAAACTTACCTTGAACCTGCCTTCCTCGGAGCGAGTGACAGTCCCGCTCTGTTTGTCCCGAAAGGACTCCAACATCAATCTCTGATGGCCCGATTTGGCGGTAGATGAGCCCGATACCGCATCTCAAAAAGAGCGGGCTCTGATTGGGCGGGGGCCGTGATTCGCCGTATAGAGAGGGGGAAGAAGGTTGGTCGTGCTCTGCCCTTGGGCAACGCTGCCCATTGGCGGTCTTTCATTGAGGTCCCTATCTGACGGGGCGATCGTTTGTTGTCCGCGACCCAAAATTTCTATCGATAGTGAGTGGCTGGGGTTAGACGAGCGGAGTTGCTCGAGCTCTGTAATGCCGTAGGATTTAGGTTAGATATTATGCCCGAGCTCTGTAGTGTCTTGCCCGAGCTTTGTAGCGGTAGCCGACGGGGTGGTAGAATAGCCGACGATAGGGAGGGAAGTAGAGAAGGTGGCTCCGTCCGTCTGGGTATGGTCGGCTCCGACGCTGATGACGGTTTTGTGGAAACCGCCGGCTGTCAATGAGACGGTGGTCGCCGTCGCCTGGTCTGCCGGAAGATGACGGCCCGACTGAGATATATATGGCCTGCTGTGCGAATAAAGGAATGGGTCTGTAGTATTGGGTTTAGACTGAAGTGGTTGGGCTAAGGTGGATGAATCTGTAGTGTTGGGTTTTGTTTGAAGTGGGCTAAGATGGGTTGGGGAGTTGGGTAGAGAGTGGAGGTGGGCCAATGTGGATGGCGGCCCATAAAGGTTTCAATTTGAGTTGGGCCTAGGAAGAGGCCCAACAGGTCGGCCCACATGGGAAGGAGCTGGGGGGAAATCTAATAGGATAAGGTTTGGTAGGTGGGGAGAATCTGTCGCTGTGAGGATGACAGAGCTTGGCGGAGGTGGGAGAGCTCTCGGCGGGATTGAGCCAAACTGAACCGGCCAAGGGATTCTCGTAATTTGACCGGCTGGGTCGCCAGTGACATTCAATTCGAAAAATGCCACAGACGGCGACGTTGCTCTGCGGGATAGGCGGAGTTTGTCTGATGTTTGAAGAGCCGATTTAATGACCTGCTTGATGTTGCTAGTCCATGAGTTGAGTCTGGTACAGAGGTCGCCGGAGTGCGTTTGGGGTCCGATCGGAGGTGCCATGGGGATTGGGATTTCCGAGCTGGGGGGAAGTCATGAAGAAGATGGGTAGAGAAGAAGAGACAGGTGGAGGGAGGGATGCGGTTTGAGATCCCTGAGCCCGGGCGGCTCGCCGCCGACGACGACGGATGCCGGCAGGGGCTAACTGGTGGTGGCCAGTAAACAAATGAAGGAGGTGGGAGGATGGAAGAAGAAGGTAGCTAGAGAGAGAAAGAAGAGAGAAGTGGGAGCATATTCTCAGTGGAATCTATAGTTAGGATATAGACATTACCTTTTAAAATTTTAGCTGACTCAGAGACGTTTCTGAATACCGTTGATGAAGTTCATCTGAACACCACAATCCGATGGGTTGATGGATTTGGCCTTTACTCAATTCTAATCTAGTTGTTGAACGAAGCACGGTCGGGCTTGGAAGTCTCGGTGTCGGGTTGAAGCGGCTGGGCTCGGTTGCTCACGGCGGTGCGGTTGAGCGAACGGTGCGCTGGTCCCTCATCACGGACTGGCGCTGATAGGCTCTCGCGAACGGCAGGTTCAAGTGAGCAGGTAGACGGGCTCACTGCGGGGCTCGTCACGGACAGGCGCTGGGTTCGCGGACGCAGGACGGCAGACAGACGCGTACGATGTACGGAACTTTTATGCTGAGGTGGATTGGCACTCAGCGTCTGAGGACACGCTGGCATGCGCAGTACGTATCCTGTGCACGTACGAAATGGATCGCGCGTGCTTGTTGCACGCAGGAACAGTGCACAAACTCGATGGATAGCAGATGCGGGATGCGAGAAGGCAGGCGGCGCAGGGAGCTCGCGGGACATTGCTGGTCATCGCTGGGGTGTGCTGGGAACGTACGCCTGAACCTTGCGGTGCGCGGCTGCTAGCAGGGATGCGCGGCTGCTATGGGCTGGCACGGGCAACTCCGGTGGACCTGGGCGGCGACTCGCGGTGGCGGCGATTTCCGATGGCTGCCGGCAGCGGCGGATAACAGTGAAAGATGACCGAAAAATATGAATAAGAAGGTTAAAAAAAACTACCGAAAAGCCTTCTAATGGATTACCTAAAACACTTACTTCGATTAATCTTGGTGGAGAGATTAATCGAATCTCCTTAACTCTCGAATAACACGATTCTCTTTATGTAGAAGGAAAAACCCACCAGCATAATGCTTATTCAAGGGGTTGGGACATGGTGTATTTATAGGCTCCATTAGGGACCTAAAGTAGGTGTTAAATATGGATTTATCCCATTAGGTTAAGTAATCCTGATTCTACTCCATATACTTCTCCCATCTAGGTTGAAATTCTTCCTACTAATAATTACCTTCTAGAAGACTCTTTAGTCTCCTACCCCTAGGTAATATTCTAGAATAAATATTTCCCTCCTAATAAAATATTAATTATGAAATAAATTAATTCTTTAATCTAAATAGAATTAAATAATAAAACATTCCACTAGATTAATATTATTGTTTTTCCCATTTAGCTTCTAATTTATTTAATAAATATGAACCTCCGCTTGATTAATAAATATTAATATAATTGCCAGATATGCCTCCATATGTTTAAGATATAACGTCCTTTGATTAATTAAATTACTGACAAAGTAATTAATCAACTTCTTATTCATTTTCGAAATTAGTACCACTCAGTTCATTAACAATTATGTCGGACAATCGTCCACCTGCAGGGTTTAACATAATGTTCCTTCCTGAGCTCATTTCGGCGGCATCATCAATCTAGCACACTAGAACATAGTAATCGTAAATAATTTATAACGACACATCATATAAACACCCTAATTTACCAAAGTACCGAGTATGTCATCCTAGCGGAATAGGAATCACCTTTGGTAAATCAAATAAACAAGTAATGAATATACATGCCTGTTTTGTATTATCTAACGGCTTAAGAGAACGCATCAATCACCCAAGGTCGAGATTACAACAACGATCAGTGAGTCTCATAATCTTATCCTTCCATGGTTCTGTTCAATACTTATCATAAGTACTAGTGTAGTTCTCCAGCGAAAGATCAACTGGATCAAGAATACACTACAATATTTTTCCAAGAGGGGTCTCACTGCCTGTCTAGACTGTGAACGAATAGTTTATTTTTACAAGGAACCGATAGGTGATCTTTCTGTTCGAGACACCACGAACCACACTATCTCAATGTAAGACAAGGAGTATGATTACATAAATAGATAAATTGCATGCATATGTACTTTGACCAAAACATGATGGCCAGATCAAAATGGAATTGATATAATTTGCAAAACATAGCTTTTACAAAATACCTCTAACTAGCACCACCGGTCCAACAGGCTCCACTGACTTGTGCCACTTGCAGACGCGCCCATCGCGGAGAGAGCCTAGCTGGGCAGGACATTTGCTTTCCTTGCCGTAGACCTAGTCACAGGATAGCCGACAGCCTAGACCGTCCACAGCCCCAGCAGGGCCAGAGACAGCCAACCCAGAACCAGCCACGTGAAAGACCCGCACGTGTCTTTGCTGTTAATCAGGCGGAGGAAGCCGAGCAATCAGGTACCATGTCTGGGATGATCTCTTTACACGACGTATCTATCTTTGTTTTGTTCGACATCGGAGCGACCCATTCGTTCGTCTCGGCCAAGTGTTTATAGGCTCTAGGAGTCCAAAGAGTGAGTGCTTTCGACCCCCTCGAGATCAACTTAGCTTCGGGTAGTAAGATAGTGATGAGCTTCTTGGCCAAGAACCTTAGCATGAGTATTGGCGGCATAACTTTAGAGGTTGATGCGTTCTTGATTGATATAAGGGACTTTGACCTCATTCTCGACTTGGATTGGTTGGATAGATACCATGCGGACATCAGATGTCGTGACATGGAAGTGACGTTGCAATTAGCTGAGAGAGATCACATCACATTCTTCGGGATGAAGACGAGGACTTTACTGCATAGCATTTCCATAGCGAAGGCGACTAAGTGCTTGCAGAGAGGTGATTGCCAGGGTTACCTGGTGAGCATACTCGGGAAACCTTCAGAGAAGCGGATGCCCAAAGATGTACCCGTAGTGCGAGATTTTATGGACGTCTTTCCAGACCAACTATTGGGAGGACCACCGAACCGTCATGTGGAGTTCGTGCTCAACCTGGTGCCTGGAGTCGGGCCAGTGTCGAAAGCACTGTATCGTATGGCGTCGAAGGAGCTTCAGGAGTTGAAGGCTCAAATCCAGGTCTTGTTGGTCTCGGCTTCATTCGGCCGAGCATTTCACCTTGAGGAGCACCTGTCCTCTTTATGAAGAAGAAGGATGGGACACTTCGCATGTTCATCGACTACATGGACTTGAACAGGTTGACGGTGAAGAACACATATCCACTCCCCAGGATAGAGGACTTATTCGATCAGCTGAGGGGCGCCCGTGTGTTTCCCAGATAGATCTTCGTTTGGGCTACCACCAGTTGAAGGTCAAGGAGTCTGACGTGGCTAAAATCGCGTTTCTTACTCGATACAGTCACTATAAGTTTGTTGTGATGCCGTTCGGCTTGACCAATGCGTCGGTGGTATTCATGGATCTCATGAACTTTGTCTTCCACCCATACTTGGATTAATTTGTCATCGTCTTCATATATGACATTTTGGCCTACTCGAGGAGCACCACCTAGCACAAGGACCATTTGAGGATCGTGCTGGAGACACTAAGACAGGAGAGACTATATGCCATGTTCTCAAAGTGCGAGCTTTGGCTCGATCGAGTGGCGTTTCTCTGACATCGTTATGGCCGAGGGCATAGAGATCGATCTCAGAAAATTGAGGCAGTCAGGAACTGGTCAGCACCGAGGTCTATTACTGAGATTCAGATTTTTCTGGAGCATGCATGCTACTACAAGAGGTTCATCGAGGGGTTTTTAGATTTTTCTGGAGCATGCAGGTTTGATGAGGAAATCAGTGAAGTTCGAGTGGAGTATTCGTTGTAAGTCGAGCTTCTAGGAGCTCAAGGAGAGGTTGACTACAACGCCGGTGTGACTATACCAGACCCCACACGAGGCTTCACTATCTATAGTGATGCCTCGAAGCAGGGACTTGGTGTGTGTTGATGCATGAGGGCAAGAATGTCGCATACTCTTCGCGAAAGCTAAAGCCCCATGAGGATAACTACCCAACTCACGACCTTGAGTTAGCGGATGTTGTTCACGCACTCAATATTTGGAGGCACTATTTTTACAGTGGTCAGTGTGAGATCTACACCGATCACAAGAGTCTGCAGTATATTTTCACACAGAAGGAGTTCAACATGCGACTGAGGTGGTGGTTTGAGCTAGTGAAGAATTACGACTGAACCATTCAGTACCATCCGGAGAAGGCGAACGTAGTGGCTGATGCCCTTAGCCAAAAGGGAGAGGGCAAGCTGACTTGTCTTATCACCCAACAGAGTTAGCTTATTCGAGAGTTCACATGGATGCAATTAGAGGTCGTTGAATCATTTCCCAAGATGCATGTGGTGGGAGGTATTAGGTCGATGAGAGTTTGGCCCATGCTCCGAGATCGAGTGTAGAGAGATCAACATGTTGACGAGTTTGTCCGTTCGATGAGAGCGAAGGTTCTCGTCGAAGGAGTAGAGGGAGAGACACAGATGGTGCCTTGGAGTACAAGGGGAGGATCATTATGTCGAACGTCGAGGCCCTGAAGAAGGAGATCTTGACCGAGGCTCATAGTGCACCCTATTTGGCGCACCCCGGCAGCACCAAGATGTATCACGACATGAAAGGATCATTTTTGTGGAGGGGCATGAAGAGAGATGTAGCAGATTTCGTGAAGAAGTGCTTGGTTTGCCAGCAGGTGAAGCCCGAGCATAAGTTTCCACCCAGGTTAGTGCAGACATTAGAGATCCCACTATGGAAGTAGGAGCACGTTACCATGTATTTTGTTATGGGACTACCCAAATCGAAAGAGCATCACGATGCGGTTTGGGTAGTTGTGGACCTACAGACGAAGTCGGCTCGCTTTTTTCCCGTGAGGATGACGATGACCATGGAGCAGCTTGCCAGTATCTACATCTGTGGGATTGTTCGACTCCACAGAGTAGCCGAAACCATAGTATCAGACCAAGATCCTTATTTACCCAGAGATTTCTGGGAGTTCCTCAACGAGGCCATGGGGACACATCTAAAGTTCAGTACAACATTCCACCCGCAGACCGACGGGCAATCTTAGCTGACCATCCAGACACTCGAGGACATGCTTCGAGCATGTGTTCTAGACCGTGGCAGTACATGGGAGGAGTTGGTCCTACTGATTGAATTCGCGTACAACAACAACTATAAAACGTTGATCAAGATGGTGTCGTACGAGGCTTTGTATGGTCGCAAGTGCCGATCACCCTTTTATTGGGAAGAGGTCGGTGAACGGTAGGTTCTCGGTCTGAAGCTGATCGAGGACACGGTAGAGAAGGTTGCCATGATCCGTGAGAGGATGAAGGTAGCATAATATCAATAGAAGTTCCATGCTAACAAGTGTAGACGAGACCTTCATTACGAGAAGAGAGAGAAAGTGTTCCTGAAAGTCACGCCTTTGAAGGGCGTGGTTCGCTTCAGGAAGAGGGGAAAGTTGCAGCCCCGTTTCGCAGGCCCATTCGAGATCCTCGAGCGAGTGGGCAAGGTAGCATACCGGTTGACGTTGCCACCCGAGCTTTCGGTTGTGCACAACGTCTTTCACGTGTCGATGCTGAGGAAGTACGTGCATGATCCATGGCACATATTGAGTTACAGTGAGCTTGAGGTCGGCCAGAACATGACTTATGAGGAGCGGCCAATAGCTATTCTGGACCGAAAAGTTCAGCGGCTGAGGAACAAAGATGTAGCGCTCGTTCGAGTTTGTTGGACTTGCCACAACGAGGCCGAGGCTACGTGGGAGCAAGATGAGAAGATTCGAGCAAGATATCCAGATTTTCAGTTCTGATTAGTACTTTTGTACTTTGTATTTCAGTTTCTAGTATATAGTCGAGAATTAGGCTTTAGTTTTCTCATTTCCGGGAACAAAAATGTTTTAAGGAGGATAGATTGTAAGCCTCGAACTAGTTTTTATATTAGCTCGACTTTATGTTCCAGTAATAGTAAGTTCATAATTATGTCGTATTTTATTTATTATTAATCGCATAATTTGTTAAAGTCCTAAGTCTAAGCCATGGGAAAAAAGTTCTAATTTTTTATCGAAAACGAAAAAAATTTTAAGTCTAAGTAACGATTTATATTTTTAATCGAGTATTAGAAAAGTCAGGAAATTAATAAATTTTTCTGATATCGAGCCGACCCATATTTTATTTCGAGCCCAAAAAATATTTTTCGGTCCAAGTAGTGATTTTTATTTCTAGCCCGAGTCAAAGCCCAATAATCCAAGTCCGAGCCGATTTTAATTTTTAATCCAAGTGGTATTTAATTTATTAAGCCCGAGTTGAATATTCAACGAACCCAAGTAGATTAATTGCTACGCCCAACTACTACAAGAAAACCCTAGCTCCCCCTTGCTTATATATATAAGTAACACTTAGCTCATTTTTTACAATTTCATTTTCTTCATTAAGCAAAACCCTAGCCACCATCTCCTCCACCACCTCACATAAAGTTCGACCAACACATCCCTGTTCCGGCGAACCCCCAGCCGGCGAGCTCAAACTAGAGCCTCACCGTCACGGCAATCCCACGTCCATCCTCCATCCACCTCGCGCACGTCCTGTTCACGAATCCGAGTCGCTGAGCCATCCCTGAGCCATTGCACCTCAGCCTCCATCGTCCCAACTCCGGCGACCTTTAGGTCAGCGAGCACCTGAACCACCACTCCACCATAACGAGCCTTCACCCACGTTGTCGTTCGTCGCCTCAGCCATTGAAGAACCACCTCTAAGCTCGCCACCACCTCACGCACCAGCCCGCAAGCTCCCGCTGCCGTCCTCGTCGTTGTTCAACTCAGTCCATGCTGGCGACCCCTTCCAAGCCTCCTTCAAGCTGGATTTGTACCTCCCGAGCCAGCCCGACCTCAGACCCGAGTCGAAAAGCACCAGAACCGAGCCGTTCAGTCCCGAGTCCCATTGCGCCATCACAGATCCGAGGCCAACTGAGCAAGCTCAGTCCCGATCCGCACCGACGAGCTTCACCAACTTGAGCTCGAGTTTGATCCGCAAAGTCCGACCAGTCTCATCCCAACAACAGATACGAGTTCCTCACCATTAACCCGATTCGACCCGATCCATAGCCCGAGCATTTTCAATAGCCATTTCTGAGTTTCGATTTTCGTTTAAATCCCTAAAAGAGGTATATTGGCTTTAAGTCCAACTCCATGTGCTTAGACGAGTGTTTAAGTTAATTATAAAAAAGCTAAATTATGAAGTTAAAGATGATATGAATTGATTAGGATTTATTGAGTTTGTATGCTAGAAAATCATGATAAATTGAGTATTGATCCAAAAAATTCAATTTTAATTTTAGTAATCCTATCATGATGTCTTGAGGCTAGGGTTGAAATTTGATGAATTTTGATGCCCGTTTGCTATGTGAACCAAATTTAGGAATATAGAGCCAAAATGCTCGATTTTTGTTGTATAAGTTAGAGGCTTTATATTGTTGTGATAATTTTACCATAAATTATATATATGCTGAGGATGTTGTGGTTAAAATTTAGAATTATGTTTTTTGGTATGCTTTATAATTTGGGACACTAGCCTCATTTTGCGATAATTATAAAAATTTATTCTGTCGGTATTTAGCCGCAGTTGTGATATGTAAAATCGTGATAAATCATGTTGAACATAAGGTTTAATTTTTGGCTTAAAATGAGTAAGGTTAACAGGTAGTAGAAAACCTTAGTTCGGCCTTTCTATATAGTCCGGATAAAACTCTAGATCCAAGTATTAAAGGCATGCATTAGCGAAGTCGTGTCCGTGCGTATGTACCCGGACCACGGTTGAACCGAGTTGCACTTAGTCAGGCGAGCGACCGATCAGTTTCGACCGAGCCGTCAGTCCAGTTCAGTTGAATCAGTCTGGAAAGTCTGGACGATTCGGGAGTTCAGTTGAGAACATCAGTTTGAGCGTGAACTGAGATTCAGTATTTTTCGAACCCAGTCAGATCAGATAAAATAAGTCAGTTCAGATAAAATCTGATAAGCCACTCCAGATAAAATTAGATAAGTCAGTTCAGATAAAGTCAGATAAGCCAGTTAAGATAAAATCAGATAAGCAATACAGACTTAGAAAATATTTCAAAGAACTCTAGAAGGCCTCAAAGACAATAATTTCTCAAATTAGCTCGTAAATCCTCTAAATTGAGATTAAATAATTTGAAAATCGAGCGAGCGAACCTTGTAAGATCAGATAATAATAATAATCAATTTTTTCAATTTAAGCTTAGTACTAAGAATATTTTGCTCAAACCATTATGTAGCTTGAGGAGAGTCGAGCTTTCGACAGCTACTAGTCATCCAACACGCACTTGCCTAGCAGTATCAGCATATCAGGTAGGGGTCATGTACTGTGTTCCACATCGTCTTCAATTTCCATACCATGTCTAAGGTATGTATGAGAAAAGTTATATCGCCCAGGATTGGAGGCCTTAATGCTCCACCTGTGGTCCCGATCTCGAGCCTTAACGGGCCTTATTGCGCCAATCAGGGTGTGCACATGAATTAGTAGCCTTGTACCGAGCGACTTTAAGCAGAGTTGAGCATGTTACGACGCCCAGTGCGCCTCGCAGACTCATAGCTGCGTGTGTTGAGGTCCAAGCAGGCCTTGCGCGTGCACCGCCGAGCTCCCGACGACACTCTTTCTCAACACACATCGCATACACACCCTGCCGCGCGCGAGTACTTATCCCCCATTCGCGGCACGCATTCCTAGTGCGCCATTACCTGTGGTCCGAGCACGCCCCTGTGCCAGTGACCCGCGACACACCCCTTGTCTACAATCTACGCGTGCGCTGGCGAGGCCGCGTCAAGCAGGTCCGCGCGTGCGAAAGATTGCTCCGCCGAGCTGACCATGCGCGATCGAGCCGGGCTGCACCGGGCCAAAGAGTGACCGACCGGCTCAAGAGCGAGTTGTTTGTCCAGTCACCGAACCAGTTTGGTCTGAGTCCGGGCGGTTCGAGAAAAAAGTGTTGTTCGTGAAATCTCCTATGACCAAAAGAAGTTATGATTAGATATACTACATATATACATTAAATAAACATGTTCTTACATATTCAAACATGGAGTCAATTGACTCTTATATGTATATAATTAGACAGAACAAATACATTAGACACACAAATATGATAAAATCAGACAATGATGCAAGTAATCGTTAAATATAGTAATGTTATGGTAAATGTATGCATTTGCAAATATGAAAAATTTCAGAGAATGAGTCAAAATCCAATTTACATGTAGTTATACAAAAGATAATAAACATATAAATAATCTTGAAACAAGATACAAATAATACACTTTGACATTCAAAATAGAGATTCTAAAAACTATGACGTACTAAATTAACATTATTTAACTTTAAGATAAATAAACGAGATATAAACAACCTAAGTCCCATACATATGCGAACGACTAAAACATGAGATAGTGTCCCTTGAAGAATAAAAAATCTTTGATTTACCCTTGTTGTCTCTAACCCTCGTCTTATTCACGGCGTCAGGCAAATATTCTTTTGTTTGATTTTGGGTTCGGACACAAAATCGTCGTCTCTATTGGAATTTACTTCGGTCGTCTTGAAAGTCAATTTTTTGAACCTTTAGGAGCTTCAATAATCTGAATTTGGAGTTTGTTTTGGACGACCTTACGCTTGGGTGCCTGAAATTGAGATGTTCGACGAGATTGAGAGTGAGTTAACTCTTGCTTCGTCTTCACTGTTGACTGATTTGGGCTCATTTTTTCTTCTCTTGGCCATTGAAGATTTTGGGACGTAGAAACAATTTTTGTGTGGTTGGAAAAGATAGATTGAGAAGTAGTTTTTGTATGTTTGGAAAGATAGATGTTTTTATTTTTTTTGTTTGGAGAGAGAAAAACAAGTCTTTTTTTTTTTGTATGGAAGGAAGATTCCTCGAGAATCATGCAGGAAAATATCATCAATTTATTGTGTGATCTTTTACAAAACTGCTGAAATAAAAATTTTGTATTCCTGATTACAAGTTAACGATTTCGTATTGATATTAATAATATTATTTAACAAAGAATGTGTAAGGGGTGTAAATCTATACATATATATATATTATATCTCTCTTATATCTTATATGGGAGAGTTAGACCTCTTCAAATGGCGATACGTGTCCATTTTGGTGGTGCTCAAAAGTTGACACGTGTCCTTTTGTGGACCAAAATGTCCTTCATATTTTCTACTAATTACAACTTTGCCATAGAGTATTTTTATTGTTACTTAAATGGGCACTTCTCTCTATCTTACCTATATATGGAGAAGTGGGGCTATTTCTGCTCTTGACACGTGTCTCATTTCGTCCATCTCACAGCTCGGTATGTATTTTCCCTTTTTTTAAATTCTAATGTCGAAACGACGTCGTTTTTATCACAGTTACAAATTTGGGTTGACTGAATTAATTTTGACTGCTTTTGGATGTTGGTCATTTCATATTGTCAGTGTTGTTGGTGCTGCTACACTCACGTTCTTTCTTTTGGGGCCGTTCAAACAACCGCAAAATCTGGGGCGTCGTGCGATTCGGTGACTGTACGATGTGATGTCCGTGAATTGGGTGGGATTGCCGGAAGTGTGTATTCTTGCGTGTGATTGTTGAATTTTATTGTTGTTCCTCTTATTCAATTTTCAATATTGTTTCAGTGATTGAGGTGCAAAACCTCATCTTCCAACTCCAGCCTAAAAACCCTAGCGGCGGCGGCGAGGCGATGGACGGCGGTCGACAAACTACAGTGCAAGGAGCAGCTGCAACGACGACGACAAAGCAGCGAGGCCTACGAGGCGAGCCAGAGATAGAGAGATAGAGGGAGATCGGAGGGGCAACGAGCCAACGACAGACAGATAGAGGGAGACCGGCGGGGCGACGAGCCAACGACAGACCGATAGGGGGAGAATAGTGGAGACTGGAGAGGCGAGCCGGCGACAGAGTTGTTGGATTGTGGTATCAAAACGTAGAAGACAATAGACATGATTAAGGTTTGCATATTTCTCAATATTCACCGTAATACAATGTGTGAACTCTTATAGGAGATATGATGA
>CACSLK010007779.1:6424160-6460042 GCA_902706635.1 Striga hermonthica | reverse complement strand
CGAGTTTTGCATTGCACTTTAGTCACATTCTCTTGTTATTCTTCCCAATGTATTTCTTTTCAGCTTAAGTTTAGTCGAACTGTAGAACTAGGGATTGCTGATTTCGGGCAAGTGGTGTGGGAAGTCGAGAAACAGCTATGTATATTTTGAGGTAATATTTATTTCTTGCTAATAGTTGAAGATGTTTGCTATTTGGATTCCACTCATGACTTTATATTGAAAAGAGAAGTTGGATGCTCACGTGATGACTTTATATTGAAAATAGAAGTTGGATGCGCATACAGGTGCTTATGGCATGCAATCTCTATGTTTAACTAATAAATGAATGGCATGTGCATGTCACTTGTGGAGGTGTTACTTTTAAGCTCTAATACTCATTTTCCATGAAATGATTACTTAGGTTAAAAATTTATCAATGATATTATCTATCTTTGTATGTTGTCAATGCAAAAAAGTTAATGATTTTCATGTGATTGAACTATAGTAAATTTCGTTTGGCTAAAATCTGCCACTTGTTTATGCATCATGATGTAGTTTGGTTTTCAATTTGCTATTGGTAATTGGTTGTTATGGTGGGGCATTTTAGTTTTCAAATTTCGTTGTAGTTTTCAGTTACTATTTATTATTATAATGTCTTATATAAAACATTACATGTAAATATTATTGCAAAATCTTGGACATAATTATAATTATTAAGTTACAAATAAATAAAAGCGAATTTGGGTCCGCCTGTGCTGTGCACAGCCGAAATCAAACTAGTGTATATATAAATATATATATATATATATAATAAAAATAACTGTTTGTAGTATTTTTGGACATGTGGTAACCGAGCTACTCGACTCGGGTGTTCTCAAAGGGAGGCTATTCGGAGCTTCGTTTGCTACCTAATCGTCAAAGTCACATAACCGAAAACAAGGTCCTACACATTCTACTCGCTTGATGGGGATTGATTGCACGCAATTAAACTAAGAATCTAAGAGCAAATTATGAGAAATGCAAGATTGGAAAGAAAAATCGAAACCTTAGTTGCACGGAGTGTCCATAACTCAAGAAAAGCAAAAATAAACAAAAGAAAACACGTGAGCATAGTGATCCTAGGTAACCGATTTCTAGCTATCTATACTAAATCATCACGCTTGAAACAAAGTCGAGACCTTTACTAGATTAGCACGTATTGATTCCTAACACACGAAGCAAGCAATGAAAAAAAAAACAAAAACCTAAAAACGAGCATCAACACACAACTCGAAAAACAAACTCGAAGTAGTAAGTCCTAAGTAAGATACTTACTCTACTATCGCGTGTCTGGACGAAAATAATGAAGAAAACTTGGAACTTGGATAAAAATAAGCATGCCGGAATTTTGCCGGAAAAGTAGAGTTATGAACCTCCAACTAAAGCATAAAAAAATAAACGAGAGAAAATGGAGAGGATTTCCCAACTTAAAAGTTGGGAAATGAGGGTGATGTTAAAAATTACAAAGTACAATGTCTATTTATAGCTACACCACAACCACACACTAAAACACACATATTTAATGATAAAAACTAGCAAGGTAGGCTGAACTCGCGAGCCAAGGTTGGATTTTCGCGGGCAAAATTCGCTGGCATTGGGGGACTCGCGAGATAGGTGCTGTTTGCGGGCAATATTCGCTGGCAATGAGGAACTCACGAGTTCTGGAAAACCCTCGAAACGATTTTCGCAGGCGCGAATCCCAGGCGCTGGACGTGGCTTCAGCTCGATTCCCTCTAACTTCTCGCACGCTTCTCTGATTGACTTGAAATTTTGACTTACATTCCTCAAATATTTTTCTCCACGTCTCCGGTGACTTTCCGACATTTTCTAGTAAATTTATTGCAGACTTTCCGGAACACGCATTCCCTACAAATAAAAAGTGAAAATAGAAATATAAAGTACAAGACACTAAAATGATACAAGGACACAAAAACAAGCAAATACGACTAAATGGACAGGGAAAAACCTAAAATAAAATAAAACAAACAGAACTAAAACACATAAGAACACACAAAATAACAACAAAAACATATAAAACAACTCCCCAACACTTAATTCTTTGCTTGTCCTCAAGCAAATAAAACAGCAAGTAGTTCGAGAAGAAAAATCGAACAGTCCAAAACTAATGATCATGCGAAATGTAACCTTCATCTTTATCCGGTTATCCCCAAAATTAAACTCAAATTCGAAAACATAGTCCCCACAAGATGAATCCATACAAAAGAAAAACTCGTCCCGAGTCATTCTACACATGATTTACTCGATTCAAACTTCTTTATTTCCAAATACACGTGCAAAAAGCTATAGATGGTCTACTCAACATATAATAAGCAAATAAAAGCGAAACCACATAGCCAACTACCTATTTTTTTTTTTATATAAATGAGTAAATTTTTCCAAATGAGAGTCGTTAGAACTATTATTACCTAGGTTTATCCTCGGGGTTTCTCCCCGAGTCTCCTAGGCCGGTTTTCCGTACTCATTGCCCCGATCTCAAAAGAGACTAACCGGGTCAAGCGGAGTCTAATACTTTCAACTCTCATGAGCTAATTTTTTTATTTTTTTTCGTGACCTTCTTTTTCCAAATGAGGTTTCCGGGCGATGATTATCTAGGTTTAGCATCGAGGGTTTTCCTCGAGTTTTCTAGACTGGTTTCTCGGGCTCATTATCTCATTTAACGAAGTGAACGAAATAAGAGAAGACTAATTCGTACTTCCTCACGAACTCATATTTTATTTCTCAATTTTTTTTTTTTCGAATAGAGTGGCGCACAAGAATACATCATGATTACAATAACATGATCATCACAACTCAATCAAGATGTACCATAAGTGTCTAAGCATAACACGATTACAACAATAAAATCACAAAGGCAAGAATGTTTCAAGGACACCAATCGAGAACAAACAAGGGACAAAACAATTCCGTGAACTCAAATGCGTGTTCTAATGTCAACAAATTATCATTTAACTTTAAAGAAACCGTCCAAGTCATCAAGTACATAAAACAAGAAAATTAACAAAGAAATCGATTGACAATCCAAACTAACTACTTAATCATTTTGACTTGAAACAAACATCAAGATTCGTGCAGGGAAGTCGACACAAAACATAACAACTCAACAAAAACCGGTCCACGAAATGACAAACGCGAGAAATAAAGCACCTAAAACGAAATAAGCAACACCCAAGCATGCATAATCACGAAAATCTTCCCCACACTTAAAACAAAACAATGACCTCATTGCGTGACCAAAAAAACATACGAAAGGGCACGCAATCACACAAGCTCATGCGATGAACATAAATGAAAAACAATAAACACAATCACGAAAAACAAACACAAAAGAACACAAGGAAAAAAATAAGAGAAAAAGAAAATAGGGAAAAGAACACGCTCTGCACAGTGATAAATTACCGTGTGGCCGTCAGTGCGTCCGATAGAGAAAAAGAGTCGGGGTCTAGCCCTGAGAGTCCACGAGCTTGTTCAACTTTGTCATCTAAAGAAACCACACGATCATCCATAGCCAACTACCTTGTAAGGGCCCTGTATATCGTCAATACATGCTCCACCCGATCAACGAGTGCCCTATCATCACCGAAAATGACCCTTTTTCTTTCCTTTTGTCCTTGCTTATCGTAGCCTTTTGTTTTAGAGCCATGTATGCACTTCGAGAGTAGAATGCTCGAACAACAATGATAACAACGTTCTGCGAACACTCAAACCATTTGAACCGACCACTACACCCTTCTCTATTCAACAACTCCAACAATTCAACAAACAAAATGCAAACACCTACGAGCAACACCTCAACTAATCGAAATGTCACCAACAACCCATCACCAATCAACAATCAATTTTCAATCGCACCCCATACAACCCGAAATGACCACTTCAACTATTCAAATTCAAAAAACCGAACAATAAAAAATTCAATCCCCCAAACAACACACCCCTCATTAAATCGATCTTGGAATTCCCATTCTCCAATTCAATACCACCTCCAAACAATCCAAAAGAAAGGATAAGCCATATTATCGAGTAACTGTTCGAGAATGATGGCAAAGAACAGACGAGCCTTGAGAGAGAGCCTTCAATGACAACAATATAATCGCCGGAAAAATGAGATCGGGGCCGGCTGAGCGTGTAGGGTCGCCAGGAAAGGAGCTCGCAGCTGGGCACGAAGAGGTCGCCGGAAGTCAAGCTCGCGGTTAGGCTCACGTTGGAGGTCCCAGCTCTCGCAGGTGGTCGCCAGAAATGGAGGTCGCCGGACGTCGAGGTGCTACTAGGCTCGCGTCGAGGCTGGCGGGTTACAACTGTAGTGGAGGGGAGCCTTGCTCAGGTGGTCGCCGGAGATAGATGATTGCGGCTGGAAGTGAAGGAAACTCACCACGAGTGGAGCCGCGGGGCTGTGCGAGGAGACCACCGGGAATGACGGCTTCGCGGTTATGTGGCCACGAGAAGCCCTGCGGGTGGCGGCTTTGCGAGCGTAAATGGCCTGAAAAACTCGTCGCCAGAAAACTTCACCGGTTCTGGTGAAGGTGAACGTCAATGGATGCGGCTCGGAGAGAGGAATTCAAAGATACCTTTGGATATGTGTGGGTCAAAGCGAGTCACCGAGAATTTAAGAAAGAAAGCCGGAGAAATTTTGTAGATCTACAACCTTTGGTTTGAAAATGGAAAGCCTTATCGTCGGAATTTTTGCGTGAAATTATGATATGTTGTCGGCATGGATGAGAGCTACAAGGTGTAAAATTTTTGAAATCTGGCGAAGTTGGCCGGCGGTGAGCGGCGATTGGCGGCGACGGAAAAAATATGGAGAGAGTGGAGAGAAAAATGTGAAGAAGGATTTTAGGGCTTGAGGGTGAATGAAGACCAATGTTAACTTTCTCATTTTGTATCTCGCGAAAATATAACATGCTCGTGAAACCGGATTTGCGCCCGCGAATTTTTGGGTCAGATAAGTTGTTGCTCACTCGCAAATTTGAACCTGCTCGCGAACCCATTTTTGAGCCTGCAAATTTTAGCCTCAGCCCAATACTTGTAACTCGCGAAAATAGCCTCGCTCGCGAACCAGGTTTCGAGCCCGTGAATTTTAGCCTCACCCCAAGACTTGTAACTCGCGAAAATGCCCTCGCTTGCGAATTCGTTTTCGATCCCGCAAATTTTAGGACTTTCAACACTTAGGCATATTTCACTTCTTTTCAACCCCAATGCCAAATTAACGTTCACGCACAATTTTCACTCGATTCTCGGCCCATTTTCCCTTTTTTTTTGGCTCGGCTCTAACAAGTCGGTATTGCTGAGCAGGTCAGCACGAGCTCTTCTCAATAATTTCCATACTTAGCTCAAATTTCCTATACTCCCTCATATTTCAACCCATTTTCAACAAAATCACGGCCCGAACCCCGCATCCTTCTCTAAAAATGTCGTGTGTCGTGTGGCTTGCGGGGCTATTTATTGACGATAAAAAGGAAATACTAGAAAAGCAAATACCGTGGGTTGCCTCCTACGAAGCGCTCATTTTAACGTCTTGGGCTCGACATCTCAAACAAAAATCAACCGGGAGCCATGCCTTTGTATTCACCAAAAGTAGACGAGTCGGTAGCATCGAACAAAAGCAGGCAAAATGAACTCTTGTGGTTGTGTTCTTGTGAAACCGATCATAGATATCAACAACCACCAAAAGAAGAGATAAATCCTTACGAACCGAAGCCCCATACTCAACCTTCAATAATATAAAAATATATGTGGCGCACGTTGAATCAATCCCGGGCATCATTTGAATTATCTCGAACGTGTACTCATCAAGCTCAAGCATCGAGAGCATGGGCGTAGGCACACTAAACTTCTCGAAATGGTCACGATCCTCAATAATACGAAATGACGACCCGAAGGACATGGGAACCACAACATACTCAACATCACAAGATTACTCAACAATCAATGCACACCTTGGGTCCACGACATCATATAATGGCTCCAAATTCTCCTCAACTACATCCACAACATCATAATCTTCCATATTCTCCTCCCCAAAATCATCCTCCCGAGCACTATTAACACCGTTAAGCACAATCGAATCCTTCAAAGAATTCACCCCATGCCATGTACCATATCAAACCCTGAATCCATACACCTAGTCTCAACAATAGAATCAAAGCTCAAAGCAGTATCACCGGAAGAGAGAGTTGACATACCTAGCGTGGAATGCACGACCGAATCATCAAGAGTGGATATTTCCTTAACAAACAAATCGTCGATGTCCTCACTCGTGTCGAGAGATTGTGTTCCATCATAAACGAGAGTGAGGCCCATCTCTTTCAATTAGATAAACTGATCCACCATAACTCAAAATTTGCATTCTAACCGAGTACTCTCCCGAATAATCCTCGCCGATAGAGAACAATATCTACTGAGCAGAATGTGAGAGGTGTCTAAATCATGAAAAGAGACCACAGTCGAGTCGAACTTCGTGAGGGGACTTGAAGAACGGATGGAATGGGAATACTCCTCCAACTATAAAACTCCTCAATGATCGACATGAGGCTCGCAAGTGCATCTTGAGTGCTCGCCAAAACATCTCGGTGACGCTCGAAAGGCACAACCATGGTTAGAATTGAAGCTTCGGTCCTTGATGTAGAAGGTTGGCCAACCTATTGATGCTCAAATGATGGAAAAGATAGAACAAAGGACTCGATTTCTTTCTTTTCGGATGTGGGAGCCATTGAAGAGTGAAGGGATCGATTGCACTCCTCTAAATGCTCCATAATCTCATCTAGATTAACTCAAAAAGCTTCTTAAGTCAGCTCGGGTGGATGTGTCTCTTCATAATAAACGGGAGGTGGGGGATAGTAGTGAGGCGTCTTGTCGTGACCCAAAGAGTAATAACCAAAATTTCCATGAGATGTCGGGTAAGAGTGACCCAGATACGGATAGGGTGGCCCTCCATACAGGTACATCTCCTCATGGTAATTGTCGGGGTATCCACTTGACGAGCTACCGGCATAAGAATAGCCATACGAATCAATCGGAGCTCCTCAAATGAAATACCTCGCACAAGAAAAACAAAACAACTAAGGTACACAACTAAAACGACACGATATTTACAAAGACACACATAACAAAGAACAAGAGAAATAGAAAACAAGGAAATAATCAAGAGAATCACGCAAAATCAAGCAAAATCCACAAAAAGCAAGAAAAATGCGTACACAAACGACAACTAGATAGTAAACTTGGTGTCCTACTTGCCTTCCCCAGCAACAACGTCATCTTTTTTGTAGTATTTTAGGGCAAGTGGTAACCGAGCTACCCGACTTGGTTCGTTCTCAAAGGAAGGCAATTCGGAGTTTCGTTTACTACCTAGTCGTCAAAGTCACATAAACAAAAACAAGTTCCTACACATTCTACTCGCTTGATGGCGATTGATTGCACGCAATTAAACAAAGAATATAAGAGCAAATGATGAGAAATGCAGGATTGGAAAAAAAGATCGAAACTTTAGTTGCACGGAGTGTCTATAACTCATGAAAATGAAAATAAACAAAAGTAAACATGCGAGCATAGTGATCCTAGGTAACCAAACAATAGCTATCTAGACTAAATCATCACGCTTGAAACAAAGTGTAGACCTTTACTAGATTAGCACGTATTGATTCCTAACACACGAAGCAAGCAATGAAAATAAAGTAAAAACCTAGAAACGAGCATCAACACACAATTCGAAAAAACAAACTCGAAGTAGTAAGTCCTAAGTAAGGTACTTTCTCTCCTATCGCGTGCCCGAGACGAAAATAAATAAAAAGCTCTGAACTTGGATAAAAATAAGTATGCTGGAATTTTGCCTGAAAAGTAGAGTTATGAACCTCCAACTAAAGCATAAAAAATAATAGACAAAAAATTGAGAGGATTTTCCAACTTAAAAGTTTGGAAATGAAAGTGGTGTTCAAAATTACAAAGCACAATGTCTATTTATAGCTACACCACAAACACACACTAAACCACACACATTTAATGAAAAAACTCGCAAGGTAGGCTGAACTCGCGAGCCAAGATTGGATTTTCCAGGGCAAAATTCGTTGGCATTGGGGGACTCGCGAGATAGATGCTGTTCGCAGGCAAAATTCGCTGGCAATGAGGAACTCGCGAGTTCGAGATAGTCCTCGAAACGATTTTCGCGGGTGCGAATCCCAGGCGCTGGATGTGGCTTCAGCTCGATTCCCTCTAACTTCTCGCACGCTTCTCCGATTGACATGAAATTTTGACCCATGTTCCTCAAATATTTTGCTTCTCGTCACGGGTCACTTTTCAACATTTTTCAGTAAATTTATTGCCGACTTTCTGGAACACGCTTTCTCTACAAAATAAAAGGTAAAAAAGTAACAAAAAGCACAAGACACCAAAACGAAATGAGAACACAAAAACGAGCAAATACGACTAAATGGACTGGGAAAAACCTAAAATAAAATAAACCTAAAACACATAAGAACACACAAAATAACAACAAAAACATACAAAAAATAACCATTTGCTAAAAATAGTAGTAAAAAATTTGGGAGCATTTAATGCATATATTTTTTTTGGAAACTTTTAAATATAAGAATTAATTGTTTCCTTGTATTCGTTTTCAAATAAGAACAAATCAAATATGATAAACAAATTTTTTTCTTAAATTATTTTAATAATATCTGCAATAAGTTCATTAGTGTCCATTATAATAAGTTACAAAATTGATTTTTCGTGATTCACGTTGATAATATTTTGGTCAAGATAAATATTAGAATATATTTTATGTTTTAACCATAATATTATTTTTATCACAAATATTTACTTTTTATTTAAAAATATTTATAGAAAATCGTAACAGGTTAGGTAGATTTTTTTGCCCAATTAATCAGGCGAAATCAAGTTGGTGTTAGTTTTTACCTCTATAATTTTTTTTAAGCTTTATTTTGTCATATATAATTATTTTTCAAATAAATATAATTTATCATTTTAGAAATAATGACCAGATACATTAAATAATTTTATAATAGTCAAAATTAAAATTGAAATATATTAACCGTGCTTTAGAATTTATTTGTATATTATTATAAACCATGATTATTTTTTATCATTCTTTTTATTTTGATTTATTTCCATAATGAAATTATTATGAAATACTTTTTCATTGCAGATTATGATCAATAAATTATAAATTCTTATAATGAGAATTAGAAAAATCTTGATTATGGATGGGATTCTTTTTGTAGCATTTTCTAAATCAAAGTTGTTTAATTAGTATACAAATTAAATTCTAAAAATATGTGTGTATATGTTGTAAAATATTTATACACTAATTAATTTTAAACTGATTTACATATTTAAAATTGTTAACATAAATAAATAATACTAACGTGACTTAAATATTTTTTCAATACATAAAATAAAAAGATAAAGAAGACGTTTTGCCTTCCTCGGCGACGGCGGAGCTCCTGCCAGTAGTCGTCCTTGACTGCTCGGCCCATCCATGTCGGTGCGCGCCTCCGATTTTGTGACTACTGGCAGATTTTGGGGCTTCTGGTGGCGGATTTTGCGGATTCGCTTGTTCCAGCGGGGCTTGTCGGCACTAGTCGCTGGTCCCTTGTCTGCTGTGGTGTTTGGTCGGGGTGTGGTTCAGCAGGTGGGGCGTGACTCTGGCGGCGGTGAAGTCTTGCGTCAAGGCTGTCAGAGTTGAGGGACCGAGCCACTTTCACTTCTTTGGTTCTGTTGGGGATGGAGGGGGNNNGGGGGGGGGGGGGGGGGGCTGTGTAACGCCCCGTCTTTTATTAATAAAGAAAATATATTAGCTTCCGATAGTAATTTATCCTTTGTTCATAAATGCTCGATGTTAGTTTCGAGCCTAAGTTATTCAGTTAGTAAGTTTCAAGTTCGACGTTAAGTTGAACAATATCTTCGGTTGATTTTATTAACCGAGTCAAATTCTATTAATTAATCTCGGTCTGTTTATTTTGTAAATGGACATTAGTAAGTTCGGGATTAATTATTTCTAGTCGACGAATTACTTGAAGTCGAGACACTCGAATTAATCGTCGAAGTCGAGCCGCGACCAAAACCGAGCAAGTTCGATTGAGATATTCTCTAAACCCTAGCCGAGCCATCATGTTGTTATGTTAGTGTTCTTTTGAGAAATTCTTCAAAGTATCCAAGCTTTAGTATAAGTATTGGTATAGAGAGAGCATTCCTTGGCTTTAAGGAACTAAGATCATGCTCATGCACGTACATTTCATTTTCATGCCTATAAGTGCCGAGAGTAAACTCATTGTTTGAATTATTTAAGTTTAAGCTTCATTATATTATTTCTAATTAAGCGTATATATTAAGCTTGTCATTAGTGGAAGTTCACAAGGTTTTGACCCCTACAGACGTGAATAAGCATGAGTTTAAGCCACATTAGTGGACACTTGTCCACATGAGGTTTAAAGCAATTGCACTTCACCTCCTCATTTTTTTTTATAAATAGCAAAGCCTTAGTTAAAAAAGGAGTTTTACCTCATTTTCACCTTAAATTCTTCTCTTTACCTTACCATAACCGAGCAAGGCATGAGTTAGAGATTGTGTTACTTCATTTTCTTTAAGAATTCTCTTCTTTTCCTAGTATTGACGAGCGTAAGTAGTAAGACAGCCAAGAACGAAATGAGCATACCCGAGAACATATTATACTTCTATTACCGAGAGAAGAGTGAACCTGGTGGTCACCGAGCCTACTTTGAAATCTTATAAGTAAAGTTTAGTTTAGTTAACAAGAGGTGAAGAGGTGCAGCTCAATTAGATTGTTCAACGTGCATCGCTGAGGGAGCAGAGAGGTTGTAGGCGCGCAGCGTTGCCAAGAAGGCACAAGTCTTGAGCACGAGCCTTAGTGCCACATCTTAAGCACCTGAAGAGGTTAGCTTTCTATGATAATTTTCTTAGTGAACTTGTGATAATATAGAGCTTATCATGAGGTTAGATCCATTAAAAATGCATGTTGGACTTAAGTTTCGAATTATAACTTTTTTTTAGCCATAAATTCGAATTTCTCATAGAAAGCATGTTTTAGCTGAAGCTGATGGCTCTAAATTCTTATAAATCAGGTCTTTGATGTTTGTTAAGTTATAGCAAGTTTAGAGTTCATGTGCTCGTTCATCTCGCATGTGAAATTAGTTTACTTTGCTCGTCCGAGTCATGTTTAGTTTTCTTCGGGCAAAAGTCAGCATTTTAGTATCAAAACGCATGATTTATGTTGTGATTGAGTTTGTCCTGAGGAAGTTTTGAAGTTGAGTCTGTTTGTTTAGAAGTTTTGGTTCTGTAGGTGCCATATAGGCCCTACCGGGCCATGTCAAGTTTTAGCTGAGGTCATTCAGGACTTAGTTCATTTTTGAGTTAGATGAGCCATTTAAGTTGATTGACATTGCATGTCCCAGAGTAAGTTGCCAGACGGCCGGTAATTCCGGTTGTAGTTGCTGGTAGCGCATATAGCGCGCGCAGCGCCGACTCAGGTATACATAGGTTAAGTAGCTTAAACCTCGCGCACGCCCAGACGCGTGATGCGCATGGGCATAGCGCATGCCGACAGTGTTTGGCAGCGCCCAGTCAGAGTCCGCGTACGTAGCCCGATGCTAGTAGCGCCCAGCGAGTGCAGGCAGCGGCCGATAGCGTCTATTCAGCCTCGGCGCATGCAGTGCCAAGCCTAGCAGCTCGGGCACGTTCAGAGGTTAATTTTTTTATGTTCAGAGGTTAAATGAGCATGCCCAGTCACCACTAGCTGAGCCCAGCAGCACGCCAGTGTGCACAGCCATATGCCAGCGTGCCCACTAGCACACCAGCATGCACAGTCGCCCTCAGTAGTGCCCAGCAGCAATCGATAGGCACCAGACGCGCCAGTGTCCGTGTCAGTCGCGCCCAACAGCGCCCGGCTGCACCAAATAGTGCCCAGTATCGTGCCCAGGGCACTAGCAGGCCTTGTGCTGGACCGAGCCCAGCCAACTTGAGACAGCAGCTGATTGCCCAGCCACAGTGAGCCGATGGTCCAGCCAGCCAGCGAACCGGACGATTTGACTGGTGGTTCGAGTAGTTTTTAGTATTCATTTTTCGAACCGAATTTTATTCCTTAATCTAAATATTTTTCTGAGCCAAGTCTGTCCAGTTTAGCCGTATCAGTTATTTCCAGACTTAATATAGATAATGTCGAACCCTTACAGCGTTCCATTTAGTCCGGATAAATTAGTAGTTATAACCGAGCATCATAACATTTATTTGAGTATATATCTGAGCATAGTACTTAGTATTTGTTTATTTATATATTTTTACAGTTTGAGTAGTCAGCAGTCTAGTTCAGCACTTATATTTCAGTCCGAGAAGTACAGGTGGGGACCCAGCATGAGTGTTACATTGAGTATAATTACAGATATCATGTTCGAGGTATGTATATACAGTATCCGCTCAGGGTGGTGGCCCTAATTCTCCTTAATATTCCATCTTATGTTCTGGTGGAGGCCAGTCTGCCTTAATATCCCCCTAGAGTGAGCACATGGTTACCGACCCAGATTTGACGGGAGATTTCAATACAATTTCAGTTTCAGTTTCAGTTACAGTATCAGTTTCAGATTATATATGCGTCGATCATAATATTGTTATTATTATAGCTTTTTACTTTAGTATGGGTTCTCAAGGAGCATGGTGATTTAGTGCTCACACCCCATTGTTATCTTTTTCAGATAACAGGGCAGGCAAACAGGCATGAGATCAACTGTGGTGGTTGTGGTAGTGGACTTGGCCCAGTGTGCCATTCTTGTGGGATATGTTATATAATTCAGTCTGTATATATTATTACGCCACGAGAATTTACTTTCACTTTCTTTTCAATTTTTGTTTTCGAACTTGTATGCTAGTATTATCAGATTATAAGATTTTACCCGGTCTCCTAGTGTGACTTGGGTTCAATATTTCATGCTTGTTTGATACTCTGTTTTCTTTATGTCTAACACAATAGTTAGACACAATTTAAAGAAAATGAATTTTCAGAACATATAAGTTTTCAGTAGCATCCCGAGTTTTGATTTCACAAATTTATAAGTATTTATAAAAGATTTTGCGAAAAATTGACTCTGATACTAGTAAGAAAGCGGGGTGTTATAATTGGTATCAGTGCACTATTTGTGTATCTGAATTCTATAGTGAGTCAGAAAACTTCAGGAAAAACCCGACCACACCACGCTCACGCCTCGCCGACTACCAGGTAAGTGTTGTTGAATATTTTATTTATAAGCAAATTTCTAAGTCTATGCTCAGCAGGATATTAGAAATTATCTCTATAAGCCAGTCTAGATGCTCAGATAAGTATAAGTTTTCCTTAGGGGCAGAGGATCTATCCTTCGAGAAGAATCCAGAACTTTAAAAAGGGGCTAAATCTGAGAACTTTAGATAGAACTCTAGACATTTCGAGGACTTTTTACGAACCATCAAGAGATTTATAAAGTATTGAGTAGAAAAAGTCTTATCAGATATGCTTCTTAAACCATTTTCTATCAAAATTGTCCATTTCGCCACCCAGATGGCACATTCTAGAGAGAAATTCCTTGACCTAGATCAGGGAAGAGACTCGAATTTTCTAAGTTATGCCACAAGCCTAAGATTAAAGGTAAATTCTGACTCTAGAAAGTTGTTTTATATCTTAAACCAGTATCAGAAGTAATGGTTTCCAGTGTATAAGAGTCACTATGTCGGGATCCCATGTTGGCTTGAAATAAGAGTCACTAGGCCGAGTATATCATGACGGCTTGAAATAAGAGTCATTATTTCAGGTTTCCATGGAGGCTTGAAATAAGAGCCACTTAGCCGGGTATACCATGGAGGCTTGAAGCTGGACCGGAGAAGTATAGTTTCAGAAAGTAACAACCTTTGGAGTTATTAAGTTGGGTATCTTACCAGTTAGATACTCTAGACAGTAGTTGGAAAAGTTCGAGATTAGTTATTATGTATAGTACTTGCGGGACCAGCTAATGCTGGAATAGCCCTACATAGTACCTAGTCAGAAGCCAACGTTCATGAGTTTAAGGTCGGCGTGTAATAGTTACTAGCCGAGTAAAATATGGAGATCTGAAATACAGGTCATTAGTCCAAATATACTTGGAAACATGAAGTCGGACCTTATCAGACAATAGTAAAATAGTAAGCATCACGTTCCAGACACCGAGACGACCAGTTAAATGTCTCGGAAGAACTTTTAGAGGCTAAGTAAGAGCTATCTGGACATGTGAAAGTTAAGGATGGTCTGTCTAATAAGACAAAGACTAATTGTAACACCCTGCCTAAACTTACTAAAATCAGAGTAAATTTTTGCGCTATAAATAGAAAGCATTGATTTAATTTTGAAAAACTCATATTAATATTTCGAAAATACTTTTACTTTAAAACGCGGGATGAGATCTAGAATCTTATCAGCAGGAGGAGGACAAGTTTTGTGGGTGAGAAGACCACAGTGGTGAAGAAGATTTTCATCCTTAAGAAGTCTTTCTGACGCAACGGGCTTGGAATTCCAGGTGTGGACCCGTTGCTCGAAGAGAGGGTTTGGAGAAGGGGCCGAGACCTCTTGAGGAACTTCCTTGACCCAAGGGATAGAGGGCCAAGGGAAAGGGACATCGGGCTCGACGAACATGAACCTGTCTATCCATTTAGGGAGATTGGAAGGGATGTCATTGATAAAGTGGGCGCCGTTTCTACTTTTCAAATAAAGGCCTCGGCTTGTTTGGAAGGGGCATAGCAGTAGTAGAAGAAGGCGAGGTCAAATCGACCGAGGCGAATATGGCAAAGGATGATGAAGGTGGTCATGAAACGGATGGCATTGGGAGGAAGTTGGTGTAAATGGAGCCCGAACCACTCGCAGATTTGGAGCAGCTCCGGACTTAGAGGGAAACGAAGGCCAAGTTTAAATTGAATTTCTAAAAATGTGTAGCAATTTTCAGGAGGATGGTCGAAGGTGTTAGAGGGAGAAGGGCTATAGAACGCCCAACTAGCAGGTCGACAGATCTTCTCAGGCTTGTACCAACTGCTGGAAAGAGAAAAGGAAGAGGGACGCCTCGAGGAAACCTTGGAGGTTTTCTTTGTCGAAGATTTATTGGGAGGAGAATCAGAGGTTAGAGGTTGAGAAGAAGAAGGAGGAATGGTCGAAGATCCAGGGAAAGCAGGTTGAGAAGAAAGGACCTCGTCCTCCTCTGGCTCGTCTAATGAGCCAAGCGCAGGTCGACGACGGCGGAGGAAAATGTTATCCATGGTATCACCAGAGTTGGAAGGAGAAGTACGATCAGTAAGAACTCGGGCAGTAAAAATTCGAGTAGGGACAGTGTCACTAGGTCGAATAATGGAGAGGGGGACAGCGTCAGGAACAAAGGGGACCTCCTGAACAGAGTCGGAGGAAAGAGTAGCCAAAGAAGACGGAGAACTCAAGTCAGCACCAGAGTGATGGTCATTCTCGCTGGAGGTCGCAAAGTCTAAAATAATAAGAACAAAAGAGCAACATCAAAAAGGAGGCTCTGCGAATGAAAAAAGGGGGAGAAGGAAGACTAGGGTTTCTGGAGGGAACAATTCCAAAAACTAGAAGAAGAAAATCAGAAATTTTGAAAAATTTTCAAAGGAAAAATAAAATTCACAACATTCAACAGACAAATTAAAGCATTCAAAGCACAGATTTAAAACGAAACACGCAAATTCGAAGAACTCAATAGACAAATTAAGGATATCCAACGCCGAAAATCGAAAAGCACATAAATCCGAAATGCAGGGAATACAAATCTAGGTGAATAAGGACTTACTCATAACCGTGGGTGAGTGAATAGAGGGAGCCTTGAAGGAACAGGAAGAATCGTCGAGTGCAAGAATCAAGGTTGCAAGAAGATTTCAGGACACAGAGAATGCGAGAATTACAAAGGTGGAAAAATTTTGAAATTTTGCTAAGTACGGACTTTATACTTGAAGAGGATGAAAGGTTGAAAGATAAGAGCCGTCAGATTAAAGCTAGATCCTATGGTGGGGAGTATTAATTCACGCGGAGTTCAAAGTGGGCGCGTTAGATGAGGAGGTGCAATAATTAAAGTGCCTGACAGACAGGACGCGTGGCAAAAAAGTGGGTGCGACAGAAAGGACATGTGGCAGAAGACTTTATCTCTGGCAATTAATGAACTATCATTTGAAAAAAATAAGCGGGAAACCCGTCAGAGGGTCGTTATTTGACACCATGCCATCCAGGAGGTCGATGAACATGAATTCACTCTTCGATCGAGTCATTTAGACTCGACTAGAGTGGGGGGGGGGACTAGATGATATAGGATATTATATACACAAAGCTAAACTGGCCCGATTAAACCGGTCAAGAGGGTTGAACAATGAAGATGTCGAGCCAAACGGTGGGGAGATCGACCATTCAGTCAGTCGACCAAGCTAGAAGTCGACCAGCCCATCACTCGACCAAATAAGCAATCGAGCAATATAATCGACCTCAATAGGTCGATCACCTTACGAGCTTGACACTTTAATGGATCGGCCTAGTAACAGGCGCGTGTGAGAGCTTCCAACTGAATTTCAGGAGAATATTCATCCCCATGTGCAAAAGGACACGTGTCGAGAGCACATTAGTGGATAGCGACAACCACCTCTGACAGCTTACCCCATGTGCAGGAGGACACGCGTCCAAAGAGTATTGGTGCAGATGATAGTGCGATGGCTACCTCTGACACATGCGTATTGTGTGTACGGACGGGCAGTTAGGGCAGACAGCTCACCAAAGCCGGGCAGCCCTAGGTCACCTCTATATAAAGGGGGTGAGCCTTTCTTCTTCAACACGATCATTCTTTGACTTACTCTTGAGAATTGATTGAATATACACTGACTTAAGCTTCGGAGGCTCTTCACCAAAAAAACCCCTCCGGTGTGAGAGTTCTTTGTAGGTATACGACGTTCAACCGGTGAGAAGAAAGACGATTATTCAAGTTCCAGTCGATTGGAAAGTTTTGTGTTACCACTACTCAACTTTAATCTTATATCTTTATCTCTTTAATATATCATGCATGCGACCAAGTAAATTCATTCTAGAATTAAGGCCATGAAAATTTACTGGAATTACACATGCATTCTGAAATACTCAAATACTGAAATACTATCTGAAATACTGGAATACTGACATACTGTTGTGAAATTCTGAAACATAGTTCTGAAATGCGGAAGCAAAGATAGTTCGGAAAGCACACACAAGCATAAATAAAATGCAATGACAAAGGATAGTTCCATCATGTTCAAATAACTACATAACATGTTCACTCAAAATACACTGGCTGATGACCACCACCACATATCCGCTCATGCTCCACGTGGGACTCCATCACCTGAAAATTAGGGTAGTGGGGAGGCGTGAGCACAAAGGAATCAACGGTGCTCCACCGGGACCGACACTGAATACTCAGCACAATTAATAACAAATTATAAAATCAACATATATATGAATAAACTGGTCTGGCTATGGGACTTACGGTAAACCGGTACTCATGTGCACACTATGGGGGTCCCCTCACATAGAAATCTAGGTTGGGCATCGCCCACACCTCTGGACGTTGGGCTTAGGCTGGGCCTCGCCCACTCATCTAAGTCATAACTGACATCTGACATCTTGACCAAGACGAGATCACTCATTCGTCTCGGTCCTTCAATTTAATCACATATAGACCTCAGACATGGTAAATTATTAAAAGCGATGAAATACGTAGTACATGGTACCCACCTGGAAACTAGCGAATGCAAATGCTGAAACTGAAGTAGGTAGCTGACGAAGGCTCGACTCTCCTCAAGCTACAAAATATATTGAGCGAAATATTCTAAGTATTGGGCTCAGAATAAAACTCAAATCTTTAATATCTTATTGTCTAAGTTCGCTCACTCTGCTTTAAAAATCATTTTAGGGATTTACGAGCTGATTTTGAAAACATTCTTGTCTTTGAGACATTCTAGAGTTCTCTGAAATATTTCTAAGTCTGGAACTAAAATCTAACTTAAATCTAATCTGACTGAAATCTAAACTATATATGGATCTTTAATCTATCTTAAGTCTTAACTTTATCTGGAATCTTAACTTTATCTGAAATCTTAAATATATCTGAAATTTTAACTATATCTGAAATCTTAATCTGTCTGGATTTGCAATTTATCTGAAGATATCTGAAATTTATCTCGAACCGTCCGGACTGACTGGACAGGTTCGACTGAACTGGACCAACAGCTCACTTGGAGCCGGTCGATCATTCGCTTGACTATGTGCAGCTCGGTTTGACTGTGGTCCGAGTTTGGCGTGGCAACTCGAGCCGGCAGGAACTCGACTGACACGGCTTAACCGATGCACGGATTTGAAATGGTGCCACGGTCACTGACGCAGGGGCGCGCTTGGACCATGGCTAACGGATACGACGTGTAGATGGTAGGTCGGATGGAATCGGTGCACGGGCACGCACTCGGTGGTTTGACTTGGACTCGGTGCACAGGCATGCACTCGGCGGGTCGGCTCCAACGGTCAGGCGAGAGTCAAGCACATGTACGGGACGACGATACACATTATGAATTAATGATAAGATGATTAAAAAATATTCGGACAGTACTAGGGTTCAGTAAATTATACTCGGATCCGGAAAAATACCCGGTTATCGGAACCAGATAACTTGAGTTTCGATTCTCGAAAATCCGAACTCATTTAAGGCCGATAAAACTCGAATTTTTTGGGTCGGACTCGGGCTGTGGAGTCCTAGGTCTGAGGTGGTTCGGTGCGAGGAGGAGCTTCTGTTTCGGTTTTTCTACAGATCGAGGCTCGGGCTCGCTCGTGGTTAACTTGCCGACGCGAAGGAGCTGCGGGCTCAACTTGTGGACTGAGGTTGGGTCGGATCTAAAGTTTTAAACTGGTGTTACGGTTTAGCTGGGCTAGCTCGCGTGTCAGGTGGCTCGCTGGTCGAGGTTCTGGTGGAGTTGGGGGCGGAGGAGCTATTTTCCGGCGAGTTCTTGCCGGAAACGGGCTGGGCGGCAGAGCTTCGGTCTGGAGTCGCGAGTTGGGGTTGGAGCTTGACGTCTACAGGTGATGGGAACGAGCTAGTCGTGGTTCGATCAGGCTGAAGTCGTGCTCGCCAGAAAAACTAATGAAGGTGGCGGATGGCTCGAGCTGGATGGCAGCGTGAGTTGGGTTGTGGACCGAGCTTGGAGCTCAGCGGCATGAGCTGGGAAACTAGGTGTTGGGAGTCGGTTGCTCGTCGCCTGCGGCTGTGACCAAAAAATGTGGAGGATGGCCGAATTTTTTTTTTTTTTGGAGCTCAAGCCATGGACAAGCTTTGTTCTTGATATTGAAGGAAATGAGGCGAGGATGATGAAGAGCTCTTGGATATGAAGATGGATCCTTACTACAGCAAAGACATATTGTAGATTTGTGTGCAAGATCTTGAAAAAAATGAGGGTTTTTAGTGCTTGGATCTTGAAAAAGAAGCTTATGTGTAGAGGTAGGAGAAGATGAATAGTAATTATGGTGGCTAGGGTTTCTTAGATGTTGGGGTGTTGAGAGACAAGGGAGCAAACTATTTATAGAGGAGCATGTGAGCTTAGGGTTTCAATTCTTGTGGGGCCAAGAATCAGGCTTAAAAGTCAGACTTAAAATCGCTACATAATTGGGCTAATAAAAATCCTATGCTTTTGCTCGAATTTAAAACGGATATGAACTAGGAAAATTAAATGCTCGGTTTGTAGTAATAATTTCGACTTGGGTCGAAATTAAATATTGGGCTCGGACTTAAAGGAATACGAGGGCCCGATATTTAAAATATCGCTTGGGCTTGGAAATTAATTCGATTACTCGAATTAAAAATGGGCCGACTAATAAATTGAATTCGCTCAAAATCCATTAGGCTCGAATAATTAAATTATTCGGCTTCGATTCGCTTAAATATAATTCCGATTAAATCCAAGACTCGGTTTTAAAAATATAACCGATACTTGGGCTAGATAATCCGACTTTAATAATTAAAATCGAATAAATTCTCCATGGCTTAGACTTTAATACTAATTATTTATTTTAATGCAAATAAATATAATTAATGCATCAATTTAGAAACTTAATATTTATGAAAATATAGTCCAGCTCCATAGTTAGTAAATAAAAATCTGGGCGTTACAATCTATCCTCCTTAAAATATTTCTGAAATCGGAAATTCCAAAACTAAAATAAGTCCGACTCGACTATAAACTAGGAATGGAAAATACATAGTACTAATCAGAACTGAAACTCTAGATAACAAGCTCGAATCTCCTCCTCTCGCTCCCACGTGGCCTCGGCCTCGCCAGGGCGAGTCCACTGGACTAGAACGAGCGCTACATCTCTGCTCCTCAGCTGCTGAACCTTTTGGTCAAGAATAGCCATCGGTTGCACCTTGTACGTCAGGTTCTGCCGACCTCGAGCTTTCTGAAATTCAACACTTGCTCTGGATCATGCACGTAATTTCTCAACATCGGAACGTGGAAAACGTTGTGCACACCCGAAAGCTCGGGTGGCAACACCAGCTGATATATCATCTTGCACACTCGATCGAGGATCTCAAATGAGCCTATAAAATTTGGATTTCAGTCTGACATTATGGTCTCGACTACTCCATGGAATCGAGCAATGCCATAGATGTATATACTGGTAAACTGCTCCATGTTCATCGTCATCCTTATGGGAAAATGCGGGCCGACTCGCTAGTCGGTCCCCAACTACCCAAACCGCATGGGGTTACTCTTTCGATTTGGGTAGTCCTGTAACGAAATCCATGGTAACGTGCTTTAACTTTCACAATGGAACCTCTAGTGGTTGCACGAAACTGGGTGGAAACTTGTGCTCAGCCTTCACTTGCTGGCCAACCAAGCACTTTTTCCACGAACTCAGAAATGCTAAACTAATGTATATGTCAAAACTCTAAACATTAACACCATATACAGATCAAACTCGAGTATAAGATTTCTAACTCTGAATTTTGTCTTTCTCCTACTAGTGATATTGGCTATCCATGGCAACTCCGGTTTCATGCCCCCAGGTAAATTCGAACTAATGACTCTTATTTCAAGCCTCCACAATTTACTCGGTCGGTCTCGCTGGTACTAGTTTTCCATGGCGACTCGCTAAAATCTCATTATGTGCCTTAGATAAAGTCCAAGACAAAACTTAGAAACTATACTAGGGAACTTCAAAAGAAGCTCATTTATACTCTTAGCAGCATCGCCCTAGCTATGGCGACACTCCTGGACTCAAAGAGACCTACTTATCGGCTCTCTAACTAGCGTACATTCTGCCACACAGTGGCCGTAGGCACTATCTCACGGGTCAACTCAATCAACGTGAGGCTTATCTAAGGCTTCCATATGTTCGAGCTCAATCACATCTTCTCAAATTCGAGACGCGGGGAAAAATTGCTCAACATTTCCAAAGAATTTCAGTGACAAAGCCTCAACTGTTAGGCTTAGATCGTCGTCTCGGCTATATGTCGAAAATAACTGGTGTAACAAAACTATTGCTCATCTGTGGTTGTGACCCTCAAGGTCTTCTTTCCGTTTACACTGGTGTGAAGGTCTTTTTGCGGCTGGCCTGTACGCGACATAGTCGGTTTAGGGTTGCCTTAGTATTTGCATGGATTGTTGATCTCTTCTGTATTGTCTGTCGGTCTACTATTGATCGAGAATCTTTCTCTTGCTATTTCTTCCTTATACGTCAGCGATCCACACTTGTGTCTGCACTATATCGTATGATGCCATGTCAATCGACATTTATTAACTACCTCGGTAGCAGATCGCTCTTTCGAACGGATTTGTCATTCAAAATGCAAGCCTGTGAGCGTTCTGATCATCCATTGATCTGTAACACTGCTGAGGACAATGTAGCGTCCCATTTGTTCCAGATTTATTTAGTATTATTATTTATTTTATTTATACGGATTTATTTTATTCGTGCTCGATTATTAATTTTATTTTGATTATGTGCTTAAATTATATAGTTGAGTGATAATATAATTATATATGCTCATCCGATATTTGTTAAGCGTTCGTTGTTTGGAGTTTCGGTTTAATCGCGTAGACTTTTTATCGAACAAACTCATCATTCTTCCTCTCGAACCTTTGAACCAGACTTGAAGTCGATTTTTCCTTGGACTTAGAAATGAACATTTGGAATATTTTTATCCCATCTGGTGACCATCTATAATAGCCACAAAACCATGCAAATTGTGGCCTTGCATGGACATAAAATTAAGGTATGTTGGAGTTTTTTTAAATCAAAATTCAAATCATTATGGAGCTTAATTAAGGGAATTTTGGGCCAACTTTCTACAGCCTTGGGACCATTTTGTTTTTTGGCTGAGTTAATTAAGCTCTTTATGGCTTTTAAGTGAGGAAATAAGATATGTTATATTCACTTTTTATTAGCCTTGATTTTATGTCTTCCTTCCCTCATATGTTCTCACGTTTCTTAGTCCTTTTCAATTAGCATATTTCACCTCTAAACCACTTACTCCCACTCTTGATATATTAAGCAAATAAATCACCATCCAAAGTCCATCCTTAATTTTTTTTGTTCCACGACCAATCCTATTCATCCATCCAAGAAAAAGGTCAGCACGCCCTCGACCAATTCCAAGCTCGCCCAAACCGCCGAAAAGCTGCACTTCCGGCCATCATTGCACGTCCATTAGCCCCAAGGATTCCTTGGAGGTTCCATCTTTGCCGTGCGAGCCGACCCAACGCCGAGCACACGCAGACGAGTTCACACCCGTAGGTGCCGGGCCCGCGTCCCTAATCGTGCCGTGCCCGCGCCTCGTTCGCCGTTCTCCCTTGGAGTTTGGTAAATATTGCTAAACTCCAATTATTAGTATGTGATATTATATGTTTAAATTGCTGATTATATGATATTTCATCTATTAATTAAATTATATATATATATATTAAGATATGATATTTCATGAATTGTGTTATGTTAGATCTATAGGGTTTAATAATGAACCCTTAAGATCTGATCGAATCTCATAGTTACCTCTTGGATTATGAAACATCTTTGTGTCTTGATAACAGTGGTTTTGACCATGTGTAATTTAGACTTGTATTTTCCGAGTTATGGATTTTTGAAGTCGGTGTCGTTTCTGAAAATGGTTAAATGCATGATAAATGGTGTAGTGATTTAAAAATTCTAAATTTGTAATATATTGCTCCTGTGATGTATATTGACTTCAATTTTAAATTTCATAATTTTTGGAGTTGAATTGCTAGGGTAAATAATTAAATGTTCGTTCCTGCTGAATATTTGAAAAATCATATAAAATCGGATTTTTATTATAAATGCATGAAACTTGGTTTTTTGTGCTTATTTTACATGATATTTGATTCAATAAAAATATCAGAAAAGTTTGGATTCAATAAGTTGTATTTTCGTTAAGATCATGTTTTTGGCTGAATCTCGTAACAATTTTCATAAATCACATGTTCAGTGTTTATGCTTGATGTTCTTATGTGATACTCCCAACATGTTGTAGTTTATGGCATAACATTTATAGATACTAAATCATCCTTTTGGTCTGTCAATAAATTCGTGATCGTTTTTGCTGCCATTTCATGTTATTTTTATAAAATAGCATATATATGTGTTGAGGCTGAAACTTGGTAAATTGTCATTGTTCAACATGTAATATCATGTGTTAAAATGATAGATTGAAAGTCGTTAGTATGGCTGATCCTCTTGGAAACATGCTCCACTTGTCCTAATTTCTCAAATATTTTTCATATAGTTCAAGTGTAAAATTTTGTGTAAATCTTTTTATATGATGTTCCTTGATGTTGAATAATATGTGTGTAAATTTTGGAGTCAAACTCTCGGGTAGTCATTGAGGAAAACCCGAGAGGTGCCGTAAGGGGTGCTGCCGGCCAACAGGCGCCCCACAACGCCTGCAACGCATGTGCCTAAGTCCGTGAACGATCTCCGGACTTGTTTCCCGAACCTTTGACAATAGTTGACGTTTGACTGTTTATTTGACTCGGTCAACCATTATTTAACTATTATGTGGCTTCCCCATACTTGGTTTCGAGTCGAGTCAAATGTTCCATAAGTCCACGAGATTTTCCACGAGCCACTTAGTTGAAATTTTTCAACAAAGTTTAAGTGATCGTTGGATTATTAATAATCGAGAGGCTATCTTGATTTCGTGTAGGTATTTTGAGGTGTTGACCTCATCATTTATCTGAGCCTCGCCTTTGTGTTATTCGCTGCTTCTAGGTAGGTACAGTTTGTGTATCTATAATTATCGCATTTTGTTATTTCGTATAAATGTTCGTTTAGATAACTTAAGTATGCCTTCGAACCCTAGTCTAGTGTGTTACACTGCCCGGGGCGTCTCGCCTTTAGTGCCTTTGATGAATGCATAAACAGTGCGAGGTCACTTGCCCGTCGTATCCGGGAGGAGGACGCCATTGCTCGTGTGTTGGGGAAGAACATCTCGGCTGTCTCCTAGAAAGGATCCCTTAGCCCGTGTCGAGCCGGGGTGGGAATGTTTTCGGTTACTTCCTTGCCGATGTTTGATCGGAAGGTTGTTGTATGTACATAGGAGGTTTGCGATAGGGCCATATAGGGAGTTAGACCTGGATTCTATGCATACTCTATTTATGGTTTTGGATCTTTATGCAAGATAGATTTATGCGATATTGGTGAGCATAGTGGTTTTGCTCACCCCCATTGTTTGTTTTGTTCTCTTGTTTCCTCTTCCTATCTTTACGTTGAGTAAGGTTGGCGGCGGCATCGAGAGACGAGAAAGTGATGGTCATTGGATTGTCGTGTCTTTGCTTCCACTTTATTTACTTATGTTGGATTGTTATTTATGGATATTGATGCTTCCGCTTAAACTATTTTGAACATTTTGATTGGATCATTAGATCATGTCGAATCTCTTGGTTGAGTTTTGAAACTTATTATAAGTTGGTTGGATTATTTATGATAGTGTGTATGCATGTGTAGGTTCCTTTGTGTTTATACCTTTGTTTATTTGTTATTAGTAGTTAAGTAGCTCCCGTTGAGTTTTAAAAGTTTTTAAAATTGAGAATTTTGAACAATTTACTCGATTTTTATAAATAAATTCGGTAAACTCTTTAAAATAAAACGGGGCGTTACAATATGGTTTCAGAGCTAGTCTGCGTTTCTGTAGACTATCTCTAGTGTTATTGTGTTTAATGACCATTTAAAAACTCACTTTCATCTCGCTGCGCCAACTCGAGGTATGAGTTTGTTGTTTTCAATTATCTTATTTGGGGTTAGGATTATCCACCTTGTTATGTTTCGAACTCTAGTGTTTATTTGGGTGAACTCTAGTCGCATTTGGGACTAGTTATGATTTTAGAAATTTTTCTCTCTAAGTTTCGAGTTAGCACCTTGTGCGAGCTATCTCGTCGATAGATGAAATTTACGTTTATGCACCATAGCTTTTCTGGTGACAAACGTCAGAATGCCCTATTGAGATTAGACAACCGAGAAGTTCTGAATGTGCGGGATCACTCGAATGTCTGGGACAGCTGACAAGTAGACCAGAGGAGCAGTGGTGGAATCCAATCATTTGAGTGCGATGATTGGGATTTAAAGCTTTGAACGAGTTTTCAACTGATGCCGAAGAGTTCTGTTGATCGATGAAGTACTTCTAACATGATTCTCGAGGATGGCGAAATCTTGAGGAAATCGATGACTACTCTTTATTCTGTGGGTAACGAGCGTTGATCGCTCAGGCTGACAGTTTGACGGTATGTGTCCGTAAACTCAAGTGCATCCAGTGTACTGTTTACGCCGAGTCCTAATTCGACTATTCTGTTATCGTTTGCTATACCCACTACTGGCATTTTAGGCCAGAAGAGGATTGTGCCGTTCATTTCAGGTACAGATGAAGGAGAATCATTACCGAGGAATATTTTCCTTGGAACTACGCGATTGCAAGAGAAGTTTATTGGTGACCTACACAAGAGAGGATCAACGGTGGACGAACGAAGATGAACCCTTCCGCACGACATTTGGTCGATACGGAGGGAGAATCCCGTGAGTATGCTCTGACTTAGGACGAGGATGAACTGAGCAAGTAGTGGACAACTGACCGGGAAATCAAGATCGTGTGTTGTCTAATAATCTTTTTGTTTTCTGTGTTTTAGTATTTTTTATATTGTTGTGAAATTCTTGTATTTGATGCTTGGAACTAACTTTGCTTAGAGACTTTGTGTACGAATAAGGATAAGCATATTTGTTTTATGCTAAACCTTATTTGTCGCAAGGTTTGTGATTTTAGTTTGCGATAACTCTAAGTCTGTGCGCTTAAGAACGCAAAGGTCGGCGCAAGCCACCATAGTATCTTGACATGGAGGCCAACGACGGTCATTTATCTTATTGTGAATGAATCGTATGTCGCATCGAAAATTGTTTTCCCCAATCGGGAGTCATCGACTAATGTGAGGAAGGTGTTATACCTTAAAGGATTATTAAGGATCTTTTAAGGAGGGTAGTGGAGCCTGAAGTTAGAGAATTGGAGCCGTCCTTATCAATGGAATATTCATTTCATGGTAATCTTTGAGAATCTCCCGTTCTTTTGATTCGTTGTGTTTTCTAGAAGAACCTTTTACTTTCTTCCACTTTTGTAACACCTTTGAAAACCCTTGCCTTTGTTCTTGTTCGCTTGAGTTTCAAGATCAAGTTTACGACCTGATGTACCAATTAAGACAAGTGTTTTCGGCTTTCGGCTTATTTTATATCATTCTTTCAGTTGAGTTTGGATATTTCATTCATCCGAACCAAATTAAATTTTTATCATTATGGAGGATGAATTGGACCATTGTAAGACGCATCAATCATCTGGATGCACCAAAGAGGAGTCAGGAGGAACTGGAAGGAAGGCCACCAGACGAGCAAGGTGAGCTACAACCTATCAGAATGACTGGAGGAGCCTATCTGTTTCATGGCAAACAATGCTTCACATCGACAACCGTAAACCTAACCGATGGACGATGGGGGACGATCAACTACTTTCACGAAGTGAAGACCTATTCAATCAACTGAGGGCAACTGCAAAATTATTGAAAACTGATTCAAAGTCGATGTACCGTCGGCCGAAGATCCAGGAGTCGACGTATCAAAACGGGCTTTGGAACCCGATGAGAATATCTGCAGTCGGGTAGTGATTTTCTTTTTGTGCTGCGTAACGCAATGGCAACTGCAACGGAATGTTTGACTGTAATTCTGTAGCGACGTCATAGTGTATCTCAAAGAACGCCGAGGCGTAGCAGCAATACCCGAAGATGTGATTGAGTTCATTTGATGAAAGAAGTCCCTCGCCTAGGCCTTGAGGTGTGAACTCTGGGCAGTGCAAATGAGTGGAGCTCGTTCAGGACTGCTGGCACAATTAGCTACTGGAGAAAGAGCTTACGTGACGGCCGACGCTGTTAGTCATAAGAGACGAAGTGAGATAGCTTGTTAGTGTCTCGAAAGAGTAGCTGACCTGTACCATTCTCGACTGGAGAGCCACATTCGTTTCCCTTTGAGGATTTTTGCTTGTCCTCAGCGTTGAGCCTTTTGCGTGTTAGTGTGCATTGTTGTAAAAATAAAGTAGACTAGGAACTCGGTTTTATACCTTGCTATTTTTAAGACCTTGAAACTTTGGAATTCGTGTAAGACCAAAAAGATTGTTTGGAATAAACCCCACTTGTAAACATCTTGGTGGAAAATCCTTCATTTGCTATTGTTTTAGCCTATGTGAAATTCCAATTCAGAAAATTTTCGTATTGAGAAAAACCATGGATTAAATTTTCTTGTCGAAACCTTAAACCGATCGCTGACCTTGGCTAGGTGGAGCCACGCGAAGTGGTGATTGAGCAGGCACACTCGTGCTGAGAGACGTTAGGCACTGCAGGGCCGACCGTTGACTCGCACGAAGGTTGCAACCGTCATCACCGAATGCAGGAACTCCCTAGGCCAGTGTGTACGACCAAACCTTGACCCGACGGCTGGTCTCTGAACAGGTACATGTGAGCGTCCTGACGCCCCACATATGCAGTGCCTGTGAGTGTGTCGCATTTCGGGAGACAGTGCATTAACAATTCAAACGCCCATTTTATTTTCTTTGGGATGGTTTGACCACCGAGAGTTCCAAGTTCCACTGTATCGTGTTTACATCCTTGATCGATGGTTTTCGGTTAAAGGTGTGTGGTTGATGAATATCCTACGCCAAATGCGAGAGTGTCTAGAGTTGGCAAAATAGGGAATTTTATGATATCGAACGAAGCTGAGTAGCTACTTTTGCTTTGTGAAATCGTGTGATGAGAATATGAGTATAGCAGGGCTATACTGCGTGCATGGTTGCACAATTACCGTTACAATCTCTTCGACAAGAAGTCACGGGTGTGTCAAGTTTGTGGGTAAGTTTTCGGCAGGACCCGGGCACCATGCTGAAACTCACTCCACTTCTCGACCACGATTATTTGACCGACGATCTCATGGTCGAGGCATCATGAGACCTGTTGAGGTCGTGTGTGCATGTTGTGTGTTGCATTTGGCGATTACTCACTATGGGTGGGCCGTTTTGTGTTTTTGTGTATCGAATGGGTATCCGAATGATGCCATTCGAGTTTTCCCCTTTCGAATGACTAGAGGTGTGGTATACCATGGTTTGGGGTAAATGAGGATCCGCTGTCGTGCGCGGTTAGTCCTTTGAGATCCTTACTCAAGTTGGTGGCTTGGCTTATCGGCTAGCTTTACCACCAGATTTGTCAGGGTTGCATGAGGTGTTTCATGTATGTATGTTGCGTAGATATGTACATGACCCGGACCACGTGGTGGACTTCGGCGAACTGCGGGTCGAGCGAGACCTTACCTATGAGGAGGTACCGGTGGCCATTTTAGGACCAGCGTGTCCATCGGCCTTCGGACGGTTTGAGGTCAATGGGTTGGTCTGGCGCACAAGGTCGACTGTCCGAAAATACCTTAGGAACCGGGAGTGAGCCTTGGGAAGGTGCTGTGGAGCCGACATGGCGAGTCAGAGATGACTTGGGTGAAGGAGACCGAGATTAGGGAGAGATTCCCTACTTTATCGTTTTGGAGACCTTTGTATTCTAGATCGTTAGTTTTCTTTAGTCTTCGAATTCCGAGGTCGAAATTCCTTTTAAGGTGGGTAGATTGTAGCGCCCCATTTGTTCTAGATTTATTTGGTATTATTATTTATTTTATTTATCCAGATTTATTTTATTCATGCTCGATTATTAATTTTATTTTGATTATGTGCTTAAATTATATTAGTGAGTGATAATATAATTATATATGCTCATCCGATATTGGTTAAGCGTTCGTTGTTTGGAGTTTCGGTTTAATCGCGTAAACTTTTTATCGAACAAACTCATCATTCTTCCTCTCGAGCCTTAGAACCAGACTTGAAGTCGATTTTTCCTTGGTCTTAGAAACGAACACTTGGAACTATTTTTATCCCATCTGGTGACCATCTATAATAGCCACGAAACCATGCAAATCGTGGCCTTGCATGGACATAAAATTAAGGTATGTTGGAGTTTTTATTAAATCAAAATTCAAATCATATGGAGCTTAATTAAGGGAGTTTTGGGTCAACTTTCTACAGCCTTGGACCCTTTTTTTTTTTTGGCTTAGTTAATTAAGCTCTTTATGGCTTTTAAGTGAGGAAATAAAATATGTTATACTCCCTTTTTATTAGCCTTGATTTTATGTCTTCCTTCCCTCATATGTTCTCACGTTTCTTAGTCCTTTTCATTTGCATACTTCACCTCTAAACCACTTACTCCCACTCTTGATATATTAAGCAAATAAATCACCATCCAAAGTCCATCTTTAATTTTTTTGTTCCATGGCCAATCCTATTCATCTGTCCACGAAAAAGGTCAGCACGCCCTCGACCAATTCCAAGCTCGCCCAAACCATCGAAAAGCTGCACTTCCAGCCATCCTTGCACGTCCATTAGCACCAAGGAGTCCTTGGAGGCGCCATCTTAGCCGTGCGAGCCGACCCAACGCCGAGCACACGCGGACGAGTTCCACGCCCGTAGGAGCCGGGCCCGCGTCCCTAACCATGTCGTGACCGCGCCTCGTTTGTCGTTCTCCCTTGGAGTTTGGTAAATATTGCTAAACTCAAATTATTATTATGTGATATTACAAGTTTAAATTGCTGATTATATGATATTTCTATGTATTAATTGAATTATATATATTAAGATATGATTTTTCATGAATTGTGTTATATTAGATCTATAGGGTTTGATAGTGAAACCTTAAGATCTGATCAAATCTCGTAGTTACCTCTTGGATTATGGAACATCTTTGTGCCTTGATTACAATGGTTTTAACCTTGTGTAATTTAGACTTGTATTTTCCGAGTTATAGATTTTTGAAGTCAGTGTTTCTGAAAATGGTTAAATGCATGATAAATTTTGTATTGATCTAAAAATTCAAATATTTCAATATGTTGCTCCAGTGATGTATATTGACTTCATTTCTAAATTTCATAAATTTTGGAGTTGAATTGCTAGGGTAAATAATTAAATGTTCGTTCCTGCTAAATCTTTGAAAAATCATATAAAATCGGATTTTTATTATAAATGCAAGAAACTTGGTTTTTGTGTTTATCTTATATGATATTTGATTCAATAAAAATATCAGAAAATTTTGGATTCAATAAGTTGTATTTTTGTTAAGATCGTGTTTTTGGCTGAATCTCGTAACAATTTTCATAAATCACATGTTCAGTGTTTATGGTTGATGTTTTTATGTGATACTACCATCATGTTGTAGTTTATGTCATAAAATTTATAGATCCTGAATCATCCTTTTGGTCTGTCAATAAATTCGTTGAGGAAAACCCGAGAGGTGCCGTAAGGGGTGCTGCCGGCCAGCAGGCGCCCGACAATGCCTGCAACGCGTATGCCTAAGTCCGTGAACAATCTCCGGACTTGTTTCCCGAACCTTTGACAATAATTGACGTTTGACTGTTTATTTGACTCGGTCAACCATTATTTGACTATTATGTGGCTTCCCCATACTTGATTCCAAGTCGAGTCAAATGTTCCATAAGTCCACGAGATTTTTCAAGAGCCACTTAGTTGAAATGTTTCAACTAAGTTTAAGTGATCGTTGGATTATTAGTAATCGAGAGGCTATCTTGATTTCGTGTAGGTATTTTGAGGTGTTGACCTCATCATTTATCTGAGCCTCGCCTTTGTGTTATTCGCTGCTTCCAGGTAGGTCTAGTTTGTGTATCTATAATTATTGCATTTCAGTATTTCGTATAAATGTTCGTTTCGATAACTTAAGTATGCTTGAGAACCCTAGTCTAGTGTGTTACACCGCCAGGGGTGTCTCGCCTTTAGTGCCTTTGATGAATGCATAAGCAGTGCGAGTTCACCTGCCCGTCGTATCCGGGAGGAGGACGCCCTAGCCCGTGTGTTGGGGGAAAAACATCTCGGCTATTTCCTAGAAAGGATCCCTTAGCCCATGTCGAGCCGGGGTGGGAATATTTCTGGTTACTTCCTTGCCGATGTTTGATCGGAAGGTTGTTGTATGTACATAAGAGGTTTGCGATAGGGCCATATAGGGAGTTAGACCTGGATTCTATGCATACTCTATTTATGGTTTTGGATCTTTATGCGAGATAGACTTATGCGATATTGGTGAGCATAGTGGTTTTGTTCACCCCCATTGTTTGTTTTGTTTTCTTGTTTCCTCTTCCTATCTTTACGTTGAGCAAGGTTGGCGGCGGCATCGAGAGACGAGCAAATGGTGGTCATTGGATTGTCGTGTCTTTGCTTCCACTTTATTTACTTATGTTGGATTGTTATTTATGGATATTGATGCTTCCGCTTAAACTATTTTGAACATGTTGATTGGATCATTAGATCATGTCGAATCTCTTGGTTGAGTTTTGAAACTTATTATAACTTGGTTGGATTATTTATGATAGTGTGTATGCATGTGTAGGTTCCTTTGTGTTTGTACCTTTGTTTATTTATTGTTAGTAGTTAAGTAGCACCCGTTAAGTTTTAAAAGTTTCTAAAATTGAGAATTTTAAAAAATTACTCTGATTTTTATAAATAAATTCGGTAAACTCTGTAAAATAAAACGGGGCATTACAGTATGGTTTCAGAGCTAGTCTGTGTTTTTGTAGACTATCTCAGGTGTTATTGTGTTTAATGACCATTTGACCACTCGCTTTCATCTCGCCGCGCCAACTCGAGGTATGAGTTTGTTGTTTTCAATTATCTTATTCGGCGCATAGGACTATCCACCTTGTTATGTTTCGAACTCTAGTCGCATTTGGGACTAGTTATGACTCTAAAAATTTTTCTTTCTATAAGTTTCGAGTTAGCACCTTGTGCAAGCTATCTCGTCGATAGATGAAATTTACGTTTATGCACCTTAGCTTTTCTGGTGACCAACGTCAGGATGCCCTATTGATATTAGACAACCGAGAAGTTCCGAATGTGCGGGATCACTTGAACGTCTGGGACAGCTGACAAGTAGGCCAAAGGAGCAGTGGTGGAATCCAATCATTTGAGTGCGATGATTGGGATTTAAAGCTTTGAACGAGTTGTCAACTGATGCCGAAGAGTTCTGTTGATCGATGAAGTATTTCTAACATGATTCTCGAGGATGGCGAAATCTTGAGGAAATCGATGACTACTCTTTATTTTGTGGGTAACGAGCGTTGATCGCGCAGGCTGACAGTTTCACGGAATGTGTCCGTAAACTCAAGTGCATCCAGTGTAGTGTTTACGCCGAGTCCTAATTTGACTATTCTGTTATTGTTTGCTATACCGACTACTGGCATTTTAGGCCAGAAGAGGATTGTGCCGTTCATTTCAGGTACAGATGAAGGAGAATCATTACCGAGGAATATTTTCCTTGGAACTACGCAATTGCACAAAGAAGGAGATTGGTGACCTACACAACAGAGGATCAACGCTGGACGAACGAAGATGAACCCTTCCGCTCAACATTTGGTCGATACGGAAGGAGAATTTCGTGAGTATGCTCTGACTTAGGACGAGGATGAACTGAGCAAGTAGTGGACAACTGACCGGGAAATCAAGATCGTGTGTTGTCTAATAATCTTTTCGTTTTCTATGTTTTATTTTTTTTTTTATATTGTTGTGAAATTCTTGTATTTGATGCTTGGAACTAACTTTGCTTAGAGACTTTGTGTACGAATAAGGATAAACATATCTGTTTTCTGCTAAACCTTATTTGTCGCAAGGTTTGTGATTTTAGTTTGTGATAACTCTGAGTTTGTGCACTTGAGAACGCAAAGGTCGGCGCAAGCCACCATAGTATCTTCACATAGAGGCCAGCGATGATCATTTATCTTGTTGTGAATGAATCGTATGTCTCATCGAAAATAGTTTTCCCCAATCGGGAGTCATCGACAAATTCGAGAAAGGTGTTATACCTTAAAGGATTATGAAGGATCTTTTAAGGAGGGTAGTGGAGCCTGGAGTACGAGCATTGGAGCTACCCTTATCCCTGGAATATTTGTTTCATGGTAATCTTTGAGAATCTCCCGTTCTTTTGTTTCGTTGGTTTTTCTGGAAGAACCTTTTACTTTCTTCCACTTTTGTAACACCTTTGAAAACCCTTGCCTTTGTTCTTGTTCGCTTGAGTTTCGAGATCAAGTTTACAACCTGATGTACCAATTAAGAAAAGTGTTTCTGGCTTTCTGCTTGTTTTATATCATTCTTTCAGTTGAGTTTGGATATTTCATTCATCCGAACCAAATTAAATTTTTATCGTTATGGAGGATGAATTGGACCATTTCTGAGACGCATCAATCATCTGGATGCACCTAAGAAGAATCAGGAGGAACTGTAAGGAAGGCTACCAGACGAGCAAGGCGAGCTACAACCAACCGGAATGACTGAAGGAGCCGATTTGTTTGATGGCAAAGAATGCTTCATATCGACAACCGTAAACCTAACCGATGGATGATGGGGGACGATCAACTACTATAACAAAGTGAGGACCTGTTCAATCAACTGAGGGCAACTGCAAAATTATTGAAAACCAATTCAAAGTTTATGTACCGTCGGCCGAAGATCGAGGAGTCGACGTATCAAAACGGGCTTTGGAACCCGATGAGAATATCTGCATGTAACACCCCGCTTTTCGTACATTGAATTTCTAGAATAATTTTTTCTTTTTATAAGACATTTGAAAACTTTACTTAGAGCTCAGGGTGCTACTTACTTTGAAAAACGTTTCATACATAATCCTTTCATAACCATAAAACTTTTCATGAACATAAACATTTCATACGTGAACATAGAACATTTCATGGCGTTGCCTTGAGAACTTACACTTTAACTTGACTTGCATAAACCATGACTTATTTCATAAAATAAACTTTGCATAGCGGAAGCTTTTAAAACATAAGTATCATAAACATTAAAACATGTGACCACCCTCGCCATCGCTCCTTTGCCAGCTCGCCAAAAACCTGGGTGTGGAAAACAAATGGGGTGAGCATTTCCACTTACTCCGTGAGAGATCCCTCTACGTTATCATCCTAATCAACTACAAAGCATGAAATCGTTTTGTATACTTAACATAATCATGAGCTCTCGACGAGTGGTTGCCCACAAGCCGAAAGACTTTCTTGCTTCTACAACCCTATTAGATAACTAAACACTAGAGCCTTTGCATGCAGGTGATTACATTCTTGTCACACTACCACCACTCATCAAACTTCTTATACCACTTTGGTGGTGGAAGAACAATGCCTCTCGCAGATGGCACGGCCAAATAGGCTTGATGAGAGTACCTTTCAATAGGTTGAAGGAAGATAGCCTTTCACTAGGCTCCGTACAGTCTTATCGACGGGGACAACCGTTCGAAGAGTGCACCAACGAAGGTTACACATAATCACTTACACCCTCTAACCCTAGCACTTAGCTACCCTCTAGAGTTATAGTCCGTGAACCTTGGTACTGCAACAAACGACTTGCTCGAATGTTGGAACATTGTATAAACATGGGTACTATGCAGCTACTTAACTTCATTCATAGCATAGATAATTAAAGAGGATTAATAAAGTAGAACTTCCCCCACCTTTTTAGTAGAATGCTCGGCTTAGACTTGAACTTGACTTTGAACGGAACTCGAGGGCTCGACTCCTCGTAAAACTACATTCATTGGGGTCATGTATTAGCGTCTTAACATGGAACTTATTCTTATACTTATACTTATACTTATAACAATACATATGCTTTGGAAACTTTGCTCGCTTGGCTTCGTCTTGCTTGCATTCTTTTGAAAACATTCTTACTATAAAGCATTTGGACAATTGAACTCTTAGCTTGCTTGCCTAAGGACACATTTTAATCATCTAAGGTTCATCATGATCTCACTCAATGCTTTACAGCTCATTCATGTCATATAAGCAGGGTAAATTGCACCAAACCCCCCTGTAATATACTAAATCTGCGCGTTTTCCCCTCGTAATTTAAAAATTACGTTAAACCCCCTCCTATTATATATATGCCTGCACACTCTCCCTTTGATGTTAACACCGTCACTTTACTACTGACGATGTTACTTTTTTTCGTCAAATTTACCATTATACCCTTACTTTATTTACTATTATGCCATTATACCTTTATTTTATCACTGAATTTACCATTGTGCCATTACTTTATCACTGAATTTACTATTATGCCATTACTGTCAAATAATATATATATATATATATATATTCTAAATTATATATAAATACGTTATATATACATATATAA
>CACSLK010007779.1:6396680-6423533 GCA_902706635.1 Striga hermonthica | reverse complement strand
TATATATATATAAATAACGGTTAATATATATAATATATATTATATATATAATATATTAATATATATTATATATTATTTTATATTATTAATATATAATATATTATATAATATATTATATAATATATTATATAATATAATATATATATATATAATAATAATGTATATATATATATATAATTCAGGTATTAGTGGCAAAATAGTAATTTCTGTGAGTTTATGGCCAAAAAATGGAGAAAAAGCCGCACCACACGCGCGTGAAGTGCACTTCCGTCAAGTTAGACGGTTTAGGGGATAACGCGCAATCAAAAGCATAATACAAAGGGGTATGGCGCAATTTTTAAAATACAGGGGGATAACGCGCAGATTTCGTATAATACAGGGGGGTTTGGCGCAATTTACCCCTTAATAAACATAAGATTCACTTTAACAATTACACTTAGTCCTTTGACAAAACTTAACACGCGCTGCATTTTTAAAACGAGCATATCTTTGAACATACAAGTCTCATTAACATGATTCAAGTCTCATATTGCTCCTAAGACATGGTACTACAACTTTCATTTAGCACTCAAAAGCAAATAAGGTCATATACATGGTTCATAACCAGCAAACATTCAAAGCTAAAATGCTGTCCAGAAATTTAAAATAAATTCATGCGCAGTTTTACGAAAACAGGTATCATTCACTACTCGGATAATATTTTTGCTTGATTCCAGAATCACATGAAAGATGACACATAGAACTACAATTTCAATGAAGACTTCAGGTTCATTTGAGCACATTATCATATCATAAACACACAAAACATCCAAACCTAACTGCAGCCGGATTTAAGAAAAACTGCTCGCGCAACAATTTTGTAAAAATCATAACTTATTCGTTTTAAGTCGAAATTGAACGATTCCAAAGCTTACGTAAACAAAACTGAACTAACTACATATCATATGAAGAACTCGAAAACCGAAAATAACATCTCAGGGGCCTAAATTGCTTCCGAACAGACAACACGAAAATGACAATTACACATGAAATCATAACCTAATTATCCGAACTTCATATCATCTCGAAAGCAACCTAAAGCAATGATTCTAGGCACGTTTATCACATAATAAGACACGATTATGAACACATAAATTGATAACAATTAACCCTATTCACATATCATTCAATTAATTATTTTGGAAGCCCGGCAAGGCTCCGACCAATTCTAACTCAACGGTAACTAAAACAATTACTCGACTTAAGCAAGCGTAAGAGGTTCAATTATCTACTTTAAACACATTAATAAGTTGTTCATGATTATTTGAACTTGAAATAACAGTCCATAGGAGGTTAAGGCTTTAGGGTTTACCGCTCGGATAGAAAGGTAACGGTAATGGCTCGAAAGGGGCTCGAATGAGGGCTCGGTGAACTCGGCCGTGTACGTGGGGGCTGCTCGTGGCTCACAGTGGCTGCGGAGGTGCTGCGTTGCTGTCCGTTCACGGTGGGCTGCGGAAAAGGAGAAGCTTCAGCAAAAGAGGGTCGCGTGGTGAAGCTCTGTGCGTGGACTGCTTGACGTGAAGGTGGTCAATGGTCCGCCGGTTGCTGCTGCTGCGAGAAGGGACATCGGCTACGTTTGACGCTCCGACGAAACTCGACGGGACTCGACGGCTACGATGGGTACTCCGACAGAACTCCACGGGTCCCGACGACAATGGAGCTACGACGGTGATGGTTGCTTACGGTGGTGGCTCGCGGAGAGGGAGGAGGACGACGGTGCTACGCGTCGATGGCTGGGACCTGCAGCGGCGATGGAGGGAAACTCGCGGTGGCTACTCGACGATGACGACGGAGGCGCTGCTACTCGTTCACGGTGGCTGCGCGCGAAGGGGGCGGCGGAGATGGGTTGTTGTTCGCTGCTATGGGACGATGATGGTGGCTGCTGCAACTGGTGGTGGCCTGCTTGTTCGGAGGGTTGCTGGGATGATGGAGATGGTGATTGATGATGAAGGCTGTGAATATGATGAACGGTGGAGGCGACGAAAAAAATAAAAACGTGAGAAAGAGGGAGAGAAGAAAGGGGGTTCGGGCGTGAGAGATATAGAGGGAGAGAGTGCCGAGAGATGAGAGATAGAGGGGAGAGTTTTGTAATGTTTGGACTTGATACCGTAAACAATAAGAACTCTTGAACAATAGGACTAGGAAACTGATAAAAATTAGGATTCTTATTGCTTGGATGAAGAATTAAAACATCGTAGGGTCTTGAACCTTTTATCTGGGTTGGGAAAATTGGACTGTTATTTTGAGTTCAATTTAACATCTTAATAATTATTATCTTCATTAATAAAAATCATCTTAATTAAATTAAGCCATTTCATAAATAATAATTATATTATTATTATTGCATTTAATATTTAGAAAAATTAATTAGATGAGAACATCTAAATAATTCCCTTTTTAATCATTAACTTGATTAATAAATGAATGTGGACACTCACTTAATTATCACATAAAATCGAGCTTACAATAAAAATAAAAATAACTTTATAAATCATTAAATTAAACATAAATAATATCCATAAAAATAAATACTAAGCATAAAATGAATGACATGAGTTTGGGGTGTTACAATCTACCCTTCTTAAAAATTTTCCGTCCCCGGAAAAAGTTCTTATTTCTAGAGTTCATCAACATATAAACAGCTTAGCCTTCTAACTACTTCCAACACTTCCATTCGAGCCAAGCTCCTCCTCAGCTGGCTCCTCTTCAGTTGGGTCTTCTTCGGTGGAATCCAATCCGGTCTTTTCAGTGGGATTTCCCTTTCTTCCCACAAGTTGCCTACTTTCAGAACTAAGTCGTAAAAGCTGACCACATCCTCCTTCTTTCGATTTCCATCTCCCATACCCTCAATCAATAGCTCTATATAGAGTCTATTGACATCGGCCTTCCACTCCAGTGGCAACAAGGTGAGTAGCTTCTTGCATCCATCCCAATGGGACAGTGCATCTTTCTTGATCTTCCTATCCTTTCCCATTTTTCTTTCACATTCCCATAACTCGAATATCTCTTGGACGTTCGCTCCAACGGTTTTCTGGGAGTCGTAGCCGTACTGTCGGAACTCACGGATCTTTCAGGACGTGCGACAACCTGGTCCTAAAACGGTTTGCGTGGCTCGGATGATCGCCATCTAATCAACAATACAACATCACATGCATGCTTATGAAGAACATATAGACAATGATCATAATCCATAAAAATAAAAATTATCCAAAATTTTCAAAATCCAATCCATGCGAAACACAAGGCGAAACAATATCCCATGCGAAAACAAAGTAATAGTTTTAAAAATCCAATCTAGAAATCAAACAATTCAAATAGCAGAAGACAATTATTTCGGATCCCTCTTTATTTCTTCCTCATAATGAGCCAAGGTGTAGACCCTCGCTGGAGCTCTTTCTCCAAGCCTCCCTTGTCTTTCCGGAGGCAAGTTCTGCTGTGGTGGTGGTGGAGGTTGACCATTTCCCGGACAGTTTATCCTCAGGTGTCCAGGCTTCTTGCAACAAAAGCATACGTTTTGCCCCAACAGACACTCTCCACGGTGCTTCTTGCCACAGTTATGGCATTCCTGCCTATCCACGGCGGGCACTTGCTGCAGTGGTCGGGGTTGGAGAGCTTGGCCACCTTCTTCCTTCTTCTTCGGGTGTTCGAATTTCCTCTTCTTGTTGCTACCCGAAGCTTGAGCCTCCATGGCTTGAGTAGCCTCCTTTTCTAGCTTGATACTTGCCTCAATTTGTAGCGCCTTGCCCACAGTTTCTGCATAGGGAAGATCTCCATGGCTCGCCACTAGGTGCCGGATGGTAGGTTTCAAACCTCTTCTAAACTTCTTCGCCCTTTTATCATCCGTATCCACCAAGTGCTCCACGAAATAGCTTAGCCTAGTGAATTCCCTCTCGTACTCATCCACAGTTAGGCTCCCTTGAGTTAAGTTCCAGAATTCACTTTCCAGTTGCTCGCGATAGTGTTGGGGATAGTACTTTTCTGCCATGATCTCCTTAAACCTCTCCCAGGTCAAATTTGTGCGCTCGTCTACCGGCTTTGTCCTCCAATAGGTGGTCCACCACCTCTTAGCGTCCTCTTTCAGCTGGTATTGACCACACGTTATCTTCTGCTCATTGGTGCAACCCTACACCTCAAAGATATCTTCCATTGTCATGAACCACTAATCTACATGCGCTGGTCCTTCTTTTCCAGTGAAGATTGGCGGATCCATCTTTCGGAAATGTCCCATCATCTTAGCCTGATCCATACCGGTGGCCGGTGGCACCACATTTTGATTTCCTCTTGCCATTTCTGGAAGATACTAGAGTTAATCATTTGCTTCTAAGCTCACTACGTTTGATCATCTCTAGAGTTCGAATCCATTCATGGGTAGAATCTTAAGCCCCAACTCATGTTATTCTATTATGCGCGTAATAATAACTTAACTCAAATAGCTTACCTCGGAGTTGGCATGGTGCGACGGTGGCGAGTGGTTATTTCTTGAAAATATTTTAAAATATTTTTACGAGTCTACTGAACCACAAAACTTGGGCTCTGATACCAAACTGTAACACCCCGCTTTTCGTACATTGAATTTCTAGAATAAATTTTTCTTTTTATAAGACATTTGAAAACTTTACTTAGAACTCAGGGTGCTACTTACTTTGAAAAACGTTTCATACATAATCCTTTCATAACCATAAAACTTTTCATGAACATAAACATTTCATACGTGAACATAGAACATTTCATGGCGTTGCCTTGAAAACTTACACTTTAACTTGACTTGCATGAACCATGACTTATTTCATAAAATAAACTTTGCATAGCGGAAGCTTTTATAACATAAGTATCATAAACATTAAAACATGTGACCACCCTCGCCATCGCTCTTTTGCCAGCTCGCCAAAAACCTGAGTGTGGAAAACAAATGGGGTGAGCATTTCCACTTACTCCGTGAGAGATCCCTCTACGTTATCATCCTAATCAACTATAAAGCATGAAATCATTTTGTATACTTAACATGATCATGAGCTCTCGACCAGTGGTTGCCCACAAGCCGAAAGACTTTCTTGCTTCCACAACCCTATTAGATAACTAAACACTAGAGCCTTTGCATGCAGGTGATTACATTCTTGTCACACATCAAACTTCTTATACCACGTTATGGTGGTGGAAGAACAATGCCTCTCGCAGATGGCACGGGCAAATAGGCTTGATGAGAGTACCTTTCAATAGACTGAAGGAAGATAGCCTTTCACTAGGCTCCGTATAGTCTTATCGACGGGGACAACTGTTCGAAGAGTGCACCAACGAAGGTTACACATAATCACTTACACCCTCTAACCCTAGCACTTAGCTACCCTCTAGAGTTATAGTCCGTGAACCTTGGTACTGCAACAAACGACATGCTCGAATGTTGGAACATTGTATAAACATGGGTACTATGCAAGCTACTTAACTTTATTCATAGCATAGATAATTAAAGAGGATTAATAAAGTAGAACTTCCCCCACCTTTTCAGTAGAATGCTCGGCTTAGACTTGAACTTGACTTTGAACGGAACTCGAGGGCTCGACTCCTCGTAAAACTGCATTCATTGGGGTCATGTCTTAGCGTCTTAACATGAAACTTATTCTTATACTTATACTTATACTTATAACAATACATATGCTTTGGAAACTTTTCTCGCTTGGCTTCGCCTTGCTTGCATTCTGTTGAAAACATTCTTACTATAAAGTATTTGGACAATTGAACTCTTAGCTTGCTTGCCTAAGGACACCTTTTAATCATCTAAGGTTCATCATGATCTCACTCAATGCTTTACAGCTCATTCATGTCATATAAGCATGCTTAACAAACATAAGATTCACTTTAACAATTACACTTAGTCCTTTGACAAAACTTAACACGCGCTGCATTTTTAAAACGAGCATATCTTTCAACATACAAGTCGCATTAACATGATTCAAGTCTCATATTTCTCCTAAGACATGGTAATACAACTTTTATTTAGCACTCAAAAGCAAATAAGGTCATATACATGGTTCAAAACCAGCAAACATTGAAAGCTAAAATGCTGTCTAGAAATTTAAAATAAATTCATGCGCAGTTTTACGAAAACAGGTATCATTCACTACTCGGACCATATTTTTGCTTGATTCCAAAACCACATGAAAGACAACACATAGAACTACAATTTCAATGAAGACTTCAGGTTCATTTGAGCTCATTATCATATCATAAACACACAAAACATCCAAACATAACTGCAGCCGGATTTAAGAAAAACTGCTCGCGCAACAATTTTTTAAAAATCATAACTTATTCGTTTTAAGTCGAAATTGCACGATTCCAAAGCTTACGTAAACACAACTGAACTAACTACATATCATATGAAGAACTCGAAAACTGAAAATAACATCTCAGGGGCCTAAATTTCTTCCGAACTGACAGCACGAAAATGACAATTACACATGAAATCATAACCTAATTATCCGAACTTCATATCATCTCGAAAGCAACCTAAAGCAATGATTCTAGGCAAGTTTATCATATAATAAGACACGACTATGAACACATAAATTGATAACAATTAACCCTATTCACATATCATTCAATTAATTCTTTCGGAAGCCCGGCAAGGTTCCGACCAATTCTAACTCGACGGTAACTCAAACATTTACTCGACTTAAGCATGCGTAAGAGGTTCAATTATCTACTTTAAACATATTAATAATTTGTTCATGATTATTCGAACTCGAAATAACAGTCCATAGGAGGTTAAGGCTTTAGGGTTTACCGCTCGGATAGAAAGGTAACGGTAATGGCTCGAAAGGGGCTCGAATGAGGGCTCGGTGAACTCGGCCGTGTACGTGGGGGCTGCTCGTGGCTCACGGTGGCTGCGGAGGTGCTGTGTTGCTGTCCGTTCACGGTGGGCTGCAGAAAAGGAGAAGCTTCAGCAAAAGAGGGTCGCGTGGTGAAGCTCTGTGCGTGGACTGCTTGACGTGAAGGTGGTCAATGGTCCGCCGGTTGTTGCTGCTGCGAGAAGGGACATCGGCTACGTTTGACACTCCGACAGAACTTGACGGGACTCGACGGCTACGATGGGTACTCCGACGGAACTCCACGGGTCCCGACGACAATGGAGCTACGACGGTGATGGTTGCTTACGGTGGTGGCTCGCGGAGAGGGAGGAGGACGACGGTGCTGCGCGTCGGTGGCTGGGACCTGCGGCGGCGATGGAGGGAAACTCGCGGTGGCTGCTCGACGATGACGACGGAGGCGCTGCTACTCGTTCACGGTGGCTGCGCGCGAAGGGGGCGGCGGAGATGGGCTGCTGTTCGCTGCTATGGGACGATGATGGTGGGTGCTGCAACTGGTGGTGGCCTGCTTGTTCGGAGGGTTGCTGGGACGATGGAGATGGTGATTGATGATGAAGGCTGTGATGATGATGATCGGTGGAGGCGACGAAAAAAATAAAAACGTAAGAAAGAGGGAGAGAAGAGAAGGGGTTCGGGCGTGAGAGATATAGAGGGAGAGAGTGCCGAGAGATGAGAGATAGAGGGGAGAGTTTTGTAATGTTGGGATTTGATACCGTAAACAATAAGAACTCTTGAACAATAGGACTAGGAAACTGATAAAATTAGGATTCTTATTGCTTGGATGAAGAATTAAAACATCGTAGGGTCTTGAACCTTTTACTGGCTTGGGAAAATTGGACTGTTATTTTGAGTTCAATTTAACATCTTAATAATTATTATCTTCATTAATAAAAATCATCTAAATTAAATTAAGCCATTTCATAAATAATAATTATATCATTATTATTGCATTTAATATTTAGGAAAATTAATTAGATGAGGACATCTAAATAATTCCCTTTTTAATCATTAACTTGATTAATAAATGAGTGTGGACACTCACTTAATTATCACATAAAATCGAGCTTACAATAAAAATAAAAATAACTTTATAAATCATTAAATTAAACATAAATAATATCCATGAAAAATAATACTAAACATAAAATGAATGACATGAGTTTGGGGTATTACATTGCATTCGGGTAGTGATTTTCTTTTCGTGTTGAGTAACACAATGGCGACTGCGACGGAATGTCTGACTGTAATTCTACAGTGACGTCATAGTGTATCTCAAAGAACGCCGAGGCGTAGCAGCAATACCCCAAGATGTGATCGAGTTCATTTGATGAAAGAAGTCTCTCGCCTAGGCCTTGAGGTGTGAACTCTGGGCAGTGAAAATGAGTGGGAGCTCGTTCAGGACTGCTGGCACGATTAGCTACTAGAGGAAGAGCTTACGTGGCGGCCGACGCTGTTAGTCAGAAGAGCCGAAGTGAGCTAGCTTGTTAGTGTCTCAAAAGGGTCGCTGACCTAGTACCATTCTCAACTGGAGAGCCGCATTCGTTTCCCTTTGAGGATTTTTGCTTGTCTTCAATGTTGAGTCGTCTGCGTGTTAGTATGCGTTGTTGTAACAATGAAGTGGACTTGGAACTCTGTTTTATGCCCTGCTATTTTTGAGACCTTGAAACTTTGGAATTCGTGTAAGACCAAAAAGTTTGTTTGGAATAAACCCCATTTGTGAACATCTTGGTGGAAAATCCTTCACTTTCTATTGTTTTAGCCTATGTGAAATCCCAATCAGAAAATTTTCGTATTGAGAAAAACCATGGATTAAATTTCTTGTCGAAACCTTAAAACGATCGTTGACCTTGGCTAGGTGGAGCCACGCGAAGTGGTGATTGAGCAGACACACTCGTGCTGAGAGACTTTAGGCACTGCAGGGCCGACAGTTGACTTGCACGAAGGCTGCAACCATCATCACCGAACGCAGGAACTCCCCAGGACAGTGTGTACGACCAAACCTTGACTAGACGGCTGGTCTCTGAACAGGTACACGTGAGCATCCTGGCGCCCCGCATATGCAGCGCCTGCGAGTGTGTCACCTTTCGGGAGACAGTGCAGTAACAATTTAAACGTCCATTTTATTTTTGTTTGACACGGTTTGTGTAACGCCCCAAACAAAATTTTTAAAGACAATTCCAGACTTATCCAAAAATCCTGTTTTAAAATTTCGAAACCATTTATCGATTTATACAACATTTGGCGCTACTCGAGAACTTTGCAAAGCTTAACACATAATCAGCATAAAAGAAACGAGAATATTTAACATAATTCAAGTTCCAAGACTAGATTTCAACATATCTAGCAGTAGGATTGTCAACATAATCCAAAATGATAACAATAATCAACATGGTTCAACAGTTCAACCAATCTCATAGGCAATAGGAAAAATGACTAAGTCTGATAATCTCAACATAAATATCAAAGCATGCGGAAGCAATATAAAGCAATAATAGTGTTTGACCATCCACTCATCTTCAGTGTCGTCATGCCCAACACGTGCTTAACCTGCATCCACGAAGAGCAGGTGGGGATGAGCACAAATATAAATGAGGTGCTCACCACTATGCATAATATATTGGTAGGAATCCTATACTAGAGTCATATGCAAGTACATGGTCAAAAGACATAACACACCACTCTCCTACTCATCACTATACTCATGTGCACACCTATCAAAAGCCGCCAGGGGTAAGCCCAAACTCGACAGCGGGAGTACAGTCGTGCCGAGGTTCAACATCAACGGTTACGGCCCATCAACTAGGCTAAAATGAGTCTACCTATCACAAGGTTGGAGATCGCCCACCACTAGGCACCGTCTCATGACTCACACATACATTCATAGACACTCAGTATAAAAATCTTACCTCAATTATAACATAGCAAATTTTAGATTAAAACCCACCTGGAAATCGAGTAGGCAATAACACACAAGCTGAAGAACGTATGTCGAGGGCTCGACTCCTCAAACCTAAAATTAGGGATTTAATTATTATTAAGGGTTCTGATTGGGTTGATTATGCATCACAAGCAAGGAAGGTAAACAGAGCAAGGAACAATTCAACATAATAAACACAATAATCAAGTCTAAATTTCACCTCTTGTTTAAGCAACTATCACAATTTACACCAACAATTAAGGCCACAAATACAACCAACTCTGAATATTATGCACATAATCCGCATGGTAAGAGCACAGGAAATTTCAAACCAAATCAAGATCAACCTAGGTCAGACTTTACATGCATTTTCTATCCCTTCTTCTCAAACTCAACTAAACTTGAAAAGGACATTATACTAAAAATAAATCTCTTAAAAAGTCACATTTTCAGCATGCTGTTCATATCTTAAAAAAAAAAACTCAACATCACATTGGAACAAGGTCATTCAGAACAACATAACATACAAGCATACAAGCTTTCCTCTTTCTCATTTTCCCTACATTTAAGCATGTTTATAAATGACTCTTGACTGGATATAATCGCTCCAGAATTTCATTCTTTTAGCCCCATTATCACGTAATCACAGCCTCCAAAACGTGAACAAGCAAGGCAACAATTAGCACATATGTAAGCATCTCTTTCCTTTGAAAAGTTTAGCTACTATAAAACACATCAAAAGGGCATAAAATTAAGTATAAGAACCTGGTGTGTCAGCAATAATTTCAGCATATAGATGCCATACAAAACATTTCAAAGTCTCAGCCCAGCCACACAAGGCAAGCAAAAACAATAACAACATAGTACTATCAAGCTCTTCTTTAAAACTTCATAGCACTTGAACATCAATCTAAATTGAACGTATATACATATTCTCTAAAATGTTCATAACATAGCAGCATATATAACAATAAAATAAGCTTGGCAATCACCAAACATATCAAGGCTATCAACATGGATTTTCCTGCCCAAACTTTAAGGCATTTCTAAAACATGCTTCTAGTCTCAACAAAAAAAACTGAGCTAGACACATTAAGAACACAACATCTCAGCCAAGATAAGGTAAAGGCACAACCAATATACCTCTCCATGACTTCACAGATCGACAACTGCTTGTGCAAAAGACGAACAGAAGACGACGACTCAACCCCACCAAGGTGCTCGTTGCTGCTGTTCGTGGGTCATCGGCTACCCGCTGCAGAACGACGGGCTGCTGCTACTTGGAGAAGAAGCCAACGGGGAGATGGCTGCTCGAAGTCGAAGCAAAACCCGTCGGAATGGGCCGTCTATGTTCGCTGAAAAGGAGCTAATTTGCCGCTGATTCTAGGTCTTCAGCTGCACAATAAAAGCCTCGAATGGATGCTTCTACTCTCGCATGGCCCGAAAGGGCTACCGCTGCTGTTCGGGCTGCTAACCGAAGGCCGACGAGGTTGACGGGACGGGAAAAATGGCTGGAACGGCTCGACGGTGTGCTGCCCGACGAACTCGGCTTTTACTTCTTCTTCTTCACGGCAAACTCTCACCCCCGCTGGCCTTCTCGAACACCGACAAACAGGGGTCTGATGTTGTTTGGGGTTTTCTCTTGGCTTCTCGATTGCACAGATGTTTGGCGGTGAAAGAACCGCTGTGGGGGAACTGCCAGCGGAATGATTCCTGAAGCCGCCGACGAACGACTAGGACTTACTCGGCGTGAACAAAACTCCGGGGTGTGCGGCTATGGTGGTTTCCAGCTTACGGTGGCGGATCTCCTCTCCGGCGGGACGTAAGGTGGACGTGGGAGGCCGCTGTCGCTTCTCATTCGGACGAATTTCACCGGCGATGAAAGGCCAAGATTTGCTGCTCATCTCGAGTGGTGGCCTGCGGATAGAGAGAAGGGACGACGAGAGGGTCGAGATCGATGGGTTTGGACGATTAAATTATCTAAAAATGAGAGTGTTCTGAATTTGTGATTTAAAACTGGAATTTCATCGATTAGTGCTCTGCTCGACATTTGGCCGTGAAATTCACTGAAATTATGATGCTCTCGATGGCACAAGATGGAAAAATAATGGTGATTTGGGTTAAGGGATTTTTAAAGAGTAATAATAAATTTCTTATGCTCGATCGATTTTATGAAGGTGGAACGCACTCTGGCCTATACTTAAGAACATGAGAGAAATGGTGCGATTCGTGATCTGTACAAGATGGAGAGGGACAGAGACTTATATGCATACATTCAGTTGGAGAGATAAGTGCAGAGAGAGAGTTTGATTTTTGCGAGAGAATTGGTCCAACGAGTTAATCCGCTCGATCTATGCGGGAGTGAGGGATCACAAGATTATCCCATGAAATCTTATCTATGGGGCTTGATTAGAAATTAAACCAATTAGCTAGGTCATAAATAAAGATCCCAATATGCGACTTAAAGGATCAAGTCCTCCCACGGTTTGACTTAGCTAAATGAATGGTTCGGTTCGATCGCACGGTTTGGAATATAAACAATGTAAACTGAATAACATATATTTTAATACACAACATATTTATTTAATATTAATCAGCATTTAAACAATTAGGCATTTAATAATAATAATAATAATAATAATAATAATAATAATAATAATAATAATAATAATAATAATAATAATAATAATGATGAAGACAATTAATAATAGCAATAATCAATAATTACTCCCAAATAATCCACAATAAAACGGGGTATTACAGTTTGACCACCGGGAGTTCCAAGTTCCATTGTATCGTGTTTACATCCTTGATCGATGGTTTTCGGTTAAAGATGTGTGGCCGACGAATTTCCTACGCCAAATGCGAGAATGTCTCGAGTTGGCAAAATAGGGAATTTTGTGATACGAACAAAGCTGAGTAGCTACGTTTGCATTGTGAAATCGTGTGATGAGAGTATGAGTATAGCAGGGCTATGTTGCGTGCATGGTTGCACAATTACCGTGACAATGAGGATCCTTGGTTATGACTCTAGTCACCTGAGGTGTGGTATACTTTGGTTTGGGGTAAATGAGGATCCGCTGTCGTGTGCGGTTAGTCCTTTGAGATCCTTACTCAAGTTGGTGACTTGGCTTATCAGCTAGCTTTACCACCGGATTTGTCAGGGGTGCATGAGGTGTTTCATGTCTCGATATTGCGTAGATATGTACATGACCTGGACCACATGGTGGACTTCGGCGAACTGCGGGTCGAGCGAGCCTTACATATGAGGAGGTACCCTTGGCCATTTTGGGACTAGGGTGTCCATCGGCTGAGGAACCGGGCAGTGAGTTTTGGGAAGGTGCTGGAGCCGACATGGCGAGTCTGAGATGACTTGAGTGAAGGAGACCGAGATTAGGGAGAGATTTCCTACTTTATCGTTTTGGAGACCTTTGTATTCTAGATCGTTAGTTTTCTTTTGTCTTCGAATTCCGAGGTCGGAATTCCTTTTAAGGTGGGTAGATTGTAGCGCCACATTTGTTCCAGATTTATTTGGTATTATTATTTATTTTATTTATCTGGATTTATTTTATTCATGCTCGATTATTAATTTTATTTTTATTATGTGCTTAAATTATAAACAATGTAAACTGAATAACATATATTTTAATACACAGCATATTTATTTAATATTAATAAGCATTTAAATAATTAGGCATTTAATAATAATAATAATAATAATAATAATAATAATAATAATAATAATAATAATAATAATAATAATAATAATAACAATAATAATAATAATAATAATAATAATAATAATAATAATAATAATAATAATAATAATAATAATAATAATGAAGACAATTAATAATAGCAATAATCAATAATTATTCCCAAATAATCCACAATAAAACAGGGTATTACGGTCTATCCACCTTACAAAGAATTCCGACCTCGGAATTCGAAAATAAAAATCTAGAAAACCATTTATCAAAAAAATCTTGTTTTAAAATTTCGAAAACCATTTATCGATTCATAAAACATTTGGCGTTACTTGAGAACTTTCCAAGGTTAAACACATAATCAGCATAAGGGAACGAGAATATTCAACATAATTCAAGTTCCAAGACTAGATTTCAACATATCTAGCAATAGGATTGTCAACATAATCCAAACTGATAAAAATATTCCACATGGTTCAACAGTTCAACCAATCCCGAAAGCAATAGGGATGAATAACAAAGTCTGATAATCTCAACATAAATATCAAAGCAAGCGGAAGCAATATAAAGAAATAATAATGTTTGACCACCCACTCGTCTTCAGTCTCGTCATGCCGGCTCCATCGCACCTTTGACGAGTCTAATTGCCCGGTTTCTCAGCTGATGAACCCTCCGGTCCAAAACAGCCACCGGTACCTCAACCTAGGTAAGGTCACACTCGACCTGCAACTCGCCAAAGTCCACACCACATGCTCAGGGTCACGCACACTCTCACGAAACATCACACCTGGAATACGTCTTGAACCCCTCCAAAACTAGTGGTAAAGCCAAACGGTATGCTAGGTCACCGACTCGTTCGAGTATCACACATGGCCTTACGAATCACGGCTGAAGTTTTCCCCTCTTCCTGAAACGGGTCACACCCTACTTCAGTGCATCCTACAGGAACACAGGATCACCCACCTCGATCCAGTACATCAACGTTCTCAACATACGCCCGTAGAACTCCTCACAACGAATCTATCAACACACAAGACTCCAAGCAGTCTTCCACTGTATTGACATCATGCTACAAACCTCCCCCATCAGGGGTCGACACATGGTATCAAGCTTCAGTACCGTGCCCGGGTCACGCTGAAAACTTGTCCACTATCACGCTCTTCATAGTCTTAACCTACGAAGCATAACTAGTCTCCATTCAAGACTCGTGACACCGCTCGACAACACTGCAGAGTAACAAATTTGCCAACATGAGATCATCTCACATATGGCATAGGATTCTAATCGACAAATCCCACTTGTCGAAATATATTGATCTGAAACCACACAACGATACAGTGAAACTTGGAGCTCGGTTCAAGGTTCAGAAGAAAGCTTCAATGTCAAAGGTCAATCGTACACACTGTCCTGTGGAGTTCGTGCGTTCGGTGATGGTGACTGCAGCTCACGTGCGAGTCAACGATCGGCCCCGGCCAGTAGCCTCACGTCTCTCAGCACGGTTTGCGTGCTCGACCACCACTTCGCGTGGCTACACCCAGTCAGGGTCGGTGTTCGGGTCAAGGTGCACTCAAAAAGTTCTCAATTCCATGGTTCAAAATCTCCAAGGTTTTCGGATAGATAAAATTTCCACAAGACAAAGTTTGGGGTTCAACAAAACAATTTTCTCCAGGATTTAGGCATTAAGCAAACCTCAAAAAGTTTCAGGGGCTACAAATCAACACAAGGCAAAAACCGAGTTCCAAGTTCACCATCCTTTTTCCTCAATTCAGAACAATTAATCACACGAATATAAACGATAGGAATATGAATAAAATTTCCAAGAGATCGAACATCGACATCTCCAACTAGGAATAATCCTAACTCAATGTCATTGTCGAACAAATAAAATGATCAGCTCGTTTGACTCTTCCGACTAACAACGTCGGACGTCACGTCAGCTCTTACTCAGGTTGCTAATCATCAGCAGTCCTAAACGAACCCAACTCGCTTATACTGCCTCTAGCTTCCTCACTTCGAGATTCCAGCGTGAAGCTTTTCTTGTAAGTGTTTCCAGTCAACAATATAACAACAAAAGTTAGGACATACAGGTCACGTAGCCATGCAGAATAAAGGTGAATACTCATTTTTTAAACATAACAATAGTTGCGAAAATGGCACACGAGCAATATTATAAAATCAAGTATAACTTGCAGCACATAAATCGAATAAGCATGATTCTAGATACATATAAATCCTAAAATGTGCAGCTACAAAACTTATGAAGAACTTGAAAACAAATAAGGTCATTTGATCATAGTTTATGCATCAAACATTTGAAACATGGTTGCAGTCCGAGAACATGATTATATAACTTACAGAGCCTCAGTAAAATTGGATTATCTCATGCGTCAGACATGCTTTTGGCTTGATTCCAAAAACTAACAGGAAGCTAACACATAAAGCTACATATCTCATGCAGACCATGTTCGCATATGAGCACATTCAGACATAAAATATAGACCAAACATTTTATACAACATGCTGTCGGGTTTACAAAAAATTGTTTGCACAATCTTTTGTAAAAACCATATCTCCCTCAATTTAGATCGGATTTAAAAAATTTCGAAACTAGCTGAAAACACAAGAAACATGCTATATTTCTCAAGAAGAATTCAACTCCAAAAACCACAGTCTTGGAAGCATACTGGTCGTGATACAAAGGTACGAAAAACAATGAATTTACATGCTAAACACATCTAGACTTAATCAAATTTAAATGATCATAGCATCTTATCCGATCCACTAGGCATAAATATCAGCAAATAATCCACACATATTCGTACCTTAACCCAACAGCGTGCCTCACATTCACGATACAGAATGTTCACACGTTGTATGTTCGGTCCACTCGTTCTTTGGACGATATCGTAGTCTTCTATGTCAGCCTTCATGATTTCTACTCAACTTAATGCACGAGACGTAACCACTATCGCTTCTCCCGAGGTCTAACCACCCTCGAGAGTCGTGACAGTGATGCGCATTTAGATTTCCCCCCTAACTTTGGGGTCGATCAACGATCTGGACGTGGCACCTAAACGCCACTCCCGGTCCACATTAATTGGGTATAATTCTCCAGATAATCGCTTTCAATAGGGACTTACTCTGTTCTCAACCTTTCTCTTGCGAGATAGATCACAAATGGTCCTACTCCGAGGACACTGAACGAAAACTTGTAGCGAGAATACTACTACAGACGCTCAATTAAAACATCAATCGAAAACTCTCAACAAAGAGCTTCTAGAGATACAACTGAACTCCTACCAATAGAGTTCGATTTAATCAAAGGTGGATAGATTCTAAGCCCCAAATATAACACATACTAAACTAACAATCATTCATAAATAATCTCAGTGTTATTTATGACTTACATACCTTAAGCGGTGCGGCATGACGAAGACGAGTGGTCGAAACACAAGGTCAATCCACATAATCACTTAATCAAGTAATTCACACATAGACCAGTCTACAGAAACGCAAACTGGCTCTGATACCAAACTGTAACGCCCAAAAACAAAATTTTAAAGACAATTCCAGACTTATCCAAAAATCCTGTTTTAAAATTTTGAAACCATTTATCGATTTATGCAACATTTGGCGCTACTCGAGAACTTTGCAAAGCTTAACACATAATCAGTATAAAGGAAACGAAAATATTTAACATAATTCATGTTCCAAGACTAGATTTCAACATATCTAGCAGTAGGATTGTCAACATAATCCAAACTGATAACAATAATCAACATGGTTCAACAGTTCAACCAATCTCATAGGCAATAGGAAAAATGACTAAGTCTGATAATCTCAACATAAATATCAAAGCATGCGGAAGCAATATAAAGCAATAATAGTGTTTGACCATCCACTCGTCTTCAGTCTCATCATGCCCAACACGTGCTTAACCTGCATCCACGAAGAGCAGGTGGGGATGAGCACAAATATAAATGAGGTGCTCCCACTATGCATAATATATTGGTAGGAATCCTATACTAGAGTCATATGCAAGTAAATGGTCAAAAGACATAACACGCCACTCTCCTACTCATCACTATACTCATGTGCACACCTATCAAAAGTCGCCAGGGGTAAGCCAAACTCGTCAGCGGGAGTACAGTCGTGCCGAGGTTCAACATCAACGGTCACGGCCCATCCAACTAGGCTAAAATGAGTCTACCTATCACAAGGTTGGAGATCGCCCACCACTAGGCACCGTCTCATGACTCACACATACATTCATAGACACTCAGTATAAAAATCTTACCTCAATTATAACATAGCAAATTTTAGATTAAAACCCATCTAGAAATCGAGTAGGCAATAACACACAAGCTGAAGAACGTATGTCGAGGGATCGACTCCTCAAACATAAAATTAGGGATTTAATTATTATTAAGGGTTCTGATTGGGTTGATTATGCATCACAAGCAAGGAAGGTAAACAGAGCAAGGAACAATTCAACATAATAAACACAATAATCAAGTCTAAATTTCACCTCTTGTTTAAGCAACTATCACAATTTACACCAACAATTAAGGCCACAAATAAAACCAACTCTGAATATTATGCACATAATCCGCATGGTAAGAGCACAGGAAATTTCAAACCAAATCAAGATCAACCTAGATCAGACTTTACATGCATTTTCTATCCATTCTTCTCAAACTCAACTACACTTGAAAAGGACATTATACTAAAAATAAATCTCTTAAAAAGTCACATTTTCAGCATGCTATTCATATCATAAAAAAAAAAACTCAACATCACATTGGAACAAGGTCATTCAGAACAACATAACATACAAGCATACAAGCTTTTCTCTTTCTCATTTTCTCTAAATTTAAGCATGGTTATAAATGACTCTTGACTGGATATAATCGCTCCAGAAATTTATTCTTTTAGCCCCATTATCACATAATCACAGCCTCCAAAACGTGAACAAGCAAGGCAACAATTAGCACATATGTAAGCATCTCTTTCCTTTGAAAAGTTTAGCTACTATAAAACACATCAAAAGGGCATAAAATTAAGTATAAGAACCTGGTGTGTCAGCAATAATTTCAGCATATAGATGCCATATAAAACATTTCAAAGTCTCAGCCCAGCCACACAAGGCAAGCAAAAACAATAACAACATATTACAATCAAGCTCTTCTTTAAAACTTCATAGCACTTGAACATCAATCTAAATTGAACGTATATACATATTATAACATAGCAACATATATACCAATAAAATAAGCTTGGCAATCACCAAACATATCAAGGCTATCAACATGGATTTTCTTGCCCAAACTTTAAGGCATTTCTAAAACATGCTTCTAGTCTCAACAAGAAAAACTGAGCTAGACACATTAAGAACACAACATCTCAGCCAAGAATAAGGTAAAGGCACAACCAATATACCTCTCCATGACTTCACAGATCGACAACTGCTTGTGCAAAAGGTGAACGGAAGACGACGACTCAACCCCACCAAGGTGCTCGTTGCTGCTGTTCGTGGGTCATCGGCTACCCGCTGCAAAATGACGGGCTGCTGCTACTTGGAGAAGAAGCCAACAGGGAGATGGCTGCTCGAAGTCGAAGCGAAACCCGTCGGAATGGGCCGTCTATGTTCGCTGAAAAGAAGCTAATTTGCCGCTGATTCTAGGTCTTCGGCTGCACAATAAAAGCCTCGAATGGATGCTTCTACTCTCGCACGGCCCGAAAGGGCTACCGCTGCTGTTCGGGCCGCTAACCGAAGGCCGACGAGGTTGATGGGACGGGAAAAATGGCTGGAACGGCTCGACGGTGTGCTGCCCGACGAACTCGGCTTTTACTTCTTCTTCTTCACGGCAAACTCTCACCCCCGCTGGCCTTCTCGAACACCGACAAACAGGGATCTGATGTTGTTTGGGGTTTTCTCTTGGCTTCTCGATTGCACAGATGTTTGGCGGTGAAAGAACCACTGTGGGGGAACTGCCAGCGGAATGATGCCTGAAGCCGCCGACGAACGACTAGGACTTACTCGGCGTGAACAAAACTCCGGGGTGTGCGACTATGGAGGTTTCCAGCTTTCGGTGGCGGATCTCCTCTCCGGCGGGACGCAAGGTGGACGTGGGAGGCCGCTGTCGCTTCTCGTTCGGACGAATTTCATCAGCGATGAAAGGCCGAGATTTGCTGCTCATCTCGAGTGGTGGCCTGCGGATAGAGAGAAGGGACGACGAGAGGGTCGAGATCGATGGGTTTGGACGATTAAAATCTCTATAAATGAGAGTGTTCTGAATTTGCGATTTAAAACTGGAATTTCATCGATTAGTGCTCTGCTCGACATTTGGCCGTGAAATTCACTGAAATTCTGATACTCTCGATGGCACAAGATGGAAGAAAAATGGTGATTTGGGTTAAGGGATTTTTAAAGAGTAATAATAAATTTCTTATGCTCGATCGATTTTATGAAGGTGGAACGCACTCTGGCCTATACTTAAGAACATGAGAGAAATGGTGCGATTCGTGATCTGTACAAGATGGAGAGGGACAGAGACTTATATGCATACATTCAGTTGGAGAGATAAGTGGAGAGAGAGAGAGAGTTTGATTTTTGCGAGAGAATTGGTCCAACGAGTTAATCCGCTCGATCTATGCGGGAGTGAGGGATCACAAGATTATCCCATGAAATCTTATCTATGGGGCTTGGTTAGAAATTAAACCAATTAGCTAGGTCATAAATAAAGATCCCAATATGCAGACTAAAAGGATCAAGTCCTTCCACGGTTCGACTTAGCTAAATGAATGGTTCGGTTCGATCTCACGGTTTGGAATATAAACAATGTAAACTGAATAACATAAATTTTAATACACAACATATTTATTTAATATTAATAAGCATTTAAACAATTAGGCATTTAATAATAATAATAATAATAATAATAATAATAATAATAATAATAATAATAATAATAATAATAATAATAATAATAATAATAATAATAATAATAATATTAATAATAAAGACAATTAATAATAGCAATAATCAATAATTATTCCCAAATAATCCACAATAAAACGGGGTATTACAGTTTGACCACCGAGAGTTCCAAGTTCCAATGTATCGTGTTTACATCCTTGATCGATGGTTTTCGGTTAAAGGTGTGTGGCCGACGAATTTTCTACGCTAAATGCGAGAGTGTCTCGAGTTGGCAAAATAGGGAATTTTGTGATATCGAACAAAGCTGAGTAGCTACGTTTGCATTGTGAAATCGTGTGATGAGAGTATGAGTATAGCAGGGCTATATTGCGTGCATGGTTGCACAATTACCGTGACAATGAGGATCCTTGGTTATGACTCTAGTCACCTGAGGTGTGGTATACCTTGGTTTGGGGTAAATGAGGATCCGCTGTCGTGTGCGGTTAGTCCTTTGAGATCCTTACTCAAGTCGGTGACTTGGCTTATCAGCTAGCTTTACCACCGGATGTTTCAGGGGTGCATGAGGTGTTTCATGTCTCGATATTGCGTAGATATGTACATGACCTGGACCACGTGGTGGACTTCGGTGAACTGCGGGTCGAGCGAGCCTTACCTATGAGGAGGTACCCGTGGCCATTTTGGGACTAGGGTGTCCATCGGCTGAGGAACCGGGTAGTGAGCCTTGGGAAGGTGCTGGAGCCGACATGGCGAGTCCGAGATGACTTGAGTGAAGGAGACCGAGATTAGGGAGAGATTTCCTACTTTATCGTTTTGGAGACCTTTGTATTCTAGATCGTTAGTTTTCTTTTGTCTTCGAATTCCGAGGTCGGAATTCCTTTTAAGGTGGGTAGATTGTAGCGCCCCATTTGTTCCAGATTTATTTAGTATTATTATTTATTTTATTTATCTGGATTTATTTTATTCGTGCTCGATTATTAATTTTATTTTGATTATGTGCTTAAATTATGTTATTGAGTGATAATATAATTATATATGCTCATTCGATATTTGTTAAGCGTTCGTTGTTTGGAGTTTCGGTTTAATCGCGTAAACTTTTTATCCAACAAACTTATCATTCTTCCACTCGAGCCTTTGAACCAAACCTGAAATCGAGCACGCACAACCGTGCTGAGAGACGAGAGGCTTGCGCGCAGCCGACCGTTGACTCGCACGCGAGCTGTAGCCGCCATCACCGGACGCCAAACTCACCATGCCAGTACGTACAGCAAAGCCTCGACCTTGCAATTGGCCCCTGAACAGGTACACACACGCGTCCCAGCGCCCCGCATATGCAGCGCCAGCGAGTGTTACATCTCTTGGGGAACAGTACGTCAACCCATACCGTTGATATATATTCGAACCGTTCAACCAGTCTCTGTACCGAAAATATGTTGGGAAACTTTTTGAACCTTGAACCGAGAGCTCCAAGTTCCACTGAACCAATGTATGAATTTCCTAAATCAATTAATTCTCGATTAAGTGAGTTTTGTTGATTATTGCGTAGCAGTGTGAGGGATGTTCTTCGAGCCGACAGATATTTGAGATGCTGCATTATCAAGCGGAATCTCAAGCCTCGATTGGAGACTAGGTATTCACCGTAGGAATGATGTTGGTATAAATGTCTTCCGGGAGGTCGCACCCATGAGGGGTGTGGTTCACTTCGGGAAGAAGGGGAAGCTTCGGCCTCGCTATATCAGACCCTTTTAGGCTCTCGCAGGAGTCGGAGATTTGGCCTACCGGTTAGCTTTACCGTCTGAGTTGTCGGAGTGCATGACGTATTCCACGTCTCGTTGCAGCGTCGGTGCGTGCCTAACCCCAAGCACGAGGTGGACTTCGTCGAGTGCAGGTCGAGCGAGACCTTACCTATAAGTAGGTACCGGTGTTCGTACTGGACCGAAAGGTTCATCAGCTGAGGACCCGGGCAGCCAATCTTGTCGAGATGCAAATGTAGCCGGCACGGCAAGTCCGAGGCGACTAGGGAGACTGAGGGCGAGACTAGGAGGATAGATCTGGACTTCATGTTTGATGATAGAGTTGAATGTTTTTATTTTTGAATTCCGAGGACGAAATTCCTTTTAAGGTAGGTTGATTGTAATGCCCCGTTTGTTTATGAATTTTATGGGATTATTTATTATTTGCATTTTATTTGATCCTCGCCTTTATTTTTATTACTTTTATTGCTTGCTCGTTTATTTTATTAACTGTTTGTCTTTATCTGTTTTTATCTGCCATAATTGCTAAGTGATATATATTTATGTGATTGCGATGTGTTTTATTTATTTAATAATGCGTATTAATTTATTATGATTTATTTGAGTTTAGATTTTAATTTATTCGACGATTTTCGGTTTAATCGAGTAAACCAATTTTTAATCCGTTTTGATTCGTTTTCGAGCCATTTCGACCCGAATCTCGGAAGATTATTTTTGACCCAATTTCTGCTTATTTTTCGATCCATTTGAGCTTATAACCGACCCTTGGATTATTAAATTCGGTCCGTTGAAAGTAAATTAATTGGCCCTAGACCCACATAATTTTCGGCCCAATTTGCAAAAAGGCTTCCCCCAAAACTAGAATCAGTCGCAGAAATCTTCACAACACCTCGGTTTTCCTTTCCCTCTCATCTGCGCAGCCGAGGAGCCCTAGCTTAACGGCTTCCCTGATTTCTAGCCTCTCTCAACCTTAACACTCCATAGTTAAAGGATTGAACCTCAGCCGTTCCTGTTGTCCACATCTCAAAACCTCTGGCAAAGATCAACCTGCCGCGACAGGAGCGAATTTTTGAGAGCTCGACATCAGGCGACTGAGGGAGAATTCATCCGGCGACGGCAAATCCCGATAGGCCTGGTTGTGAGTAGGTGAGCCACGTTGTTCAGCATTTCACCGCGGTTCTAGCCTCCCGCGACTGAAACCAGACCCAACATCGAGAACCCCAACGTGTCATCGATTTCCGGCAAGTTCGAGCTTTAACCTCCAGTCACGGCGAGCCTCGACTCCCGAAGAGCTTCACCACCGTCTGGTGACCATCTTCCAGTTACGCTGAGTTTTCGGCGGACTCGACCAACGGCGGGCCGCGACTTCCGCGCAAGACAATGCCCAGCGACCCTCGATTTGCGACGGGTAAGATTCCAATGGGCTAAGAGCAACCGTATGTGGAACCGAGCACAACGAGTAGATCTTTGACCAGCACCAGAGAACTGAGAGCCGACCTGTACCTACAAGCAGCAACCCCGACTGAAGCGAGTCAGAGGACGAGAAACTTTCCAACAGCAGTGCCGGATTCTGAGTACACTCGGGTTGCTGGTACCGAGAATCGCCGCGGCTGAGGCCCCGTTTTTTCGATGGACCGGTGGCAGTCGGTTTTGGCAAAGAGCAGCAACATGATCCTAAGCCTAGTCGAGTGCCGTGCCGCAACCACTTAGCCGAGCTGAGAATCGTCCAAACTGAGCCTTCCTAGTCCTGTTTCTTTTTTAATCAAATCAAGGTAAAATGGCTGAACCCCTTTAATCCTCGTTTTATAGCCGAGCTGTTGTGTTCTGTTATGCCTAAGTGCAGTTGGTCGAGGAGGTTAAGAGCATGATATGAGGTGTTTATGTTAGATGCTTTTCGTGCTTTGCTTGTATTGATATAATGAGACTGAGCTATGCTACCTTGTCATTTTCTTTAGCTGCTGAGTTGTGTTTAGGTGCAGACTTTGAGTTCGATTGTATAAGGTTTGATATTGTTGTTTAATTAAGTCAAATATAGTATGCTGCAGTGGTGTTTTAATGTTGCTCAGTTCAGTTTTTATGTGGAGCTAAAAGCATGTTAGATATCCTTCAAGTTCAGCATGAGATTTGCGTATGAGCCTTGTTGTGTTTATATGAGTAGTTTGCTGCTGAGTTATTATACGTGTTAAAGGCTTTAATTATGTACGTTTTCATAGCTTTTCAGTTCTTAAGGCAGTGTTATTGGTTATGAGTTCCTGAGCCTTTTTCTATGAGATTAATGCATGCTAAAGTAGTGATTAACATGGTTAAGGTTCAGCATTAATTGGATTGAAGTTCATGTTATAAGTATTGAGAAAAGAGAAGGAACAGGAAGAGAAGGAAGAGAAATTGAGGTCTAATTGTATTGATTTTCTTTGTTTTTTTTTAATTGATTTAGCTGAGCCTTATGAGGTGAAAACATGCTGAATTGGAGTGTTCTCCAGACCTTTACATTTAGCTATTGAAAATGAGTATGCTATGCTGAAATTGAGTATTTGCAAAAGCCTTAATCTCCGTTTTTAAGGCCCTTGTATGTGAAGTTGATTTATGAGATAAATAATGAAGTAAGAGGTGTGTTTAGGTGGTGTTTGAACCTTGCTTTTGCCTTATTTGTTGATATACTTATATGTGAATTCATCTGCTTAATTTGACATGAGATATGTGCTTCTATATACCTGCCTTATGTATTGTTATTATGTTTAGTTGCGTAACTTAATCAACCAAAACAAAACCCATAATGATAATTAAATCCCTAATTCTTAGGATTGAGGAGTCAAGCCCTCGACCTACGTTATCCAGCTATTTGTGCACTATCGCCTTCGTAATCCAGGTGGGTTTTATTTGAAAAATTTGCTATGCTGTAAATGTTATAAGCGTTTTACTTGTGGTATGATCAAAGTATACATGTGAATAATGTACCCTTCGATGTGAGTTGTACCGGCCGTCGAACGGTTATCCCCGTAGTTATAGAACGGACCAGTTAGGGTAATCTTCCCTATGCGCCTGTGAGACCAGGGCCGTGCTCGGTCGAGACATGAGACCAGGGCGGTGCTCGGTCGGTTCCCCGTTGTGAGTTAGGGCGGTGCTCGGTCGACGGGGGTAACTCCTACTGGCTGGCACTCGATGTAAGTCCGGGGGCATTCAATATATAGTTAGTAGTAGTCTATTGATATAGGTGTGCACATGAGATAGATTATTGATTATTGATGGGAGATGGGATAGATTATTGCTTCGTATATATGCTGATATCATACTTTTCGATTACTGATTATTGTTGATTATCGTCATTAACATTTACTGCATAGTGGTGAGCACTACTTTTCCTCTTGTGCTTATCCCTACTTGCTCTTCATGGATGCAAGTTAGTATTACGGGCACGACGGAGGGATGCGAGTGGAGGTGTTAATATTATTGAAATTGCTTCTGCCTTGAACTGAATATTGCTGTTATTGATTTCTCTATTATTGATTATTGAATTATTGATAGGGAGTGTATTAGGATATTGATTATTGCAATGCTTGGATTGCATTATTGATTATTGGTATTTTTAATATTGATGAATGATGATTGATAATTGATTGAGTATTGAAAAAATTGGTTAAGTATTGATGTTCGTTTTGAAAATGAGTAGCGTCTCAAGTGTTTTATTTTGAAATAAATTTGAAATTTTTTTTTCTGAATTTTGCAAATAAAAGTGAGGCGTTACACTTCTTATACTAATTGGAAGACTCTTGCCAACTCAAGTGAGCTAAACTCTAGAGTTAGAACTTAACTCAAAACTTACATAGTTCAAACAATGGAAAATTCCACTATTTGACCTATGCGTTGCAATTGGCTTGTTAATCTAACTTTCGCAAGTGTCGAACTATAGCAGTAACTCGCTCCTTGCGGTATTTATCTAATGAAATGCAATGAAAATTTCGGTCTCAACTTGGAATTTTAACGGAGTTCTCAAAATATGCGAAAATTCCCGCAACAATAGTGTCGCGAGTTCACGGAACGAAGATAATTAAACTATACGCTTCTTCTGGGGTCTTCTGGACTTTTGCTTCTACTTGTGATAGCGCAGACGCTTGCACTTCCTCCTCCTTGTTGATCCTGGATCGATTATTGCTTGTTGGGTCCTGCCATTTCTGGCAGAATTTACTGAAATGTAGAATTTACTCCGTCTTATCTCTAAGGTTTGAAATCGATCTTATGGCTCTAATATATCGCTACGGTTATCCTCGATACGTAGAAAAAGTTACTTGCCCCTAACGTAATCGAGTTTTTTTCTAGAGTTATATTCGGCTCTGTCCGAGCAGAAAAGTTAACGGTAGAGCGTACAAATGCTCTGCCTCCTAGGGGATAGGATATCTTCCTTTTAGTCCAATTCTAGAGCTGGATCTTCTTGAATATCGGAAGCGAAGTGAAGTCATAGGAAGAAAATCAAGGGCGGCGCAAAAATCATAAAGTAGAAAACCTGACTCTGCTGAAATTCTGACTAAAGCAGTATAGCCTGATATGGGAAGGTCGCTTGTTTTCGGTACATTCTAAGGGATGGACATGTGGTCGACAACGTCCACGCCTCCGGGCTGGACGACCACAATGTTTTCGGAAC
>CACSLK010007779.1:6292993-6343175 GCA_902706635.1 Striga hermonthica | reverse complement strand
TTTTTTTTTTTTTTTGTTCAAATCTCAAAAGTTTGAGTCTGTCTTTTTAGCTGTTTTTGGCCTGTTTTGAGTGACCTGGGAATCTTGGTGTCTTCATATAATTTGTAGTTTTATTTCTTAGGTATCAAATGGCACAAGATTCATTCAAATATGATTTTTATATAAAAAGTTACGTCCGATTTTCGATAAGTGCGGGAGCAGTTTTCTTTCAAATTAGGCTGTAATTTATGGTTTAGTGTTGATGAGTTTTTACCCTTTTAACTTGCTCGTTTGCATTCGAGTTCTTCACAAAAATATAAACCTATCTCTTGGCTTTTCGTAACTTTAAAAATCGGGCCAAAATATTTTCTACATCCAAAATTATCTTCGTTTTAGTGGGGTTGCGCGTAGGAAAATTGTCCATTTTTCATCGACTTAGTTTTTATGTTACCACCCGTCCGTTTTTGTGCCGTTCGACTTGTTTTCGAGCCAAACCATAATTTTAACCTTATGGCCATTGTCCCGAGTATTATTTCCAATCCTCTGAGAGTTCCAAAGACCACAAAACTCCTACGAATTACTTAGTCGATAATGTTGGGCTGAGTATGAATTCTCGCGATTAATTCTAAGTGTCAAGGTAGTGTATTTATGAAACTATCTTGATAAAATGTAGGTATTCACGAGTCGAACTCTCAACCTACCCGTGTTGTTCGAGCATTTCTCTGCTATTTTTCAGGTGGCTTTACTTATAAAATTTCTATGCCGTATATGTGTTTCGTTTATGTTGAGTCGGTACGATCTTTGTATGAGTGTGAAATATGTAGCCTATCGATGTGAGCTGTTACGGCCGTCGGTACGATTGTCCCCGTCGATGTAATACGGTTGCCCTTGTGTGGCAAGTCTCCTTAAGTCCTGATATGGTCGTGCCCTTGTGTGGTACGTAAGCCCATATGGAAGGCCGTGTCCGTAGCGTGACATGTACTCCTGCCTTCGGGTAATGAATCCCCGTTCTGCGGCTAGCGATAAATGTGCACAAGAGTAATGTGATTTGTTGTGATTTTGATAGGAGATGAGACATGATGTGATTATTTTACATTCATGCTGCGACCATACCATCTTGACATGTTATTATATATGTGCATAGTAGTGAGCACTACGTTTCATTTTGTGCTCACTCCCACCTGCTCTTCACGGATGCAGGTTAAGCAGGTGCTGGGTGACGAGGAAAGACGAGTGGGTCGGTCTTTTGATTATGCTTTATTATTATGCTTCTGTTTATGAATAATGTGTGGTCCTTGTGAACCTCTTTTGGTTGAGACGTGTTGAACCGTTTTCAAAATTTATCTTTTTGGGATTATTGGACCAATGTTTCGTTTGGATATTCGTATTGGTTTTATTTCTTGAATATCATGTGTTTGATTATGCATGCTATGATGTTTAGCTAATAATCATGTGAAATTAATGGTTTAAGGGTAAATGAAAACTATGTGAAAAATCGGTTAATGAATCCTCGAGCAACCAGATATGACTTGGTTGGTGTTAAATGTTCGAATAACGCCCATGTTTTTCAAAATGAGTTTGAAAAATTGTTTACTGGCTTTTGGAAAGTCCGGAATTTCTTTAAAATCAAAGTGGGGTGTTACAGTATATAATGGATTTCTAGTAGTAATTATGAAGTGGTTTTTATTTTATTTTAATTTTTCAAATCTGTATAGATAAGGGATGTGATTTTTTAAACTGTGAGACGTATGCAATGAGATTTTTTAAAAGATAAGATATAAACTCGTGTAGATTTATGCTAAGAAATTTTATAAGCTATTTTTTAAATTTACTGAGGTTTTTGTTTGTGTGAAATAAAAAAATTGAAAACCTATATATGTGAAAGTATAGATAACACATGCCTCGTTATACGGAGTTTAAAAATGCAATACGTGATTTTGAAAAGAAAGTTAAAAAATTGAAATAAAGTAAAAAAAAGCCTAACGCATTTAATGTTGCACGAGTGAATTCAGGAAACAAAGTATTCCCTTCTATTGTTTTAAATATCATTTTAGATTTATCAACTATAACCAAATAAATGTCGTTTTGGATCTTTTGTACATATATTTCCATTATTATCCTCATTTAGCTAATAAATACATCAGTAATGCTCACCTACCCACGGTGGGCACATGTTAATATGTCCACCGCTTATGTGGCATGCACATATTGGTGATGTATTTTTTTGAACATATTAACATCACCAATGTGTGCATGCCACGTAAGCGGTGGACATATTAAAATGTGCCCACCGTGGATAGGGGAGCAAATCTCATAAATACATTACGCCTTTTCATATTCACTCTTTATCTTTTGTCAAAACATTAATATCTATCTTATTAAATAAAGTTATTATTGACAAAAAAAAAAATATTTTTATTTAGTGTGTAACTTCTCAAACGACATATATTAAAAATAGGAGGTAGTAATAATTTGCTTGTAATAGAAAGTAATGAAGGCTAACATAGTTTGACTAAAAAATTGACTATTTATTTTAAGAAAAGAAAATTAATCATTTTATATAAGTATAGTTGAGGCCAAAGTATATTTATCCAACTTAAATTATTTTTTATATTCTAAAAGCGTCATGCTGGATTTGAATATTTTGTTACCTTTTTGGTATTTAGTAACTGTTCGCCTATATATTTAAAGCTCGACCGCAAGTGTACGGCTTCGCTCGTAGTACGTGGCAAGCAAGGTCGTATCCCAAGAGACCAAACAACCAATTAATCAAGTACTAGATTATGATAGTGCCAATTTTATCTAGACAACCGAATATAAGAGTGATTATCTAAACTAAGAAAATAATTCAAAAGATAATAAGAACTAGCTAGAAAAACACGTAAAAAAATATATGGGAACGATTGATTCTAAGACACTGGGTTCAATTAATAGTTAGGATTCCTTCAAAATTAACACAACTAAATGTTTCCTTTATCTACCCTATAAGACGATCACAAATTTAGCTTATCGTCCCTCTCGAGATCGATAAAACCGTAGATTAAATCACATATATTAGCGTCTCCACTCAACACATGCAATTCAACTCCAAATAGATTAAAAGACTCAACATCCTTACAACTATCTACTAATCTCTCGATTCAAGCAAATAGATTGTGTCAAATATTAAAGATCTAATATTGAACTCATCTCTCGAATTATGAACAATATCATCAAACATGTAAAAGCAGTGGCCAGTTGCAATTCATGAAATAAGCACGAAATATTTGAATAGGGTTCAGAAGAAAACGATCAATTATAATAAATCATCAGAAATTCCAAACTATTAATCTACTACCATGTCTTAGAATCAAAGAAGATTAGCTATTCATGTTTGAAATCAAATACATAGACATATTCAAAATCAACATGAGAAAACAAGTTCAAAAGATGGAAAGAAAAACTAGTAAGCTTGTCGTCGATCTTCTCTTCTTCCCAATTGCTTCTCTTGCGTGTTCTCTGACTCTCTCCTTGCGTAATCACGTTCTAGGGCTCAAGATTAGGTAAATAGGTCTTTTTATATGTCCAAAAGTCCTCTCCTAAGCGAAAAAGGTAAGCGATTAAAAAACAGCCCGCGTCGCGACACGACCTGACACGCCCGTGTCACAGGTCGTGTCAGGTATAAGTCCTCCTTTGCGGTCTGTTGAGGAGACACGGGCCCAGACACGGCCTGGCAGCCCGTGTCACCACCCGTGTCACATACAAATGCCCTCATTTTTGGCTCGTTTCTCTCGTTTCTTCCATTCCTTTCATCCGTGCATCGATCTATCATTATCCCGGGAGTTTTAGGCACTCACCATGCTCCTCCAATAGCCAAAGCTCTGCAAATATGTGGAAATATCTACAAAACGAGCACGTGTAACACCTTTCCAACAATTATAGAATTAAAGCACAAATGTGCAATTTATACACCAGAAATGCAACAGTTAAGCTCTAGATACTATATGAATATGGTGTAAAATCGCACATGAACAAACCCCCAAACTTAAACCATTGATAGTCCCGATCAATGCATCAAACTCATATCAACACACAAGTAGAAGTAATCACACTCTCAAAGTCAATCATACACACCATCAATAGGCATCGGGCAAGTAACATACTAAATTCCAGAATTTTTAAACAAAAAGAATGCTTCATCAAACTCATGGTCAATGCTTTCAATCCACAAACCTCACCGGATAAGTGTATACTCTCACTCTCAAAAGTATATAGGAAAAATAATCGCTCCAATCAATTCAATGTCAAAGAATTACCATAAGCTTGCAAATCGTCTACTATCTCCACCACCTATTGTGCATGCACTTCATGAATCAAAAAGGACTTTTATTTGGTTGTAATGTAGGCTCTTTGGTTAGGGTAGGAAATATATGGATAAAGTGACGAAACTCGAGCATCTAGAACTACAAAACATGAACTACACCATTTCATCACCCACCACACAAAATCAAACCACTCAAACTCAATCCATACCCCTTTCAATCAACTCTCAAGCCATAAGAAAATAAAAATCAAACCAAACTAAAAACCGCCTTTATTCGAATCAAGGCTATCTATATACACAAATTCATCAACTTGACTTTTTTTTTCTTTTTTTTTCTTTTTTTTCTTCTGTTTTTTTTTTCAGATTTTTTTTTTCAAAAAAAAAAGCAAATATCCATAAGCTCATCAACCTTAAACTTACATCATCAAACTTCCTTATTCATCCCTTTATCCACACCACAACAAAACACTCATCCGTTTTTCACATAATGTAATCCCAAATGCTCAAGTAAGGACAAGGAGAAAATATAGATATCGCTCAATATGTGGCTTTCAAGAAAATAGGCAAAAGCTCAAAAGGGTTAACTAGGGAATATAACTATCAATCGGTACGCTAAAAGGTCAAAAAGGATCAAACAAAAAAAATATGCCTTAGATCATTTTCACAAAAATGCACACACCATGTGGTCTCGACATAGATACCAATGCAAGTTCTAGAATTCCATTAACAATGAACGAGACACTCAATCAACAAAATATAAGGCTCAAAAGCTCACAAAGGATCATATATTCATGGATCAAAAACATCAACCAATTCATTCAAATTCACAACTCAATTCATCATCAAATTCCATCACCTAGCACATTACGCCCGAATTCCATATCAAATATGCACAATAAACTCATCGAGGTGAATCAAAGTCGACCACAACAAACTACTCCAATCCTAAGAAAGCAATAAACGTGCTAAAGCAATAAACCTAACATGCAACTACATGAAATGCAAGATAACGTGTTTCTTGAATCCTCTAAAATGACTCCCCCCAAACTTAAATGAAATTCTATGAAACACAAGGAGAGAATAGAAATTCATAGCAAAGGATCAAGAAACACTCACAAAATCTCACTGAGGCGGCGGGCCAAAATGGCCCTCGTCCATGTGCCACTGGTGCATCTGGCGAATCATCGCCATCTCCCTCTGGTCTGCTCGCACGCCTCTCATCTCGGCCTCCAAAAGCATCATCCAATCATCCAAGCTCAAAGGAGAATCCGCTCCTTGATTGGAGCTCTCCGGAATGTCCATAGGAACGTCGCCACCGCGCTCGTACTCATGCTCCTCCTCGATGCTCGGGTGCAACTCTATGCGAGGTCGCACATTTCTACTCGAGCCTCCAACTGACTGGCCAAATGCCGTCTGCACCTCATTAATCACCGCCGAGTGTGCATCACTCCACATCTTGATATTCACCACGTCATCATCACTATCGACCGTGGTGAACTGAGTATTCGGCAGTGGAAAATGGTCCTGAGCCCTCTGGAGAAACAAATAACGGCGACCATTCTGTCGGACAAAATTCATCGCCTTCAATGCCGCCATATTGATCAATGGCGTGTCACTCACTGGGGCCTTCATCGTCAAATCAACTCCACAATACATAGCAATGGGCGTGATCATACCACCCACGCACACAAATCCCGACTCGGCTATGGCGGCCTCCCACAAATGAGTAGCGACCCACTTCCCGGTGAGTCTGGGACTACTCTGCAACATACACCAGATAGCCGTGAGCTCCCGGAGAGAACAACCACCCATCTCTCCTCTCGCAAAGATCGTGCTCACCACCGCCTTCTGCAAGAATCGCAACACCGGGTTGCGTATCGAGGTCGCCTTGGTCGACTTGGGAATATATCTCGGGGCAGGATGTGTTGGAGTCTCGGCTATCAAACTCCAAACATCATTGGCATTAAAGGACGAAGGGAGATTCGGGTCTTCCGAGGCTTGATAAATTTCCTTCTCCAATGTCTTTGTGTCGATGGTGTAGCTCTTATTGTCAAACCGGAACTTCATCGTCTTCACCATATGATCATACCCCATTTTTTCGACCTCCAAGGTGGCAAGGAACTCCAATGTAAGACCGGCATACGTCGGCCATTTCTGCGTCATCAAATACTCCCACCCGGCCCTTCGAATTAGCTTCATCACATCATCATATAGGCCAAGGGTGACTAGTGCCTCATCGTCTATGTATCCCGTAGCCACCATCCGCAAATTAGAGAGATTCTTCCACCGTACCTTTTCCTCGGCCGTCTTCAATCAAACACCAAATATTTCCGGTTGTATAGCCGCCCCCGGGATAGCGTTGGCATCCGAACCCCTTGCTCGTCCTCTACCTCCCCGATTCATTATGTCCTGAAGCATATCGATAATAAACCAATTCAATCCACAAAGCATATCATCCCAATAAATAAAAAAAATGACTCCTATGAACAAGAGTGCTCTATTGCTACACAACTTAATCAATTATCCTCCAAGCAAGTCAATCATCAATCAAAGCATCATGCTAAATAATCAAGAGCAAAAACAAACCATAATTCAAGCACATATCAATAAGAAATTCGAATTCAATGGTGCCCACCACGTGTTCGATAATTTGCTCCAACCAAGTTCTTCAACTAAACTCAACAAAATTAGCATACCAGAGTACCTCAACATCAATCGAAACAATAATCCACATCAAGATAGACAATAAACACAAACACATATCAAATTCGTTCACAATATGCAAATCCCGAGCCTACTGCAAAGTGAGTTAAAAATCATACCTTGAGTTCCAAAAAGAGAGAAAATTTTTGCACAACTATGGACTTTTAATCGTAAGTGAATGTTTAGGAGACAAATTCAAGGATGAGAAAGTCTTAGATTTGTAAATTTTGACAAAGGATTGGGGTTCTAGGGTTTTTAAGGGAGCGAGGGCCGAAAATTTTGAAGTAAAAGTGAAAGGAAAATTGTGTTTTTAAAGGTGCTGTTGACGCGACACGGGCCGTGACACGGTCACAGCGCCCTTGTCGCCACCCGTGGCATGTACCTGGGGGTCCTCTCTCTTTTTTTTTTTTTTACTTGACACGGGCCGTGACACGGCCTCAGTGTCCGTGTCGACGTCCGTGTCGCATGTACTGAGATCTAAGCATGCTGTTAAGGTGACACGGTCCGTGACATGGCCAAAATGGCCGTGTTCGAGCCCGTGTCTTATGCCTGGGATTTTTTTTTTAATAATAATAAGAACAAAAATAAAACTAACAAGGAAAACAAAAACTATCCTACAATAAATAAAAATAAGAAAGCAATAAAACCGTTGGGTTGCCTCCCAACTAGCGCTAAGTTTAACGTCTTCAGCCAGACGCCTGTAAGAATCACGGCTCCTTCAAAGTGATGTAGGTCAACTTCTCATTTTGGTACGAATGAAAGTAGTGCTTGATCCGTTGTCAGTTGACTATAAAGGTCTCTCCATCACGTGCAACCAATTCAACTGTTCCCGGTGGCAACACCTTCTTAATCACGAAAGGCCCCGACCATCTCGACTTCAATTTTCCCGGGAATAACTTCAATCGTGAATTAAACAAAAGGACTTGTTCTCCCGGAAACAATTCTCTCTTGTGGATCATCCGGTCATGCCACCTTTTCGTTCGCTCCTTGTAAATTCTCGAATTCTCATAACAATCATCTCGCCATTCCTCCAACTCATTAAGTTTAAGCAGCCTTTTCTTACCCGCCTCATGAAAATCAAAGTTTATCTTCTTCACAGCCCACATAGCTCGATGCTCTAACTCAACCGGAAGATGACACGACTTACCGAAAACAAGCATGTATGGAGATGATCCCAATGGTGTCTTATATGCCGTGCGATAGGCCCAAAGTGCATCATCGAGCTTCAATGACCAATCCTTTCGATTTGTGCTCACCGTCTTCTCCAATATGTGCTTGATTTCTCGGTTCGCCACCTCTGCTTGCCCATTTGCTTGCGGGTGATAGGCTAAGGCCACTTTATGCTTAACGCCATACTTCGAAAGAAGTTTCTCCATCAATTTGTTCACAAAGTGAGAACCCCCATCACTGATTAAAGCTCTCGGGGTTCCAAACCGTGTGAAAATATGCTTCTTGAGAAACTTGAGAACAACAGCGGCATCATTGGTGATCGAGGGAATTGCCTCCACCCAACGAGAGACATACTCAACTGCAAGTAATATATACCGATTCCCACATGAGGAAGGGAACGGGCCCATGAAGTCAATCCCCCAAACATCGAACAACTCGACCTCAATTACATTCGTCATAGGCATCTCATGGCGTCTAGAAATATTGCCCATTCTCTGGCATCGATCACACTGATTCACAAAAATATAGCACTCTTTATATAAAGTCGGCCAATAAAAACCACTTTGTAATACCTTTGCCGCGGTACGAGCTGACCCAAAGTGGCCACCCGTCGGTGAAGAGTGACACTGCTGAAGAATTCCATCCCACTCTTCTTGTGGAACACATCGTCTAATGATCATATCAGCACACCTCTTAAAGAGAAGAGGCTCATCCCACATATAGAACTTCACGTCATGGAGGAATTTCTTCTTCTGATAAAATGACAAGTCCGGAGGTGGAACCCCGGCCACCAAGTAATTGACGATGTCGGCGTACCAAGGAAATTTGGCCTCAGTCATAAGAAGTTGCTCGTCTGGAAAATCCTCTTTAATATTACTGGTGGTATTGGCCTCATGCCGTTTATACTCAAGCCTCGATAAATGGTCCGCCACCACATTCTCGCAACCTCGACGATCCCAAATCTCAACATCAAACTCTTGTAGTAAGAGAATCCACCGAATCAAGCATGGCTTAGCATCCTTCTTGTCAAATAGATACTTGATTGCTGCATGGTCCGTATGCACTATCGTCTTGGTGCCAATCAAATAAGCCCGAAATTTGTCAAAGGCATAGACAATGGCTAACATCTCTTTTTCTGTGGTTGTATAATTTTGTTGGGCTCCATCAAGTGTCTTTCTCGCATAATAAATGGCTCTGAAAAGCTTATCACGTCGCTGGCCCAACACTGCTCCAACAGCGAAATCGCTCGCATCACACATGATCTCAAATGGTTGAGACCAATCAGGGACCACCAAAATTGGAGAACTCACCAATGATTTCTTCAACGTCTCGAATGCCTGCAAGCACTCAGCAGAAAAATTAAAAGCAATATCTTGTTCTAGTAATTGACTCAAAGGCTTCGAAATTTTAGAAAAGTCACGAATAAAACCGTCTATAGAAACCGGCATGCCCAAGAAAACTCCGAATAGCCTTTTCATTCGCAGGAGGTGGAAGCTTCTCAATAGCCAAAATCTTTGCCCGATCTACCTCCAATCCTTCAGATGAGACTTTGTGGCCTAGAACAATACCATCTCGTACCATAAAATGGCACTTCTCCCAGTTAAGAACCAAATTAGTCTCTTCACATCTCTGCAAGACTAGAGTAAGATTATGCAGACAAGAATCAAAAGAATCACCAAAAACAGAGAAATCATCCATAAAAACCTCCATAATATTTTCAATAAGCCCATGAAATATTGCCTTCATGCATCGTTGGAAAGTAGCAGGAGCATTACACAAACCAAATGGCATTCTACAAAAAGCAAAAGTACCGTAAGGACATGTAAAAGTGGTTTTCTCTTGGTCTTCCGGGGCTATCATAATTTGATTGTACCCCGAATAACCATCAAGAAAGCAATAATAGTCCATTCCTGCCAAACGATCCAACATTTGATCAATAAAGGGGAGGAGAAAATGATCTTTACGAGTTGCGGCATTTAATTTCCTATAATCTATACAAATTCGCCAACCCGTTACAATCCTAATCGCAATCAATTCTTCTTTCTCATCTTTCACTATTGTCATTCCTCCCTTTTTCGGCACCACTTGCACCGGGCTCACCCACTCACTATCAGAATTCGCAAAAATAATCCCGGCATCTAACCATTTAAGCACTTCTTTCCTAACAACTTCTTGCATAACAGGGTTCAAACGTCGTTGGTTTTGCACAGATGGTCTATAATCTTCCTCTAATCTTATTTTATGCATGCAAAGTGATGGACTAATACCTATAAGATCAGACATAGACCAACCTATAGTTGACTTATACGTACGCAAGACCCTTAACAATTTATCTAGTTGCTCAGAAGTTAAACACGAGGATACAATTACCGGATACGTGCAATTATCACCCAAATATGCATATGTGAGGTGCTCCGGCAAAGGTTTAAGCTCCATAGTCGGTACGTCGGGCTTTGGGGGACTTGATTCGGACAAAATAGGGGTGGAAACACCTGACACGACCTCCGACACGGTCGACATGACCGTGTCACGACCGTGTCGCGACCGGTCCTCAATTGCCCGTGTCTGAAGATGTGACACGACCACCTGACACGGCCCGTGTCGCAGGTCGTGTCGGGTCTGGGCGGCTTCTTCAACTCCCAGGTTTCTAACACGACCACCTGACACGGGCTGTTTGGTCGTGTCACAGCCCGTGTCACCCCTGCAGAGCCTACTTTTGCATCTTTTCTTCTCCTTTTCGATCCCCAAGCTCAAAATCTCTTTCGACATGCTTTCCTCCTGCGTAGAATCTAAAGAAAACACATATTCGTATAAGTTAGAGTCATTCAATTCAAGTATCGAATCATTAGGAGAACAAGACTTAATCAATCCATATTCCAAAGAATCTCTAGACAATGTATGATCAAGATGTGACAAGATGCATGAATCTATAGTATTAAGAAAATTACAATGCACATTATTATCATGAAATTTCATAGCCTTATATATAGAAAATAACACATGCTCATCATTAACACGCAATGTAAGTTCTCCCTTTTTGACGTCAATCAAGGCATCTCCCGTTGCTAGAAATGGTCTTCCTAGAATCAATGGCACCTCGTTATCTTCCTCCATGTCCAACACAACGAAATTCACTGGGAATATAAATTTATCAATCTTGACAAGCACATCCTCAACAATCCCCTTGGGATATGTTATCGAACGATCCGCTAATTGCAAGGTTACCGTAGATGGCTTCACTTCTCCCAATCCTAACTTCCTGAAAATCGACAAAGGCATAAGATTAATACTTGCACCAAGATCACATAAAGCCTTGCTAAAGAAAATGTTCCCGATTGTGCAAGGCACAGTAAAGCTTCCGGGGTCCTTAAGCTTCTGAGGTATCTTGCGTTGGAGGATCGCACTACACTTCTCGGTTAAGTTCACCATCTCATGATCCTCAACTCGCCTATTCTTGGACATCACATCCTTCAAGAATTTCGCATAATTTGGCATTTGTTCCAAGGCTTCTGCAAAAGGAATATTTATATGAATTTTCTTGAATATATCTAAAAATTTAGCAAATTGAGCATCCAAATTCTTCTTTTGAAATATTTGGGGAAAAGGTAAATTAACAGGATGTTTATGAGAATTAGAGTTACAAGTAGATTTAAGCTTCTCAGCCCCTTTTTTCGTCATGACAATCGGTTCTTTCTCCAATTCATCATGAACATCCTCTTCCTTTTCGCTTAGCTCCAAGCTCTCTTTCCCCTTCAGCTCACTCTCCTTCTCCTCCGGCACCTTTGGGCCTTCGTACTCCATTCCACTCCTTAGACGGATGGCTTGACATTGCTCCTTAGGATTCAACTCTGTATTGCTAGGGAATTGACCCCTTTGGTGCTGGCTCCCTACGACCTTGGCCAGTTGGCCAATTTGTGTTTCCAAATTCTTCATTTGTGCCCCCATTGTCGTAGCCAGTTGAGTCACATAATTCTCGATCTTGTCCAATTTCTCCTCATCCTTTTTGAAATGATTTCTCGTCTCATTCATGAAGGTGGCCAAAATATTCTCCATGTCCGTCTTCTTCTCTTCGACTATTTCGCCATTCACCACCTTGAATCCCGGTGGTGGTTGGAGCACATTCTTCGTGTTTCCATAGGAAAAATTTTCATGATTCCTATTATTCGGGTGATAGAAACCCGGCACCGGATTGGAGCGATAATTGCTGAAGTTTCGATTATTGATATAATTAGCCTCTGCTAAGGGATCCGGTGGTAACACATTGCCTTGTCCTCCACTCATCTCTTCAGCTCCTTTTGTCAAAGCATTCAATTTCGTCGTCAATGACGACATTTGAGCCGCTAACTCCTTAATTGGATCAGAAGACGTCACCTCCGCCACTCGTCTAATGCTTGACCTCTCGGAAGGCCACTGATAACTATTCACCGCCATCTCTTCCAATAAATTGGAGGCTTCCTCCGGTGTCTTAGCCAATAAAGCTCCTCCATCAGCCGCATCTACGAAGGCTCTCATTTGCCCCAACAACCCGTTATAGAAGAAAAAAAGTTGTTGATCATCTGGAAAACCATGTCGAGGGCACCTTCGTAACAGCTCTCTAAATCGATCCCACGCATCGTATAACGGCTCTGAGTCTTGCTGCTTGAATTGAGTAATCTCGCTTTTCAGTTGCATCGACTTGCTTGGAGGAAAATATTTAAGCAAGAACTTCTGGTTCAACTCCTCCCAAGTCTTAATGCTCCCATCAGAAATCATCGACAACCAACTCCGAGCTTTATCCCTTAGAGAGAAGGGAAATAGACGCAGCCGTATGGCATCCTCGGAGACACCATTGTACTTGACCAAATCACAAATTTGCAGAAACTGGGTCAAGTGTTGGTTCGGATCCTCGGTCGGGTGTCCACCAAATTGGTTGTTCTGCACCATCGAATATTTGAGGGCTTCAACTTGAAATTATTCGCATTGACGGGTATATGTGCAATCCCGCCAAAATTCTTGTTAAATTCAGGCCGAAAGTGGTCACGAATTGCTTGCTTCTGTTGTTCTTGCTCTGCCATTATGCACTTTGACTTGCCCCTTCTTTTTCTAGTTGTTGCACTATTGCGTCTAGCGAATGCTTCAACTTCGTCAATCAGAGGTTGTAGTGGTGCACTTTTAGAGCGAGTTAACATGCACGTCCTGAAATCAAGAATAAGAAAGGTTATGTCAAAAATAAATAAAAATATCTAAATTAAAACTTTCACTACCTATTCTAATATTGATATAACTAATTAAATTGGTCCCCGGCAACGGCACCAAAAACTTGTTCGCCTATATATTTAAAGCTCGACCGCAAGTGTACGGCTTCGCTCATAGTACATGGCAAGCAAGGTCGTATCCCAAGAGACCAAACAACCAATTAATCAAGTACTAGATTATGATAGTGCCAATTTTATTTAGACAACCGAATGTAAGAGTGATTATCTAAACTAAGAAAATAATTCAAAAGATAATAAATCAAAAATAAAAAACTAGCTAGAAAAACACGTAGAAAAATATATGGGAACGATAGATTCTAAGACACTGGGTTCAATTAATAGTTAGGATTCCTTCAAAATTAACACAACTAAATGTTTCCTTTATCTACCCTATAAGACGATCACAAATTTAGCTTATCGTCCCTCTCGAGATCGATAAAACCGTAGATTAAATCACATATATTAGCGTCTCCACTCAACACATGCAATTCAACTCCAAATAGATTAAAAGACTCAACATCCTCACAACTATCTACTAATCTCTCGATTCAAGCAAATAAATTGTGTCAAATATTAAAGATCTAATATTGAACTCATCTCTCGAATTATGAACAATATCATCAAACATGTAAAAGCAGTGGCCAGTTGCAATTCATGAAATAAGCACGAAATATTTGAATAGGGTTCAAAAGAAAACGATAAATTATAATAAATCATCAGAAATTCCAAACTATTAATCTACTACCATTTCTTAGAATCAATGAAGATTAGCTACTCATGTTTGAAATCAAATACATAGACATATTCAAAATCAACATGAGAAAACAAGTTCAAAAGATAGAAAGAAAAACTAGTAAGCTTGTCGTCGATCTTCTCTTCTTCTCAATTGCTTCTCTTGCGTGTTCTCTGACTCTCTCCTTGCGTAATCACGTTCTAGGGCTCAAGATCAGGTAAATAGGTCTTTTTATATGTCCAAAAGTCCTCTCCTAAGCGAAAAAGGTAAGCGATTAAAAAAAAGCCAGCATCGCGACACGACCTGACACGCCCGTGTCACAGGTCGTGTCAGGTATAAGTCCTCCTTTGCTGTCTGTTGAGGAGACACGGGCCCAGACACGGCCTGGCAGCCCGTGTCACCACCCGTGTCACATACAAATGCCCTCATTTTTGGCTCGTTTCTCTCGTTTCTTCCATTCCTTTCATCCGTGCATCGATCTATCATTATCCCGGGGGTTTTAGGCACTCACCATGCTCCTCCAATAGCCAAAGCTCTACAAATATGTGGAAATATCTACAAAACGAGCACGTGTAATACCTTTCCAACAATTATAGAATTAAAGCACAAATGTGCAATTTATACACCACAAATGCAACAATTATGCTCTACATACTATATGAATATGGTGTAAAATCGCACATGAACAGTAACCCACTTTTATCTTTTGGCTGCCTTGACCCAGTAACGAACCTCTTATTAATTTCACGTTGCAAAAGTTACCCTCCATTGAAATTTATGTAGGCATGTTCACTCTCTGTGTTTATTTATTTTACTTTATTTTTTTGTGTCGAGGCTGTTGGAGTAAACTGAATTTACTTTAGTCAAAGATATCTCTTTGTATTTGATCAAGGTCTTTTAGTATTCCTAAATGTCTCTTAGATAAGCTAAATGTCTCTTAGATGGTTTAAAGAGTCATCTGGAAGTAAGTGTCTATTTATTTTGTTGCTAAATACCATTTGGTTTAGATATTATAAATATGAGTTGATGTAAGTCATTTGATAAGAAGAGTGAGTAATAAAATACAATTCTATTTCTAGAAAATATATGGTCTCTCTCCCTTCAATCTGGCATCAGAGCTTTGGTTCTCAAAATGTCGGGCCAACTCATTTCTGTCGTTCCAAAATTCAACGGAGAAAAATATGATTATTGGAGTAACATGAAGTTGTTTCTTGAATCTCAGGACCTATGGGGTGTAGTCGAAGATGGTGTCGTCCAACCAGCAAACGCAGCCTAACTGACCGAAGCTGAAAAAATGAGAAACGAAGAGACCGAAAAGCACTTTTCCAAATTTGTCAAGTGCTTGAAATTCCGGTCTACGAAAGAATCGCGAAGGCAGAAAATTCTAAAGAAGCATGGGTTATTTTACAAACCACCTATTCCGGTCAAGAAAATGTGAAGAAGGTCCGGTTGCAGGCACTACGGAAAGAATTCGAGAAGTTAGAAATGAGAGAAAATGAAAAATCTCAGACTACTTCTCGCGGGTTACCTCCATAATAAATCAAATGTCCTCAAATGGAGAGATAGTCGACAACGAAAAGATCATTGAAAAAGTTATGCGGAGCTTATCGGAAAAATTCGATCACATCGTTGTTGCTATCGAAGAATCTCAAGACACTTCGAAAATGTCCGTGAAAAGTCTACAAGGACGACTAGAAGCTCATGAAATTAGACTCTTTCAAAAGAATCCTCAAAATTCAATGCAGGATCAAGCTTTGAAGTCCCAACATTTGGGAGGCCGTGAATTTTTTCAAGGACGAGGCAAAGGGCGTGGAAAAGGTGGAAAACAATTCCAGTGACAAGAAAAAAACGACTCTAAAAGTGACGAAAAAACAACTTCCAAAAATCAAAAGGGAAAAGGAAGCTACAAAGGTAAAAAACCGTACTTTGAGTGCAATTTCTGTCATAAACCAGGACACAAAGAAGCTGACTGTTGGGAAAAATATCCGGGGAAGAAACGTGAGGCAGGCTATGTTCATAAAGACCAGTCTGGCGATTCTGAAACTCTTCTAATAGCATTTGAAGGTAACGTTGAGGATATTTGGTATCTGGACAGTGGTGCAAGCAAGCACATGACTGGAAATAAATTTTTTTTTTTCAATGCTAGAAGATGCTAACCTTGGACAGGTGACTATAGGAGACGCTAAAACACTCAAAATCCAAGGTGTCGGTGAAATCACGTTTAAAACAAAGACAAAAAGAATGAAAAACATGTTAAATATCTTTTATGTTCCGGGATTATCAAGTAATCTATTGAGCGTTGGTCACTTGATGAAGAAGGGCTTCAATTTCCAGTTCGCTAAAGATTCGTGTATCATGAAAAAGAATAATCTTCTCGTTGCTGAAATCGGTTTTGGTTTCAAATAATTTGTTTCTAGTCAAACTTGACGTTGTTAATAATTCTTGCTATGTTAATTCTAGCAAGGAAATGTCCAAGTTGTGGCATGACCGATACGGGCACCTGAACTACCGACTGTTGAAGGAGATGTCCAACAAAAACATCGTGGAAGGGCTACCCAAAATAGAAGATGATGCGGAAAGTTGCGAGGAGTGTCAGATGGGAAAACAAACTCGCGATTTATTCCCATCAAAGTCAACCTGGACATCAAAGGCACCATTGGAACTTGTTCCACTGACTTGTGTGGTCCGATGAAGGTTGATTCTCTAGGCGGAAGTAAGTATTTCTTGTTAGTTGTCCATGATTATACATGAAAAATTTGGTTCTACTGCGTGAAGCAAAAATCAGAAGCACTTTCATGTTTCAAGGACTTTAAATTAAAAGTCGAAAAATCATCCGGGTTCGAAGTGAAGAACGTAAGAAGTGATCGTGGAGGCGAGTTAATGTCGTCGTTATTTATTGATTTTTTCCAGAAAAATGGAATTAGGCATGAATTGACAGCACGGTATACACCACAACAAAACGGGGTCGCAGAGCGCAAAAACCGAATAATCATGAACATGGTGAGATGTACGCTAAAAAAGAAAAACTTGCGTGCTGTTTTTTGGGCAGAAGCAGTCTCGTGCGCCGTGTATTTGATCAACCGCTCACCCACGAAAAGCTTGAAAGATGCTACACCAAATGAGGTATGGCATGGACAGAAACCGAATGTAAGTCACCTCAAAACATTCGGTTGCCTAGCTTATTCTCACATACCGGATTCATTGAGATCAAAGTTGAATGATAAAGCGGAAAAATGCGTCTTCATTGGCTACAGTATGAAGACGAAATCCTACAAGCTTTATAACCAAAAAGCGAAAGAAAATTGTTATAAGCAGGGATGTTCGCTTCAATGAAGATGCTTGCTACAACTTCGTTGAACCTATCGGCCTCGAAACTCTTGACAATGGTTATGATTCTCAGCCACCTAAAAATAAGAATGAAGACGAGCCAATTCCTCCTGACAGTCCTGAAAATACACCAGGAAGAAGGACGCGAAGCCTACGAGACATTTATGACGAAACAAACGAAATCGCGCAAGAAGGCAATCTTTTTTTTGCTTTTTTTTTTGTTGGCGAAGACCCATATCTTACTACGAAGCAGCAAAAGAGCAAAAATGGTGCGCCGCTATGAAAGAAAAGATCAAGTCGATTGAGAAAAACAGTACATGGGAGCTTACTTCTCTACCTCCCAACAAAAGTTCCATTGGCGTGAAATGGGTGTTCAAAACAAAAACCAATCCAGACGGTTCCGTCAACAAATACAAAGCTCGATTGGTTGCCAAAGGGTACAAACAGAAGGAAGGAGAAGATTTCAATGAAGTTTTCGCTCATGTATCTCGACTTGATGCTGTTCGGCTAATAATTTCTCTCACAGCCCAAAACCGGTGGAATATTTTTCAAATGGATGTGAAGTCTGCCTTTCTAAATGGCTATCTTGAACAAGAGGTGTACGTTGAGCAGCCACCCGGTTTCGTAAAAAAGGGTGAAGAAGACAAAGTCTACAAACTGAAAAAGGCGTTGTATGGGCTAAAACAATCACCTTGTGCATGGTACGGCAGGATAAATGAATATCTTTCAAAGAAAGGTTTTGAAAGGTGTCCATACGAGCACACTCTTTATGTCAAAAGAAACTCCAACAACGGCTTCATGCTCGTAAGTATCTACGTTGATGATCTTATTTTCACCGGAGATGATTTGAAAATGCTAGCAGATTTCAAGAAATCAATGATGAAAGAGTTCGAAATGATAGACTTGGGCAAACTCCATCATTTTTGGGGAATCAACATCGCCCAAACAAGCGACGAAATTTTTATTTCACAAGAAAAATATGCGAAAGAAGTGCTTAGAAAGTTTCGAATGGAGGAAGCTAATCCGGTTTCTACACCGTGTCTAACAGGAATGAAACTAAGCAAAGAAGGAGAAGGAAAACTCGTGATCTCCACGATGTACCGGAGTCTCGTAGGAAATTTGATGTATCTCACCACCACGAGACCGGACATCATGTTCGCTGTAAGTATGGTTAGCTGTTTCCTAGAAATGCCGTACTCAAACCACTGGGAAGCTGCCAAAAGAATACTTCGATACATAAAAGGTACGATGGATTTTTGTATTTTTTATAAATCTGGTATCGATGTTAAACTGGTAGGATATACCGATAGCGATCTTGGAGGATGCGTTGATGACTCTCGGAGCACTTTCGGTTACGTGTTTAACCTTGGAAGTGGAGCAATATCTTGGTGTTCGAAGAGACAAAAGGTTGTGGCTCTTTCGACGACCGAAGCAGAGTATATATAACGCAACGTCATTAACAGCTTGTCATTCTTTATGGCTAAAAAACATTCTGAAAAATTTGAATCAAAAGCAGAAAGATCCTACGGTGATCTATTGTGACAACAAATCGACCATTTCGGTTACAAAATCGTCCGGACTTGCATGGATGAACGAAACATATCAGGATGAGATATCACTTCTTGCCTTAACTAGTAAGTGAATGTAAAATTATGCTCGAATATTGCCGAAGCAACATGCAAATTGCCGACATATTCACAAAACTGCTCGGGGGGACGATCTTCGCAAAAAATGTTGCCGAATTGGGAGTGCGAAGCAAATTAAGTTTACGGGAGGCATTGTTGGAGTAAACTGAATTTACTTCAGTCAAAGATATCTCTTTGTATTTGGTCAAGGTCTTTTAAAGAGTCATCTGGATGTAACTGTCTATTTATTTTGTTGCTAAATACCATTTGGTTTGGATATTATAAATATGAGTTTGATGTAAGTCATTTGACAAGAAGAGTGAGTAATAAAATACAATTTTATTTCTAGAAAATATATGGTCTCACTCCCTTATGAGGCATCCCGTCAACGACCAATGTGGTCTACTTGCACATTCAAACGACTAAAAGCATTTTGTTATCTTTCTGAGCATCTGATCATGTCAATACAAATTTCACAATGTTCATCTCACCCCTTTATTTGCTTATACTATTTTTTTCTTACATAAAAAACAAAAAAACAAAACTCAACAATCTGCTTGGATAAAATTCTTAGGCTCGTAATAGGAGACGTGCTTGGGCGGGATCTCCATACTCCAGGGCACCCGTTGCTTGGTTTCCCGTCCGGGCCCTTGGTTTTCATACTCGGCGAAGTACAATGTGTCCAATGCAAAAGTGGTGTTGTCCCATGGCATAAATCCCTTGCTTGAAATTAGGGACTCGAGCGTGCACTCGATGAAGACCACCCTGGAGTACTCCTTCCACGGCCGGGCCAAGTACGCACTAAGTGTGTTGGGGTTGTGGCGGAACAGGTCCATGTACTCCGCGGTACCATTTATGAGTGAGCGGAGGAAGACAAACCCGGTCAACTGGCCCGGGTCAGTCCTGCCATGTGCCGCTACAGGATTCTGCTGGCTCTTGGTAGCATTGTCTTGGCGGGGGTTGACGAGGATGGTGCATTCCTCAAAGACAGCAGCTGAGTTTCCAAATATGAAGTCCACGTTTCCCTGGATGGTGCAGTTGTTGTAGTATTGGCGGAGGGTGCTGGCGTACAGCGTGTCTTGGTGCCCGATGAACTCACATTCTTGGAGGACCGAGTGGTCGCTGTCCGACCGGAAGGCCACTGCTTGGTGGGCGATGGGGCCTGCCGTGTTCCGTATTGTGATCTTCTTCGCCATGAATCCATCACCCGCCACCGCTGTAATAATAATAATAGTAATTATATATAGATACTATATATAACAAAAGAAATACAAAAAAGAGTGACTTGAAATAAATTACCGAGAGTAGGGGAATTGTATGTTGTGACATCTGGCTGACCCACCATTCTGGACCCTGTGATGACCGTCTTACCCATGCCATCCCCCAAGAACACCAGGTTCTTCTTCTCCAGCGGGACCCGCACTATTTCCGGATAAACCCCCGTCTTGATCCAGATGACGAACCTCTTTCCCAGCCCCAGATTTTCCGGGGCACCATCCACTGCCTTCTGCACCTTGCTGTAGTCGCATCCCTTTGCACACACGGTCACGTCAGGCTTCAGCCCTACAGGCACGCCGCACTTCCATACAGCACCACCACCACCAGAAGCAGCAACATGTTCCCAAAACCTATTCCTCTCGGTCTTGGGCGGGCCCCACCGCATGGTACTCGAACCGTAGACATCGTAATTGACCATCATGCCCAGCGTGCTGCTCGTGCCTGGGATCAAGGTCTCGTTGAGGAACTCCATTGCCTTGGCCACTGATTCTGTCTCATTCACGTACTTGAGGGTGGACCAGCACGAGTACTGGTGTGCCAGCGCCGCGCTCAACCACGCCCGCGCGTCCTTAAGCAAGGCATTGTGCAGGGCGAGGGCCGACTGCTGGATCCGGTAGACGGAGTAGCGAACCATTTCGAGGCAGGTGTTGGCGGCCGTGGTTCGGTTCGAGTTCCCGGTGGATTCATTTAGGATTTGTTTCGCCATGGCCTTGCTCTTGTTTAGATTCTCGGTGGTGTCGTTCAGGGCGGATTGGATTACCTGCAGAATGGTGGCGTAGGGAGGCACCAGATTGGGCCTGGACAACCATTTCACACAATTTGGGCGGTCGGGTGATGCCTTGCAGGCCTCGCAGATGATGTTGAGGGGGACGGAGGCGGAGGAGAGAGAGAAGAAGAGGAAGAGAAGGGAGAGAACATTAAGGGAGAAAGACTTCGCCATTCAAAAGATAGATCAATGGGTTCGATCGGTACACGTTTTCTTCCTGTTTGATGTTAGAATGCGTAACCCTTAAAAATTGATGAATTCAAAGCATAAGACTGAGTGATTGACAAAAAATCTCAAGAAATCAAACAAAGCAGATTCGGAGGTTGAAATAATGAAAATTAGTGATGAGCCCCGATTGACTATAATCAACTTTGTTGAACAAACAATGGATTATTAGTTACTGCTACTAGTTTAATATACAAATAAATTTTTTAAGAAAATAAAATATTACCGTATTAGGTAAGCAATTTCGAAATTTATAAGTACATAAAATTGTAAAGTTCTGCAACATGATCAAAGGTTTTAAAATTTAGAGAATTCCGTTAGGGAGATTTTTTTTTTTTTTTTTAAATAACACCGAGGAGGGTGGGGTTAAGCCGGACCCCAACCTGTATATATATAAGAAAATGCCATAAAAGGGCTAAAAAGTCACACTATACAAGTACAGTGGCTGAAATACATCAAGTCAACCGAAAAGCAAAACCAAAAAACGAAAAAGAAAATAAGAAAAAGCTGGCAACAGTTACCAGTAATACAACAATAACATCTCCTGGTCCGAAAGGATCCAGACAAAAATCAACGTCACGGGATAGCGGAAGGTCGGATGTACAAAAGGTAGGATCAGCTACGCAAATCTGAATGAAGGGTATCCCATCTGGTCCATCCGTATAAGGGTACGGAGGCGGAGAGGAATATCGTCAGGGTAAAGAATGCATCTCTGGGGGTGGAGGACCCGATGCCTGCGAGAAAGTCAACAGGACTGTTCCCCTCACGGATGATGTGTGAGATCTGAAATCGAATCGATCAGAGAGTGGTCCTGATACGCATGAGCGGATGCTGAATCTGCCATGTGCCCTAATGACCAGTGGTCAAGAGGGTGATAACAGCGGCAGCGTCCAACTCTATCCAAATGTGAGAGGATATCGAGGCAGCAATCTGAAGGCCGATCTGAAGCGCCTGAATCTCTGCGTCGTAGCTCGAGGAGGCCCGAAGAGGGGCATGGAAAGTGGTAATAAGAGCGCCGCTGTGGTCCCTAATCAGGCCCCTGCCTCCGGCGGCTCCGGTAAGTCGGTCAAAAGACCCGTCAGTGTTTAGCTTAACCCAAGGAGGCTCGGGTGTCAGCCAAACAACAGCTCTAGGCCGTGGGTGCTGGACAGGCGGCTGTGAGGGTAGTGCAAAACGATGAGGTGGCGTGCAGGCTGTCGAATCTCTCGACGTGAGTCTACCCAGAGCGGTGAAGAGAGATAGATGTCTGTCAACCTGCAAAATAATATGGGAACACAAAAAGGTAATATCCCTATGCTTCGCATTATTCCTTTCTGTCCAGGTGGACCAAAGGATCAGACAAGGAATAAGGAAGCCCACGTGTCTAGTGTGTGTGCTCTGTGTAAAAAAACTCAGAAGCTCAAAAAAGTTATCTGTGGTGGGTAAGGGTATATGAGTGAATCTGGAATAATGCTCCCACACTCTCCTCACAGTCTCACTCTCAAGAAATACATGGGTGAAGGTCTCAGTCCGAAAATCGCCGGTCTCAGCACAACAGTAACAACCTGAGGGGAATGAGAACCCCCTTGCCTGCATCATAGTGTCAATCGATAGACGGCGCAGAAGAAGACGCCATAGAAAGACAGAGATGGTCGGGGTAAGAAGGTCGGTCCAGATGGCTCCGAAGAGAAGGTTAGGCCGGTCTCCCAGCCGTACTTCCCCCCAAGCCGAGGTTGTAGAGAATGCAACCGAAGATGTAAGTCTCCACCTCATACCGTCCAAACCGTCCTCCGAGATGGGTATCTACTGGATCTCATCTATCTCCTGGTCGATAAAGCCCGCTCCACTACCCAGAATCCTCTCTGACCTATCCCTATCCCAACCCCCATCCGTCCACAGGTCCTGCACCTGCTGAAATGGAAGGTGGGTGACCTGTCTAGAACTCGAAAGAGGACCCTCACCAAACCACCACTCATCCTAAAAACTAATGTCTCCCTCACCCAGAGTCCAGAAAATGTGCTTCTGAGCACGTCTACCAACAACGGTGAGCCGCCTCCACTGTCTACTATCGCGGGCAGAGGACGTCACCCTACAGGGGTGGGCAGCGCCTCTAGGACAGTACTTCCGACGAAAATACTGGGCCCAAAGGGACTTACCCTCCCTAAAGCGCGACCACATCTTATAAGAGAGTGCAGTGACGACGTCAAAAAAAGCGCCGAATCCCGAGGCCCTCCTCAGAGAAGGGGCGATGAATTTATTAAAAGGTTTTGTTGTTGAAAAAATGGAAAGTATATAAAGATAAAATATACTACCTCCTATTTTTAATATATGTCGTTTTAAAAAGTTACACATTACTTAAGAATATTTGTTGTTGTCAATAATAACCTAATGAAGAGAGAAAAAAAAAAAGATGAAGAGTGAATAAGAAAATGTGTAATGTATTTATTAGCTAAATGAGAGTAATAATGAAAAAATATGTAATACCCCATTCGGTTGTGGATTATTTGCGAATAATTATGGCTATTAATGATCGTTTTATTATTATTATTATTATTATTATTATTACTATTATTATTATTATTATTATTATTATTATTATTGTCATTAAATGTCTAATTGTTTTAAATGCTTATTATTGTTAAATAATATTATTGTGTGTATTATATATATATATATATAATGTCCGGTTTTATTTTAATTCGTGTTGTCGCGTTTTCTTACCGAGTTTTGAGTTATATTTCCAGCCCATTTGCTATGCTACTATATTGACCCTTGAGAATAAATTAGCCCAATGCCTTCAAATTATTGGGCCACTTCTTTTATATTAATCTGGCCCAGATGATGAGAAGTCGAAACCCGTTTAAAAACTTCTTCTCCTTCGCTAAGGATGGACCAAGTCTCTCTCGTTCAAATTTCTGGTGCGATTTTCCCGTGGATAGCTCTTCCATTCAACCCCTTTCTCTCGCATGTTCCTCTTCCATCCATTTAAATCATTAGAGGGATCTCAGAAGCTTATTTATTTCTCTGATCATTTCAAAACCGAGCCTACTTCGCTTTAAAAAAAAAATCGCGTACCTCCACTCTCCGTCGGGACTTTCATCTCCGACCAGATATCGTCGTCGTTGTGTTCTTACGCATCCTCACGGTCAGAAGCCCCATCCCGTCTGACCTCGAGCAGCGAACCAGCCAATCCCGCAAATCCGTTCGAGAATCACCGGTAAAGCTTCGCTCACCACTGTTTCCGGCGAGCACTCCAGCGGCGCCTTCCCCTACTGCCTTTGACCGCTGTCAATCTCCATCAGGCCTTGAAACCGTTCGCGAGCAGCCGTTAGTCCGTCCGAAAGACTCCAGCAAGCAGTTCGTGAGCCGTAACCGTTCGTCGAGCTTTCGAGAGTTCCGTTCGTTCATTGCATTCCGTTCGTTTCCAATGAGCACGTAGATTCTCGGAGACTGGTAATCTATTTCGAGCTCCCTTGATATTTTCGTGATCATGAATAATCGTTGATTACCTTAGCTCGTTAAATCGATATTCGTAGATTGCTCGATGCGTACGTTCATTTTTTTCGTCCTTTGAGTTTCGAATATTTATTCGTGTGAAATTGTGAATTGACGTGGACATGTTGGAACTCTAGCTTTTGAAAATGTTGAAGGTCCTTGCTGCTATGAATAAGCCATTTGGTTTCGGAGTCTCGTTGTTGTTTCGAGTCTTGTCGTTATGTTATTTGGTTGTTTTCAAACTATGTAACGTCGTTTCGTATTTCAGGCTAAAAACCCGATTTTTCTAAATTCTGAAAGTTATTATTTTCGAAAATTTATTCTTACTCGAACCCCAGTTGCTGTTGGAAATGGTGTCGTCAAATTCGGTCGATTTTCATCCAGCATGTGCGCATATGTCAGTTGCTGTTTGAAGTTGCAGCCTGCTCAATTTTTCCGGACCTCTGCTTAATTTTTCTTCCCATGTTTTAAATTAATTCAGTAGTTAATAAGTTCGTTGAGATTTGCAAGCGGCAGTTTGGCGCAGCGGTCTGTGCTCAGTTCTGTTCGTGAGAGGTCTTGGGTTCGAACCTCTAGACTGTAATCCATCTTCTATTTTTTTTCCAGCCCATTCTACAATCCTTCCAGCCCGCATACTCAGCCCGCGCGAGCTATTCCCAGCCCAGTGAGCACGCGACCATCAGGGCAAGGCCCTCCTTGTGGCCCAAATGTTGTGCAAGCACGGCCCATTCGCCAGCAGCGGCCCATCAGCGGCTTGTGAGGCCCAACTCGACCTTTTAAGCCAATTTTTGTGTTATGGAGCTCGTTTTTCATCCCGAACTCATTTTTAAAAATTATTTTCAAATGCAAAAATTTGGGAAAAATTATTTTAAGTCTCGAGACTCCAAATTAATTTTCCGAGTCCTATTTTGCAAAAATGAGAGAGTTCCAAGTCCACGAAAATCCGATTAAAACCCTTAAGACTTAATTTTTATTAAGTATGGGTTTTATGTTAAATTTTAGTAGTGAGATAAATTATTGATAAATTATCTCGCTTATATGTAGGTGTTTGAGGAGTCGAGCCTCATCCTACGTACTTGCTCTTGTGTGCAATTTTCTACTGAGCTATCCAGGTGGGTTTTAATCTAAAATTTGCTATGCCGTATGTGTTTAGTTTGATGTTGAGTTGGTATGATTTAAGTATGTATATGAACCATGTAGCCTATCGGCGTGAGCCGATTTCGGCCGTCGGTACGGTTGTCCCCATCGATGTAATACGGTTACCTTGCGAGGTAAGTGTCCGTAAGACCTAATGAAAGGCCGTGTCTTGTTGTATGGCACGTACCCCCATGAGTTAGGGTAATGAATCCCCTTTCCTTGGCTAATAAAAGATGTGTACACGTGGATAATATGTTGTGATGTGATTAGGAGACGTGACAGAATAATTGATTTATGTTCATACTTTAACCATACCTCCTTTATATTATTATTGATGATATATGTGCATAGTGGTGAACACGCTTTTCATCTTGTGCTCATCCCCACCTGCTCTTCACCGATGCAGGTTAAGCAGGAGCTGGGTGACGAGAAGAGGCGAGTGGGTCGGTCATGCATTTATTGCTTCTGTTTGAATAAATAAAACTTTATGAACCTTTATGTTGAGACTTGCTTAAACCTTTTTCCAAAACTTATGACTTGTTTGTTTTTGGAAAACTTGTGGAACCCTTGATTATTGGGTATGATGATGTGGTTGATTATTCATGTTGATTATTAAGTCTCGTATGATATGTTTTGGTTAATGAAAACCATTTGTGAAAAACCGGGTAATGAATCCCCGTGGGCCTAGATAAGACTTGGGTTGTGAAAAATGTGTTTAACACCCATTAAATTTCGAAAATGATCTCAAAAAATTTGTACTGGTTTTTGGAATGTTTGGAATTTCTATAAAATCAAAGTGGGGTGTTACAGTTTGGTATCAGAGCCAGTCTGCGTTTCTGTAGACTGGCGCATATGTGATTATGTGTTTAGACCTTGTGTTATGACCACTCGTCTCCGTCACTCCGCGCTGCTTAAGGTATGTTTGATTTAAGTATTAATGAAAATACTTGATATGTAAATGGTACACTTGTGGCAATGAAACTACATGTGAGGTACTTGTTATTTTTGGGGCTTAGGATCTATCCACCTTGATTTAATCGAACTCTAGTGTTTTGGCGAACTCTAAACTTCTATAAGTATTGATTATTTTGTTTGTTTTTGTGCTAAACCTTGTTCGGCTTATTCAATGTAGAATCGTGAATACTCGCAACAACCGTAACCGTCAGGCATTCCCGCAACCTTCTCCGCCCCGTCAGCACCAGGCCCATCTGGCCATGGACCTCACTCAGCTTATCGTCCAGTTTCAGAGGATGAATGTACCCACTTTTGCAGGGACTGAGAACCCCACATCGGTACTGGAGTGGATGAAAGAGCTGGATAAGATTTTTGCGGTACTCCCCCTCCCTGACAGTCAGCGGGTATCCCTCACAGCTTATCAGATGAAGGAGGATGCCTCTTACTGGTAGATTAACCACTGGGCCCGGAGGCCAGAGACGGAGCTTCATGCTCTCACTTAGGAGCAGATGAAAGTGATGGTGCACAACAAGTTCCTTCCCCAGAGCTTTTGGGACAAAATGGAGCATGAGTTCTACCACTTGCAGCAAAGCAGCTCCACAGTGGATGAGTATATCCGCACTTTCACCCGCATGTGCCTTTTGCGAGCGACGCAATGAACACCGATGCCAAGAAGGCCCGCAAGTTTCTCAAGGTGCTCAACCAGAGGATTCGTGAGCTGGTGGGAAGTCACGGGCCGATGTCTTTCGCCGACACTGTTAGTCGGGCTCAGGAGGTAGAGAGTTGTCTAATTCCGATAGCTCCAGTTCCTTCTGATTATCATGCCTCCCATCCATCTCAGACTATTGTCCAGCACGCTCAGCCCATCTCATCTGTGCCGCCCAGCTCTAGTTCGGGCAAGAGGAAGTCCGACTTCCAGAACAAGAAGAAGGGTAAGAAGGAAAATTTCGATAGACGCGACAACCGGTCCTCCACTGGGCAAACCTGCCTGAAATGCGGCCGATCCCACAGTGGCGAGTGCTTAGCTAACCAACGCAACTGCTTCAACTGCAACCGCCCGGGACACTATGCCAATGACTGCCGTGAGCCGAAGAGACAGCAACAGCAACAGCCGCCCTACCCTCAGCAGCAGCAACAGCTTCCCCCACCGCCCCCACATCAGCAGCAGCAGCCCCCACCGTTCCAGCAGAGGGTTGGGGGTCAGGCCCAGTCTATACCATCACCCATGATGAGGCCGCTCGCAATGCAGGTACCATGTCCGGAATGCTTTCGATATCCCATGTGCCTTTCTTTGCTTTATGTGATACCGGTGCTACCCATTCTTTTATTTCTTCTCGTTGCTTGGAGGCTTTATCTATTGGCACCGTGCATGCTTGTGAACCTCTCGAGGTTATTTTAGCCTCGGGAAAAAATATTATCTCTGATTCAGTGGTTCGCAATCTTCCTATCTGTATTAGTGGTCGAGTTCTGGAGGCCGACGTCTATGTAATTGATAAGCGAGACTTTGACGTGATCTTGGGCATGGACTGGCTCACCTGTTACCGATCCAATATCTGGTGCCAGGAGCGCAAAGTCACCCTCTATCCTATTTTTGATCAGCCTGTTGTGTTCTTTGGGGTGAGTTCGAGGATTGTACCTCGGGTCATCTCTTCTATGCAAGCTAGGAAGAGCCTTTCGAAGGGTAGCTGTCAAGGCTATCTTGTTTCCATGGTATCCGACGATGTTGATGAGCGGGTGCCCGAGAGAGTATCTATTGTTTGCAAGTACCTCGACGTCTTTCCTGATGATTTTCCTGGAGGACCGCCCGTCCGCCAGGTGGAGTTCACCATTGACCTAGTTCCAGGAGCCGGACCCATTTCTAAGGCCCCTTACCGTATGGCGCCGAAGGAGCTTCAAGAGCCCAAGGCCCAGATCCAGGAGTTGCTCAAACTCAGTTTCATTCGTCCGAGTGTCTCGCCGTGGGGTGCGCCCGTCCTATTCGTGAAGAAGAAAGACGGATCTATGCGCATGTGCATTGACGATCGAGAGTTGACCCTTACAGTCAAGAACAAGTACCCCCTTCCCCGTATTGAGGACCTTTTCGACCAGCTGAGAGGAGCCAGCGTCTTCTCAAAGATTGACTTGTGTTCTGGCTATCATCAGCTGAAGATCCGGGAGTTGGATATTTCCAAGACTGCTTTCCGTACCCGCTATGGCCACTATGAGTTTGTAGTCATGCCGTTCGGACTCAGCAATGCCCCGGCCGTTTTCATGGACCTTATGAATATGGTCTTTCATCCTTTCCTGGACCAGTTCGTCATTTTGTTCATCGATGACATTGTGGTCTATTCCCGAGATATCGATTAGCACAAGGAGCATTTGAGGATTGTGCTGGAGACTCTTCGCCGCGAGAAGTTGTATGCTAAGTTCTCGAAGTGCGAATTCTGGCTGAACCGTGTGGCATTCCTTGACCACATTGTGACAGCTCGAGGCATTGAGGTGGATCCCAGCAAGATTGAGGTGGTGAGCAAGTGGGATACGCCGAGAAGTGCCGCTGATGTTCGTAGTTTCCTGGGGTTAGCAGAATACTACAGGAGGTTTATCGAGGGCTTCTCGAAGATAGCCCAGCCACTGACCAACCTTACGAAGAAAGCCGTGAGGTTTGATTGGAGTCCTCAATGCGAGGAGAGTTTCCAGAAGTTGAAGAAGAGACTCACTACCGCGCCTGTCCTATCTATACCCGACCCTACTTTGGAATAGTGATGCTTCGAAGATGGGTTTGGGATGTGTCCTTATGTAGCAGGGGAAAGTCGTAGCCTATGCTTCGAGGCAGCTGAAGCCTCACCAGCAGAACTACCCCACTCATGATCTCGAGTTAGCTGCAGTTGTCCACGCCTTGAAGATTTGGCGGCACTACCTCTATGGAGGCAAGTGTGAGATCTTTACCGACCACAAGAGCCTAAAGTACATCTTCACTCAGAAGGAGCTGAACATGAGACAGCGTAGATGGTTGGAGCTGGTCAAGGACTACGACTGCACCATTAGCTTTCACCCCAGAAAAGCTAATGTGGTAGCCGATGCCCTTAGTCGGAGGAGTTATGGCCAGCTATCTTGCTTGTTTACCGGGCAGGATGTTCTTCTTCGGGAGTTCAAGCGATTACAGCTGGAGGCAGTGGTGTCGACTTCAGCAGCCGAGGGCGTGTTGGCCTCTTTGGTTGTAGGACCGACTCTTCGAGAGAGGATAGTCGCCGAGCAACCTAATGACCGTTTCTTATGCCGGATGAGGGAGTTGTCCGAATCCGGTAAAGTTGGAGGATTCGCAGTCGCATCTGATGGGGCCTTGGTATTCGAGGGTAGACTTTGCGTCCCGAAGGTGTGGGAACTGCGAAGAGAGATTTTGAGAGAGGCTCATAGTGCTATGTACACCATCCATCCTGGTAGCACGAAGATGTATCAGGACTTGAAGAAGTCTTTCTGGTGGCTTGGCATGAAGTGGCAGATAGCGAAGTTCGTGGATGGATGCCTGGTGTGTCAGCAAGTGAAGGCTGAGCATCAGAAACCGAGAGGGTTGTTGCAGCCTCTTGAGGTTCCCCTGTGGAAGTGGGAGTGCATCACCATGGATTTCTTGGTTGGACTGCCGAGATCGAGGGTCGGGCATGATTCGATTTGGGTGATAGTGGATCGCCTTACGAAGTCTGCCCATTTTCTGCCAGTCCGGACGACCATGAAGGCGAGTGATTAAGCCGAATTGTTCGTCAAGGACATTGTTAAGCTTCATGGATTACCTGTGGAGATTGTTTCTGATCGAGATCCCAAGTTCACATGTCATTTCTGGAGGACGTTGCACCGAGCCATGGGGACGAGGTTGGAGTTCAGTGCAGCCTTTCACCCCGAGACAGATGGTCAGTCGGAGCGTACGATCCAGTACTTAGAGGATATCTTGAAAGCTATGGTCTTAGACCGGAGCCCGACTTGGGAGTATGCCCTTCCGTTAGTCGAGTTGACCTACAACAACAGCTACCACTCTTCGATCAAGATGGCCCCATACGAGGCTTTGTACGGACGTAAGGTCCGGACTCCTTTGTACTGGGATGAGGTTGGAGAGAGGAGGATTACGGGCCCGAATTTTGTCCAATGTACTGCTGCGACAGTTGAGGAGATTCGGAGGACTATCAGGTCGCCCCAGAGAGGCAGAAGGTCTATGCCGACCGGAAGAGGCAAGAGCATGTTTATGCAGTAGAAGATCATGTCTTCTTGAAGGTTTCACCCATGAGAGGCGTGATTCACTTTTGGAAGAAGGGGAAACTTAGACCTCACTATATCGGGCCGTTTGAGATCCTCGACCGAGTCGGGAACTTAGCGTATCGGCTGGCTTTACCACCAGGCTTGTCGGGAGTGCACGACGTGTTCCATGTCTCGATGCTTCGGAAATATGTGCATAACCCCGATCATGTGGTGGACTTCGGCGAGCTGTAGGTCGAGCGAGACCTTACCTACGAGGAGGTATCGACAGTCATTTTGGACCGGAAGGTCCACTAGCTGAGGAACCAGGCAGTGAGCTTAGTGAAGGTGTAGTGGAGCCGACACGATGAGACTGATTCGACTTGGGAGAGGGAGGACGATATTAGGAGGCGATATCCGAACTTTATGTTCTGAGTTCCCTTTGTATTTTGTTGCTTTCTAGTTTTATTTTCGAATTCCGAGGACGGAATTCTTTGTGAGGTGGATAGACTGTAATACCTCATTCGGTTGTGGATTATTTGGGAATAATTATTGCTATTAATGATCGTTTTATTATTATTATTATTATTATTATTATTATTATTATTATTATTATTATTATTATTATTATTATTGTCATTAAATGTCTAATTGTTTTAAATGCTTATTATTGTTAAATAATATTATTGTGTGTATTATATATATATAATGTCCGGTTTTATTTTAATTCGTGTTGTCGCGTTTTCTTACCGAGTTTTGAGTTATATTTCCACTCCATTTGCTATGCTATTATATTGACCCTTGAGAATAAATTAGCCCAATGCCTTCAAATTATTGGGCCACTTCTTTTATATTAATCTGGCTCAAATGATGAGAAGTCGAAACCCGTTTAAAAACTTCTTCTCCTTCGCTAAGGATGGACCAAGTCTCTCTCGTTCAAATTTCTGGTGCGATTTTCCCGTGGATAGCTCTTCCATTCAACCCCTTTCCTCTTCCATCTATTTAAATCATTAGAGGGATCTCAGAAGCTTATTTATTTCTCTGATCATTTCAAAACTGAGCCTGCTTCGCTTTAAAAAAAAAAAAATCGCGGACCTGCACTCTCCGTCAGGACTTTCATCTCCGACCAGATCTCGCCGTCGTTGTGTTCTTACGCATCTTCACGGTCAGAAGCCCCATCCCGTCCGACCTCGAGCAGTGAACCAGCCAATCCTGCAAATCCGTTCGAGAATCACCGGTACAGCTTCGCTCACCACTGTTTTCGGCGAGCACTCCAGCGGTGCCTTCCCCTACTGCCTTTGACCGCTGTCAATCTCCGTTAGGCCTCGAAACCGTTCGCGAGCAGCCGTTAGTCCGTCCGAAAGACTTCAGCAAGCAGTTCGTGAGCCGTAACCGTTCGTCGAGCTTTCGAGAGTTTCGTTCGTTCATTGCATTCCTTTCGTTTCCAACGAGCACGTAGATTCCCGGAGACCGGTAATGTATTTCGAGCTCCCTTGATATTTTAGTGCTAATGAATAATCTTTGATTACCTTAGCTCATTAAATCGATATTGGTAGATTGCTCGATGCATACGTTCATTTTATTCGTCCTTTGAATTTCGAATATTTATTCGTGTGAAATTGTGAATTGACGTGGACATGTTGGAACTCTAGCTTTTGAAAATGTTGAAGGTCCTTGCTGCTATGCATAAGCCATTTGGTTTCGGAGTCTCGTTGTTGTTTCGAATCTTGTCGTTGTCGTTATGTTATTTGGTTGTTTTCAAACTACGTAACGTCGTTTCGTATTTCGAGCCAAAAACCCGTTTTTTCTAAATTCTGAAACTCTGAAAGTTATTATTTTCAAAAATTTATTCTTACGCGAACCCCGGTTGCTGTTGGGAATGCTGTCGTCGAATTCGGTCGATTTTCGTCCAGCCTGTGCACATACGTCAGTTGCTGTTTGAAGTTGCAGCCTGTTCTATTTTTTCGGACCTCTGCTCAATTTTTCTTCCCAGGTTTTAAATTAATTCAGTAGTTAATAAGTTCGTTGAGATTTGCAAGCGGCAGTTTGGCGCAGCGGTCTGTGCTCAGTTCTGTTCGTGAGGGGTCTTGGGTTCGAACCTCTAGACTGTAATCCATCTTCTATTTTTTTTCCAGCCCATTCTGCAATCCTTCCAGCCCGCATACTCATCCCGCGCGAGCTATTCCCAGTCTAGTGAGCACACGACCATCAGCCCTGAATCAGGCCCTCCTTGCGGCCCAAATGTTGTGCAAGCACGGCCCATTCGCCAGCAGCGACCCATCAGCGGCTTGTGAGGCCCAACTCGACCTTTTAAGCCAATTTTTGTGTTGTGGAGCCCGTTTTTCATCCCGAACTCATTTTTAAAAATTATTTTCTAATGCAAAAATTTGGGAAAAATTATTTTAAGTCTCGAGACTCCAAATTAATTTTTCGAGTCCTATTTTGAGAAAATGAGAGAGTTCCAAGTCCACGAAAAATCCGATTAAAACCCTTAAGACTTAATTTTTATTAAGTATGGGTTTTATGTTAAATTTGAGTAGTGAGATAAATTATTGATAAATTATCTCGCTTAAATGTAGGTGTTTGAGGAGTCGAGCCTCATCCTACGTACTTGCTCTTGTGTGCAATTTTCTACCGAGCTATCCAGGTGGGTTTTAATCTAAAATTTGATATGCCGTATGTGTTTAGTTTGATGTTGAGTTGGTATGATTTAAGTATGTATATGAACCATGTAGCCTATCGGCGTGAGCCGATTTCGGCCGTCGGTACGGTTGTCCCCGTCGATGTAATACGGTTACCTTGCGAGGTAAGTCTCTGTAAGACCTACTGAAAGGCCGTGTCTTGTTGTATGGCACGTACCCCCATGAGTTAGGGTAATGAATCCCCTTTCCTTGGCTAATGAAAGATGTGTACACGTGGGTAATATGTTGTGATGTGATTAGGAGACGTGACAGAATAATTGATTTATGTTCATACTTTAACCATACCTCCTTTATATTATTATTGATGATATATGTGCATAGTGGTGAGCACGCTTTTCATCTTGTGCTCATCCCCACCTGCTCCTCACCGATGCAGGTTAAGCAGGAGCTGGGTGACGAGAAGAGGCGAGTGGGTCGGTCATGCATTTATTGCTTCCGTTTGAATAAATAAAACTTTATGAACCTTTATGTTGAGACTTGCTTAAACCTTTTTCCAAAACTTATGACTTGTTTGTTTTTGAAAAACTTGTGGAACCCTTGATTATTGGGTATGATGATGTGGTTGATTATTCATGTAGAGTATTAAGTCTCCTATGATATGTTTTGGTTAATGAAAACCATTTGTGAAAAACTGGGTAATGAATCCCCGTGGGCCCAGATAAGACTTGGGTTGTGAAAAATGTGTTTAACAGCTATTAAATTTCGAAAATGATCTCAAAAAATTTGTACTGGTTTTTGGAAAGTCCGGAATGTCTGTAAAATCAAAATGGGGTGTTACAAAATATGTATAAAAGATTCAAAACGACATTTAGTTTGTTAAAAGTTGATAAAGCCAAAATGACATTTAAAAAAATTGGAGGAAATAATAACTGATACAAAGATAAAATATAATAACTAAAAGTAAGGTAACCAAAATAATAAAATATTGATTGATATCCTCCTTATATATATACTTTCAGAACACTATGAGACTAAGTTGTATGATGATTTATTTAAACAAATAATAATAATTATAATAATAATAATAATAATAATAATACTAATAATAATAATAATAATAATAATAATAATAATAATAATAATAATAATAATAATAATAATAATAATAAGTGCACAAAAACAAAGAACAAAAAAGGCAAGTAGACAAAAATAAAACACACGGAATATGTTTTTCAATATAAACCGAATTCTCAGAATACAGTTTTGCTTCTAAAACGTATTTCTAGAATACGTTTCCCCTTATAATGATTAAATAATCTAATTGAGTTAATTAAACTTAATTAAATTAAATAAAACGTATAATAGAAATACGTTTTATATATAAACGCATTATCGAAATACGTTTAAAAATAAAATTAATTTTAGAACTCTAAAAATAATTTGTTTGCAGAAAATAATATTTTCCAAAATTTAAAACATATTGTGTAAATACGTTTTACATTAAAACGTATTTCGTGAATACCTTTTTTTTAATAAAACGTATTCACGGAAAACGTTTTACTGTTTAGAAAAAAAAAAAAAAAATTGGATCAATTTCACGACCAAATAAACCTGTTCAACCAACTCATATCAATCAATTCGCCAAATAATAATCCAACATACACTATAGAAAGAACGATCAACCACAATAATTTATTCAAGAAACACAATATACAAAATGGTCTTGATAGGTGTAGCAGCTTCTTCTTCTTCACCTAAGTAATTAATTTTTTTTAAAAGAAATTCGACTGGACAAAACAAAAAAAAAAAAAAGAAAAAAAAAAGTTATTTTTTGTTAAGTAAAAAATTCTCACATTCTTCGTATTCCTCAGGCCCGGTGTTGGCAGTGGGATCGCGGGCATGGCAACTTCAACCTCCACCAATGTTAGCAGTCGGTCGATGTCTCGCCCGGTGTGACTGTGTCTTCTGGAAAGCGACGTAGTATTCTTGAGATAGAAGTTGACTGGACGACGCCCCTTGTCTGACCTCTTGGCCTCCAACAGTCATAGAACTGTAGAGAATGTTCTGGGCCTGTTGGAATGCGGTCTGCACCTGTAGAGGGACTGTATCCAATAAGTCGTGAACACTCTGTAACGTGTTATAAGCCCTCTCCATGGCACTATACTGAAAATAAATTTCAAACTAATTAATATGAAACACCAAAAATAAATAATAATAATAATAATAATAATAATAATAATAATAATAATAATAATAATAATAATAATAATAAATAACAATTTCTGAACTTACGTCACACTTTCTCCGCTCGACAATTGTCTAATAGCCTCCGTCCTGCTGGACCACTGGATAGTTATTAGGGTTACTGATCAGTCTCACAGTCCTACTGTGAAACCAATCAATGTAACCCTCCTCAGGCTGTAGGAATTGATCCACAAGTTCATCTGAGATGACATTTTGGTCTCTCTGTTTGACCCAAGCCTTTCCAAGCTCCAAATGAATGTCGGCCCAATTAGTAAATGGCCTCCCAGTCATTCCCTGGCCTCGGTGGTGTGTGTCCCATTCGGTCTCACCCCTAATGATCGGAGTTTGGGGGATGGACAGACGACACCTAAACTTACGGAGGACCCTACCAGGCTGGTGAGGCTCACAGATGTTCCAAAAGAAGATCCACCCCTTGTACATCCAAACATGTGGATCTTCTGTACACTCGTCCCGAGAGTAGAAGCCTCGATGAACTTCGCATAGGTAACATCAAACTGAAAAAAAAAATGAATAAAAAAATAAGTTATAAAAAATTTAAAAATAATAAAAAAATAAATTAATTAATAGAACTTAAGAAACTTACATCCGCCTCTCTCAGCCCTGTCAGTTGATCCCGGACAACGCCGTCCCCTTGCCTAGGTGTCTCATGTCCCTTCGTCCCACCCACCTTAAAAATCACAGAAAGAAACATTGTAATCAGAAAATTTAATACTCCCTCCTTTTTTAAATAAATGTCGTTTTGACTTTTTGGATTCATCTATTTTACTATGTATCTAGACATTAATATGTCTAGATACATAGCAAAATGGATGAATCAAAAAAGTCAAAACGACATTTATTTAAAAAAGGAGGTAGTAATAGAAATAACTTAAGTATTAAATATAAATAAATGTTCATACCTTGCACCTAAGGGACAACCACGTACAGAACCAAAGTGCGTGTACTTCATTATTGGGCGAATGCGATGGATATGTTCCCATGTCCAAACCTACACATATTGACATATGTACTTTTTTATTAGATATTAGTCTAAATTAGAATAAAAAAATAAATTTATAAATAACAACTAAATAAATATACCTGAATCAATGGCACACATCCCTTGATCCATTCTTCCCCGACCTGGTAGGTTGTGCACAACCCTCTATACAATCTGGCGAGGACCGCTGCACTCCAGTTGTACCCCTTAAGCTCATTGATGTTGCGCAGCAGCTGCAACCAATACAGGTTGACTCCGTTGGCCCGCTGGTCGGGGATGAAGAAGGAGTCAATGCGCCAGAGTATAAAGGCTCTTGCCCTTTGTTCGTAGACTTCAGGGTCTTCTTCATTTGATAGTTGTCTATTGTGTTCATCTTCTAATCCCTTAATCTTCAAAAATTGGCCTTTAATGGCACAAGATTTGGGGTCGTACGCAGGTCGTCTGCATCCTGGTATTGTTTTTAAAAAATAAATAAAAACCGAGCAAAAAAAGAATACATATATTAAAAACGAAATAATAGAGTATTTTATAGTATAGTATATTATACTATATTATATAGTATATACTATATAATATAGTATATTATATAGTATAATCTAAAATATAGTATATAGTATATTATAGTATATTATAGTATATATTATATTATATAGTATATAGTATATTATAGTATATTATAACATATTATAGTATATATTATATTATAAAGTATATAGTATATTATAGTATATACTATATGTTATATGATAGACTATATACTATAAACTACATATATAAAGTATATCATAGTATATTATAACTATGAGGTATGCTCCCCTACCCACGGTGGACACATGTTAATATGTCCACCGCTTATGTGTTATGCACACATTGGTGATGTATTTTTTTAAACATATTAACATGACCAATGTGTGCATGGCACGTAAGCGGTGGGCATATTAACACGTGCCCACCGTGGGTAGTGGAGCATTACCTATTATAGTATATTATAGTATATTATAGTATATAATATATTATACTATATTATTGTTATCATCCAACCCGGTAATCCACGATTATTCACCCAAAATCGCATGTTAGAAGAATCATTATCGGTACTAGCCTAACTCATGATCACTTCGATTCATATTACGGCCGAATTTCGGCCCGACGTGGAGAAAACCGACCTACCCTACAAAAACCGAAGTCACTATAACCGAGGTCACTGTATCCAAAGCAGGTGACAAGGCGCACACGCGACATGTTCGAATTCCAATAAAAATCTCATCATCTATGTGGGTCCCGCTCACATGGCCGCCCATACAAAGCCACTTTACGAAAAAGCGACGGCACACCTCGAGATTCGAGCCCAAAAAGATACTATAAATAGAAAATCCATATACTTGTACAGGGATCGCACTCTGAACATTGTGATATATACAAAACTGCTCAACACCTTTCACCTCGGTTCACCTCGGACCGGGACAATTGTTCTCGTTTTGATGCGTGCTTTACGTTCATATTAGTTAAAACACCTTGCTAAACACATTGAAAATCGTTGTTAATAACCATACAACAACAATTGGCGCTAGAAGGAGGGCCTCATTAGATATCTGAGGCTAATCTTCGATTTGTTGTTCATCAGCTGCATCTTCTGGTAAATCCATTCTAACCATGTCCCAGCTGGAGCGTCATGGTCACACCTCACGAGACGGCCACAGTCGTAGCGCCGCTCAATCCGCCGGCGTCATCCGGTGGTACCAAATATTCTCGATTACGCTACTCTGTTTTAGAATCCAGAATTTGCGCGCGGGTTTGACACTTTAATGGCTCGGACTGTTCCCAGGATGTCGATGACGGTTCCAGGACAGTCTGTCGTCCCTATGACAACCATAAATCTGCAAATCCCACCGGCGCGATGAGGCGGCGATGGGGCCACCTCACATGCGACGTCTCAACCTCGAAGTCATACGTCTCAACCAAATAGAGCAAAACAGCTCATCAGACAGAAGCCACTCGTGCCCCTCTGGTAATTCCTCACGAAGAAACTGCCGAAAGTCAATCTGAGCAACCTCGGCGTTTGCCATTCCTACGCAGCCTCGAGCCCATTCCCATCCGGCACGAGCGGATCTACGTCAGCAGATAGAGAGAAATCATTCAGCTCGACAAGAATCCTCAGAATTAGAAGCTTTACGGCGGAGAATTGTCGAATTGGAGAGTCGACAAAGAGTGCAGGAAGATCCCCCCCTGCCGGGCAACCACTTCGGCACAAGTATATTTGGAAGTCGATTCTCCTCTAACTCCTGAGCTCAGCTCGGAACCAGTACCTGGAAAAGTCAAAGTCCCTCAAATCGGACTGTATGATGGAACATCAGATCTCGACTCCCACCTCGGTCATTACACCTCATGGATAGATCTTCATGGAGCCTCGGATGCACTTCGGTGTCGTATGTTCTCTCTCACTCTGGGCCCAGAGCTCAAAAATGATATCACTCTTTACCCTCTCATTCCATTTGGAAGTGGCAACAGTTGAGGTCGGCTTTCCGATCTCATTTTATAGGAGCACAAGTTTGTTTAGTTCCAAAAGAATCCCTAGCCAATATAACCCAGAAAGATGAAGAAAGCGTCAAAGATTATGTTGCCCGATTCAATGTCTGAGTTCCAAAAATGGAACCCTGCCATCCTGAAACCTTGCTTGTTATGGCAATTGCCGGATTGAAACCAAATTCCATTTTTTGTTGGACATTGTGCCAGAATAAGCAAAACACTTTCCAGGAGTTCCTTGCCCGAGCTAAAAAACATATCATTGCCGAGGAAGCTATGTCGGTCCCCTACTTTAATTTCAATCCAAAATCATCCAAATCGGGAACCGACGATAAGAAGAAAATAAGTCCTTCACTAAGAAAAAAAAAAAACAAGTCTCAATTCTGAGGTTACCCCCGAGGAGACGCTAATGACACCGAAGTTAGAGCAGCAGTACGCTAATGACGTAAAATCGGGATACCAAACCGTATATTCAGCTGGGGCCGCTACGATTTATGAAGAAATCAAGGGGAAAGGCATTCTGCCTGAACCAAAACCAATTCTCATGCCGGAGGACAAGTTGGATAATTCACGATATTGCGACTATCATAAATCACCAGGACATAATACCGATGAGTGTCTGAGTTTGTTGGCGGCCTTATTACGTCTCGTCGGTCATCCTCAACTCAGGAAATTCTATCGAAACACCGATGCCCAGAAACTGGGGCCGGGACGTCAAATCGAGCCCTATGATGATGATGAGGACGAAGACCGAGGTGCTATGCCGAAACAAATCCGACAAGGAGAAAAAGAAGTGTTTATGCTCACTTTGGGTATGTTTAATGTTGACGCTGCTGTAAATTCTCGAAGACCTAAAAGGAACCGATCTCCAAGCCCAATGCAAATCACCGTTCACCGAGTAAACACCAATAATTCGAGAGTTGTGTCATATCGTCGTCAAATCAAAGCCTACGGTCGACATACTTACAATTTGGGTAAACAGGTTTTCACTACTGATTTACGAGATGTGATCAATGCCCGAAATTTTCCCATCACTTTTAACATGAAGGACGCAAATCTTATTGCACATCCTCATTCCGATGCTCTTGTCATCACTGTTTCGATATGTGGGATTCCTGTTCATCGAGTTATGGTTGACACTGGGGCCTACTCAAGTATTTTGATGTTGAAAGCTTTCGATAAAATAGGCCTTGACCCCGCAGACATCCGACCTTGCAATGATCAGATACAAGGATTTAATGGAAGTATATCCCAACCTATCGACAAGATTATTTTGCCCGTTAGATTTGGTACATCCTAACATGCCACGAAACTTGTGATGGAAACCATTGAAGTCTTTGACATCAACAACGAATACAATGCCGTCATCGAGAGAACCGCCCTGTATAAGCTCTGAGCTGCCGTTTCTATTTTCCATTGCGCACTCAAATTTCCTACAACGCGCGGAGAAGGTACTCATTATGGTGATCAAAGGGAGGCTTGAGAACTCATCATTCTTACACCGTCTGCTGGCGTTCATTCGGCCACTCCGGTCGAAAATGGAATTTCCCAACCATCAACCTCCTTGGAAAATACGACTTCCGAGGTCCCAGCTCATGAGCCCGTAGCGCCCATTACCACGGATCCTTTAGGAGAAGACCGAGGGAGATGGCCTGGAAAGGAGCCAATCCGAGAAGAAGACGAATTAGACCCTCAGACTCAGTTTAAAGAAAAGAACCGAAGTAATCGAGCCGAACCCGGGGAAGAAGTGGAACTGATTTACGTCGACGAACCCTCGTGCCAAAAGTCGTTACGTATTGAAAGTCACCTCCAAGAACCCGTTCGATCCGAACTCATTACGTTTCTCAAAATTAATCCTGACGTCTTTGCGTGGAAACACGAAGACATGAAGGGCATTGACCCCGGTATTGCTAGCCACAAATTAAACCTTGATCGGACTGTCAAACCTGTTCTGCATAAATGAAGAAAACTGGGGCCAGACCGTCAGAAAGCCCTGGAAGAGGAAGTCAAAAAGCTCGTGGACAATAAGTTAATCAAAGAGGCCAAATACCCGACGTGGGTATCTAATCCCGTCCTTGTTAAAAAGAGCAATGGTTTGTGGCGACTGTGCATAGACTTCTCAGACTTGAATAAAGCCTGCCCGAAAGATAGTTATACACTTTTCTATATTGAGTATATGGTTGATGCTACCTCGGGCCATGAGTTGAAGAGTTTTATGGACGCTTACTCGGGTTACAATCAAATTCCCCTAGATCCCGAAGAATCAGAACACACTTCTTTCTATTCTGCCCGTGGTCTATACTGTTATACCATGATGCCCTTCAGATTGAAAAATGCCAGAGCCACCTACCAACGTCTGATTAATAAAATGTTTGCCAACCTGATCGGTCACATCATGGAAGTGTACGTTAATGATATGCTTGTCAAGTCGGTAAACGCCTCCGACCATGTGACACATCTTCAAGAAATATTTGAAATTCTTCGTTCTTATTCCGTGGTTCTGAATTCCAAAAATTGCACTTTCGGAGTCGGATCCGAAAAGTTCCTCGGTTATATGGTCATTCAACGGGGAATTGAGGCTAACCCTTCCAATATCAAAGCTATTCAAGATCTAACTCCTCCGACGTCGGCCAAAGGCATCCAAGCCCTAACCGGCCGACTTGCTGCGCTTAATCAGTTCATCTCCAAATCTACCAATCACTGTAAACCCTTTTTCGAAGCAATAAAAAAAGGAAAACGATTTGAATGGACCGAAGAATGTCAAAAAGCTCTGCTCAGCATCAAAGAGACTCTCGCATGCCCTCTGACGTTGAAGAAATTGAGTCCGAAAAAATGTTGTTTTTATATCTCGGAGTCAGCGATACAGCTATTAGTGGCATCTTAGTGCGAGAAGAAGGGGTGCAACAATCGCCCGTCTATTATGTCAGCAAGGCTTTACACGATGCCGAACTCTGTTATTCTCCTATGGAAAAGCTTGCCTTTGCACTCCTCGTTGCTGCTGGGAAACTACGCCCGTATTTTCAAGAACATTCCATCACCGTTCGCACCTCGTACTTATTGCGACAGATTTTACACCGACCTGACACTTCGGGAGGAATGGTAAAGTAGGTTGTGGAACTCGGTCAATTTGATATCCACTATCAACCGAGGACCGCAATCAAGGCTCAAGTTCTATCTGATTTCATTGCCGAATTCACACTGGCTATAGTTGTACACGATGACGACCAACCATGGGTTCTCTACATCGATGGGTCTTCCACCGCAAACCACGCAGGCGCGGGAATAGTTTTGGCTGATCCCGAAAATAAGTTATTCTGCCATTCAGTCAAGTTTCTCTTCCCCGCAACTAACAACGAAGCTGAATACGAGGCCCTGTTGTCCGGAATGAACTTAGCCGAGTCGATGAACATTAAGTGCCTTAAAGTGTTTTCCGATTCGCAGCTCCTAGTAAACCAAGTCAATGGATCATACGAAGTCAAAGAACCTCGATTGATACCATACCTATATTTGACGAAACAAAAATTGTCGAAATTCTCTGTTCAAATCGAACACATCCCTGCGAACCCTAAACGTGAAACCGGACGCTCTATCCCGATTAGCTTCAAGTACCGGGATGGAAAGTGTAGAGTACGTTGAAGTCAGTCAACCAGAACAACCGTCGACACATTCTCATGAAGTCCTGGCTGTTTACCCGGCCACTTCCTAAAGGCCTCCGACGTGGATGGACTCGATCATTCAATAACTCAAAACCGGGGCCTTCCCCAGGATCCCAAAGAAGCTCAAACACTCCGAATTCGAGTTGCTCGGTATACTATGGACAACAGAACTTTGTTCAAAAGATGGTATTTGGTCCCGCTCCTGAAATGCTTGACCAAATCCAAATCTCGCTATGTTCTAGTAGAATTACACGAAGGGATTTGTGGAACTCACCCCGGTGCTCAAGTCTTGTCATATAAAATTATACGACAAGGGTATTACTGGCCGACATTGAAAGAGGATGCCGCAGCATGGGTGCGTAAATGTCCGAAGTGCCAAGTTTTTGCGCCTAACGCTCATCAACTTCCCGAAGTCCTTAAATCAATCTACATTCTTGGCCTTTCGCTAAATGAGGGATTGATCTCATCGGTCCCTGGCCCACCAGAAAAGGTGGTGTCCGGTTTGCCATTGTCGCTGTTGACTACTTTACTAAATGGGCCGAAGCAGAGCCATTAGCCACAATTACCGAACAGAAGGTTGTCGATTTCATATGTAAGTCAATCATCAACTGCTTCGGAGTACCGAATTCTATCATCCCCGACAACGGCAGATTCGAAAGCAAGAAGCTCAAAACTCTTTGCGAAGAATACGAGATCAAACACTTCTTCTCTTTGCCGTATCACCCTCAGTCAAATAGCTAGGTCGAAGCTGTTAATAAAATTATAATGACCGGGCTCAAAGTCCGGCTCGACGCCGCCAAAGGAGCCTGGCCGAAAAAATTACCGCAGGTTTGATGGGCGTATCAGACAATCGCGAGAACGTCCATGGGTTGAACTCCATTTTCACTGACATACGGGTCAGGAGCCGTTGTTCCAGTCGAACTCGGTCGCCGACATACCGAATTCAACACTATACCAAAGACTCGAACTCGGAAAACCTGAAGGCAAACCTCAACTTGCTTGAAGAACATCGCACTCATGCTGAACTCAAAAATGCTGCTTACAAACAAAGAAGCGAGAGATACATCAATTCCAAACTCAAACCTCGCACGTTTCAAGTTGGAGACCTAGTTCTCAAGAGGATCATTGGGCCTGACCCTGGTCCTCTTAAACCAAAGTGGGAAGAACCCTTTAAAATCATTGAAGTTCTGCCCCACGGAGCATACCGGATCGCACATACCGACAAAACTTCTCATCATTATCCGTGGAACGCCGTATTCCTGAAGAAGTTTTACCAGTGATTCACTAGAAGTCGTGTAACAGACTTTCCTTTTGATGAACCCTCCTTTCGCTCCTTTGAGGGAATGAAGTCACTCTTTTAATGTAACAAAATTCGAAGACTTTCACTTCTAAATCCGGCCAATAGCTCGGTATCGATGTAAACATTACGACACTCGATTTTGCTGATGCCTTGTAATACATCCAAATCCTATGTATGGTTAGGTCGGGCTAAGGTGCGTCTGCATTAATTCAGCCACATGATTTGATGGGTCCCATTGGCAGCCGATTACATTTGACTCTGTTGGGGCCATTCCATAATCGAACCGTGGTGAAGTTCGGTGAACCCATTTTAACTCGAATGCAGCGTGAACAACATCGAGTGTTTGCATGTATTCAAATAGCTTACAAATCGGTTTATGCTATAATTGAATTTATTATCAGATCAAGTTGAGCTCGGAAGTTGTCGTCACCAAAATGTCACAACTCGGTTTTAAGTTTAACTTAGTATAAAAATTATCATACCTAAACTCTTCTTATAAGTTAAACCCGAGTTACGACGTTAAATCTTATATCTTTTTCGCGTTCATCACAATTGGTCTTAAAATTGCAACGTTCATACAACAATCCGAATAAACTTATAATAAACACAAAAAATAGTTGTTCATTTCATCAAGTCGGGAATACATTCTAATTTCCTACTAAGAATGTCAACATGCTGACACCCCGACTAATAATGCAAAATTAAAATACTAAAATATAAAAGTTCTGAAATTCAAGCAGTATTTTCTTTTTCCTCGCCACTCCGGCCGATACCGCTGCTCTCTCCGATTTCAACACCATCCGGAGTCGCCAACAATAGTTCCTAAGATCGTTCCAGCAGAGCAACTTCCTTCGCAGTTGTCGTCGCATCAATAGCTGCATCAGATACAGGGAAAAATTCATGTCGAGGATCCGAGGCATCAATTAACACTTCCTCCACTGCGGGCGCAACATCGATCTCTCCGACTTCTTTATCTATCTACTTAGCCTTCTCCTCGGCGTACGCCTCAACAACCTTTTGGATTTTCTCTGGAGTCATGTCATCGAAATTTTGCTCGATGACCACGTCGGCGAGAGTTTCAATGTAAATATCTGCCAGCTGCTTTCTCTTCTTCTTTTCTCCCTCGAGGATCATGTTCACGTACACACGACGGAGAAGATCTTCACGTTCCTTAGTCAGAGGAGGAAGATTCGTCTTTTTGGTGAACACTTCGGCACGACCAAGCATCTCGGTGCAAAACTCCCTCTCATCCTCGTTGGCTTCGACGTGCATCCCTTTGATCTCCATATCAAAGCCATATTTTTCGAGTTTGTGAAACAAGAAAAAGCGCAATTCATCGACATCATAGAAGTCGGCACTGCATCGTTCAATTACGCAGCAGAGATTTATGCACGTGTTCATCTCCATTTCCAGATCGGGGCCAACCTCACTTTCCACTCCAGTTTTGGCAGCGGCTTCAGCATCCTCTTCACCAACTTGATCTACGCCCACTGAAATTGATTCTTTCCCCGCCTGAAAGCCGATCCCATACATGAACTCACCGTAAGCTGACTTCTCCCTCTCGAGTTTAGCCATTTCAGCATGGTGAGCATCACGGGACTGGGCCATAAGCGCTTGCACTTCGGAACAGCTCTTACGAGTTTCTTCATGCTCGGTCTTCTCTTTCACCAATTTTTCAGTGGCCTCCTTAGCCTTAGCCTCAAGCATTTTGGCGTGTTGTTCAAAGGCAAGTTTTCAGGTCCTCAACCTCGGCTTGAAAGGACTTTTTCTCCTCAGACAATGCCTCAATTTCATTCTGCGCTACCTCAATTTGTGCATCTTGGTCGGCAAGCTGCTCCTTCAAAGTCATCTACGACTTAGCCGCATCCTCCTTCAACGACGCAATCGTTCCATCTCGTAAGGCTAGGGTATTCTTTTTCTCTTCTAGTTGTGTAGCAATTTGACTATGATCCTCCTCGGCAGCTACCAAACTAACTAAGGCTCGGCCCATGCAAGCCTTAGAGTAATTGAGCTTGTCCACGCTCGACAAAGACGATACCCCCAATTTGGACCTCGGATCCTACGCCATCAAAGGAACTCGAGCTACATTTTCCACATTCTCTGCATTCCAATCCTCGACGACATATAGGGAATCCTAACTGATTTTGAAAATGGTGAACCAATCTTTGACGACTTCTTTAGGAACGTTTATATTCGCCACCCTCTCTTCGTCAATCGAAAAAAATGACTTATAAAACAGAGGAGACTCGTCGGAATTCTTTCCTTTATCACGCTGACCGGAGTCATTTTATTCTTTGACCTCCCCTCTGCGACGGTGGAAACTTCTCCAGCAAACATCTTCACCAACTTTCTTTTCTTCTTCTTTGGTTGCGTAGTTTCCATCGACCTCGAAGGTGACTGCTGCTTCTCTAGTTCCTCAGTCGGTACCTCGGGTTGCACCTGTGCCGCTAGGACTGACTCATTGTTCACCGGATTATCTTCAGGCTCGGCCTGGTTAATTGCTGCAGCAGTTAAAACTGGTGGAACCTCCGAAGATGCCACTTCTTGGTGAGACTTCGGACTTAATAAGTCGACTACTGACGTCGCACCAACTCCGACGTCAGCTGACTTTCGTCCTGTGGTCCTCTTCACCAAGGCCCTGACCAAGTCCCTCCTCATAGCATCGGTTAACCTTAACTCTCGACTTTTCTCAAACTTCGATTGGAGGTCCTTATTCGAAAAGCGATGCCTAAATTCTTTGGCGTCCTTAATGGTGCTATAACTAGAGAAACCGAGCAATGGATAATATATTGTACAGACAGAAAAATTTACGAAGTCAAATTACAATCGCTACAAATATCCCTAGGTCCAAATAAAAAATAATAGAATCACTTTACTTACCCAGAGTAAATGCAAAAGTCGAAACTCCCGGAGACAAACCAACACCTTCAAGTTTCGAGTAGACCACCAATCTCTTATAATTCCACAGATCCTCGTCCAAATCCGCAAGCACCAGTAGCCGACCTCCAAACTCTGGACTCAACTTCGGTTCCTTCAGTTTCGGTCCTTTTCTACAAATACGAAAAGGTCCGACCTGTTAGTACACAAAACAACACGGTATCAGAAAAATATACAAAATATTACATAAAAAACTTACTTTTCCAGAATGAATTTTCATGGGAATTGTCATCCCGTCAATCCGAGGTTCGTGAAATAAACCCTCCGACTGCCATTCCCCTATATCCCATAGCCACTCCTTCTGAAAACCGTGGAGGGTCTTCGGAATGTCCGTAATCTTTTCCCCGACTTTAAGACCATGTTGAGGTTTGGCCCCGACGAAAAAGCAGCACGAAGTGTCCGCAACCCGTCGATTATGACTCCTTTTGAAAACATAGATGCTTCTAATGTCATCATACGAAGGGAGATCCCAACCCTTCTCGTTCAATAAGACCATCAATCCGATGATCGTTTTCCAACTGTTCGGCGTTATTTGGCATAAGGGTAAACCCCAGCCACGGAGATACTCTGTAATCAAATTCGGCAGTAGAAATCGCAGTCCCGATCGAAGGCTCTTAGCAAATACGCCGACGTACCCCGGAGGAGGGCAAGTTATTCTCTCCCCCGGGTAGGGCGCAAATATCTTCACCGACGCCAGGATCCGAATTTGTTCCCGCAGCATAACCACGTCGGCGCCCGTTAGAATACTGGGCTCGCCCAAAAAGTCCACATCTGGTTCCGGCCACGTCCTCACCGGCCGTCTCCAATGATCCCTCAATTCCAGGGCACCCTCCTCGACTTGGCAGTCACAATCTTCATCATTTGGTTTTATGTCCAGATGTCTCACCAACATCGGATCCCATCGATAGTACTCAAAAGCCAATTCAACCAGCTCCGAGTCATGATATACATCTAGCGGAACCGACTCGGTACTGGATGAACTCGCAACAGCCTTTCCCTTGCCCTTTGACGCCATGTACCCGAAAACAAAATTAAAAACAAATGAAGATAGCAGGAAAAAATAGGGCTTACCAAAGAATTCGACGCTATCCAATGAAACGAAATCACACGCAGGACTAATTCACAAGTGCTCAAGAGATCGACAACAAGGGAGAAGATTAAAAAACTCGAAGATGAAAGCAAAGACAGAAAGGTTCAATTGCAATTCCCTGAAGCATATTTATACCCAACAATTTTTTACTATTAGGGTTCTCAACTGGGGAAGCGTGCAACCGACGCGACTTATAACCCCGAGCAATGCGACCTTTTATCTGACAGAATCTACATTACACGTGTCGCTCTATAAATGCGACTGTTACCTATTTTTATTACGACACGACTCTTCGCACATCACAATTAATGCCCGACCGCTATGTCCCCTCAAGTATTCTCAAGCACTGCCCAGATAATTCATCCAAAGTTTTTTACAAGTGTTCTCACTTCGAGAAGAATGGCTGCCATTTCGGAATCAACTACTCACCTCGGTCACTGCCAACTATAAGAACATCCCTGTAAAGATACGTTCGAACTCGTGACATACTACCGGCTGAGAGTTTTGACTTTGTTTTATGGTGTCAGCGACCATCACTGTCGTATGCTCACTAACACCGAGGGCCTCTCTGTTATCATCCGACACGGTAATCCACGATTATTCACCCGAAATGGCATGTTAGAAGAATCATTATCGTTACTGGCCTAACCCATGATCACTTAGATTCATATTACGTCCGAATTACAACCCGACGTGGAGAAAACTGACCTGCCCTATGAAAACAAAAGTCACTCTAATCGAGGTCACCATATCTAAAGCACGTGACAAGGCGCACACGCAAAATGTTCGAATACCACAAGAAATCTCATTATCTATGTGGGTCCCGCTCACATGGCCGCCCATACAAAAGCCACTTTATGAAAAAGCGGCCGAACACCTCGAGATTCGAGCACAAAAAGATACTATAAATAGAAAATCCATATACTTGTACAAAGATCGCACTCTGAACATTGTGATATATACAAAATCGCTCAACACCTTTCACCTCGGTTCACCTCGGACCGGGGCCATTGTTCTCGTTTTGATGCGTGCTTTACGTTCATATTAGTTAAAACACCTTGCTAAACACATTGAAAATCGTTGTTAATAACCATACAACAACAATTATATAGTATATAGTATCTATAGTATATACTATCTATAGTATAGACTATATACTACATACTACATATATAAAATATAGACTATATATATACTATCTATAAACTATATGCTATATACTTCATACTACATATATAAAGTATATGTACATGTATATTGTAACACCCCGACTTTTACCATATTAGAGTACGCGATTTTTCGCAATTTTTTGAAATAAATACTTATTTTGCGAAAACTGATTCGGGATGCTACCGTGAAGAAACTTGATTTTTGAAAACCGTTAAAATTTAAACTGATACATAAAAACGGTCATAATGTCTTATCCGACTAACGTCGGAGCAAAGTCTGATAACAAGTTCTGAAAGTTTTAGCGGAAATAAGCATGGCTAATCATAAGTACAATAATCATAAATATCCTGAACAGCTCGCCCGCTCACTCCTCGTCTCCGACCCTGCGACCTGAAAAACAAGAAAGGTGTGGGGCGTGAGCACTAAAACACTTGTGCTCCGCAGAAACTCATACTAATGTAAACATTGAAAATAATAACAATATCATGAACTAAGCATATACAACTGAACTG